>CM014272.1:50848831-50867291 GCA_004135705.1 Alloteropsis semialata
GATCGCCTCTCACAATCCTGAAAAGTTACAAAATAACAATTTTAGTTCTCGAACAAAATCATAAACTAAATTCAATTTACTTTTCAAACTAGATATGGTACTGTACCCACCTTAAACATATTGAGGCGAAATGGCTTGTCAGGATTCATCCTTCGAAGCTTCAAGTATGTATATGCAAAACTGAGCTGGTCACGGGGTGTGAAGCGATCAACCTCATTGTACCACAGGCAAGAGAATAAGTTGGACATTGGTGTGTGTTCTCTCACAATAAAAGAGCCTTCAGGGACATCTGTAGCAAGTAAAAATTGTTAGGCCAAGTGGCCAACAGAACTCAAGACAGTTGTATTTTGTGCTAGAAGGTAAACGAGCATACAGCTTGGTAGCAGCTTGTTGGGATCTGATGGGTTGAACCTTGTCAGTCCATCCGCTTGGTAAAACTCAAATTGCTGATCAATTATTGTATGGTTGAACTTGTTCAGCTTTTTGTTTTGTGCTACTTCCTCCCAAACACAATGCCGATCATAGTGATTGGAAATAGCGTATTCATAACCATGCCGCCAAAGAAAATACTCTAGGATAATGATAGGATCAGTTTGCAGCCGCAATTTGCTGTCTAGCCAGATTGAGAACCTGATACAAGTAATAATGTACTTAGACAAGGACACTGCTGGTAACAAAAATTAAAATTAAAGACCAAGTTCAAGTGATACGTGCAGGATGCAAAGCTGAGCACAAGCCCCAAACAGCATCTTTTAATTATTAATCTGAATGAGCACATTGATATTTCCAGAATGTGAACATATAACTAAGGCTGTATATTTTTTAAATTAAAAATCTATTCATATTTCCTATGAAATATTCATGTTTCTCCAACTTCAAGTTATTCTAAAAGTTGAACCAAGAAGATTTCTCAATAAACTTGAATTTATCTGGTTGAACTCAAAACAGTATAAAATATGCATGTTTCTCCAAATATATCATATAATCACTTAATCAGTTACCAGCACACAGGGAACAAATATTATAATAAATTGTGTACATCCAAATGAGGTTAACAGACCTGATAAATAACAACAGTTACAGTCTGACAAAATTCAACTGAAGAATTGGATGAACCAAATGGATTATAGTTTAAAAAAATAGTAATGCAGACACACAAATAGGCACGTGATCAAAACTGCAGGTGCACTGAAAGTCAGCTGACATGTGGGCCAGGATGAAGAGCAGGCCCAGATGTCAGCAAGCTTCAATGCAACTCTAGCACTGCAGAGGATATGTCCGGTTAGAATGAAGTCCTGGATGCGCGACTGTTGGAGTGTGTAGTGTGCACTGCATTTAGAGGGGTGGTACCAGGGAAAGGCAGAGGTGGTTTGCGAAACACTTTCTTTTTCTTTGTTCTCTTAAAATGATGACATGCATGCACATAAGAAATCATGGCACTAAAAAGGTGTGCCAACCAAAAAGGTAAAGATTTTTTCAAGAGTATAAGGTTAAAATTCGAGAAACTCACTGCAAACTGAATGTTTCAAAAAAAAAAAAAGATAACCAAGAATGAATCCCAGTCACTCTTACCTTGATGACGGGAATAGCCTATGTGCCAAAAGTTTTGGTATTTTCCCCACCCTACGCATGTCATTATACGGCATGTTCTTAATCAATATGATCTTCCATATACCAATGAAACCCATATTGTCCATCTTCTGGCCTTCAGATTCTAAAGTTTGCAGTGTCAATTCATCCAAAAACATAGCAAAGCAAACTGTCTTCTTTGACAGGCTTGTAATCTGCAAAGACATCATAAGAAAGACATTTCCAAGAAATGTTACAGAACTCTGCAAGTTGTGATACGAAATTCCGAAAAAAGCAACTTCAGAAGCATCTTAAAAACTATAGTAACTTTGGAATGATGCAAAGGAAATATCAACAACTATTTAACTTACATATTAGAGAAGGTGGTTATGGTGAAAAAATGCATAAGGGAGCTGTTGATTTTGTATTATATATCCAAATTAAAAGACTTTATGAAAGATACAATCAGCACAATTACAGAAGAACTTGCCATCCATAGCACTGCTACCTCAGGCTCACATTTCTTATGTCTGCCTCTGAAAATAGAAAGTAATAGAAGTAATGCTTTAACTTAAAGAACCTATAGGCTATAGTACTAGAACCATGTACACTGCAAAGGGAAGCCAAGTAGTATCTAAATTTTCGAGACAATGCATATAAAATAGTAATATTTTGATGTGCCAGAATATACAGAGGAATCTAGAAACAAATTGTATAAGCTTCCGAATGCAACATATTTAGGGCATGAGAAGCATAATCAATATACTCAAGAGTTTAGCATCCAGGAAAATATTATACCGTTTTGCCAAATGGAGTCCTCAGTCGATCAGAATTTCCAAAGATGCAGGATGATACAGCAATGTGGCATTTGCTCATGTACTTTTGGTCATCATCTGATATGTCAAAACCGGTGCTTGTACCATTTGAATTCTTAACAAAAGCACATTTCAACTGTTGGTCATTGGCTTTGTAGGATTCCTCTCTTTCTTGCAGACTTTGGTGGCCGGCAAATCTTGGTTCCCAATTTTCTGATCCAACAGGTCTTTCTTCAACTTCTACATACTCCAAATTAAAGTTAGCAAATTTCTCATTCCTCGCAGGCTCCACAAGTTGAGCAGTGGAGTTCAGAAACTTCATTTCACAAGTTGAACCTGTTAAATTTATCCCAACTGATTAGATAAACATCTAAAAACAATATGCTACTCACTCCTGTCACAAGAAGTGAGAGTTTAGGTTATATGCTATCAAACTATGCAAAACTTGACCATCAACACCTTTTTACAAATTGATGTTGAACATTTGAAAAATGATGAGTAGATTTTTTCAGAAAAATAGTTCATAGTGTTACATGTTCTCTATACTTCATATATGTGAAGGTACATGTTGGAGACCATGACGATGTCCAAAACTACAAATAACTCTCTTGCAGTCTTTTGTGGTCATTTCCCTTATCAAATGTAGCAACCATATTCATAAATTCACCATGAAGCTCACAATTATTGATTTGGACATGGATGAGATACAAAAACAAATGCATCATGATATTGCCTTACCGTGAACATGCTCATACAACACCAGTCCCATGCATGTAAATAGTTAGCTGGAGACGGTGAGCTGCAGTGGATAGTTTTAACACAGTCCCTAGGTTTCTAAATCCAACCCCGAATCATGAATATGTTGTGACACCATAGTACTAGTAGGGCAGTCAAATACAAGGAATCCAAATAATCAACTCATGTTATTTGTGTTGCAAGACAAACATCCTCACAAGTTACAAGGTAGAATAGGCATGTTCTTTATGCTTTAAGATGCTGGTAGCTACTATATGTTGTAGCACCTGTTTCCAAAAAGAAAAAATTGTGTTTCTAAATGAAAATATGATCTTACTAGTCATATTGCAGCAAAAAGGTGAATGTAAATCAACCTCTAATCTCATTTAACATAGAATTACCAAAGAACTACATTGAATTATTAGAGGAAAAAGAAAAACACAGAAAGTTTGAGTTATTCTAAGCTAGTGCCTCAATGGAATCAAAATGTCTAACAAGTAAAACTATAACATCCATTTCAAGAGGACCGAGCTTGGCTCGGGTGGCTAGCTGCGCCAGGTGAGCGAGCAGCCCACCCGGGTTCAATCCCTGGGATCGAACTCGGCGTGCCTCACCCTGGGATACTGTTCATTATGAACAGTATTCCCTAAATAAATTCGGAGCCTCTTACGCCTGGAGCCACAAAGGGAACGCGACGCGCCCGTCGCCTAAGGATGATTCCGGTGATCTCAAGAAGGACGCGGTTTCCTGATCTGAGTGTAGTTGTAGGTTTGTTTGTACGTGTGTGGTGTGGAAAAGCCTCTCGAGATCCTGATTTGAGAAAGTATATTGAGAAATCAAGGAACATGGCGGGTGTTACTCAAGATCCTAAGGTCATATGTTATATCTTGCTCTGCTTCTAAGGAGGATCTGCATGCATTCCATTCTCTAGATGATCTAAAACAAATGCAGAACGGGCTGTGTTGAATCGCTGAGAATTGTAGAAAATAGATGCTTTGCTAAAGCAATTCAAGTAAAACAAATTATCACTCTTTCGTAAGAAAGTAACAAAAATAGGTTTGCAAGGAACTATCTGGTTACTTTGTCTCTTTTTTAAAAAATGAACAAAGTAGTAAGTCTCTTGTCAACCATTTTAGATTGTAAATGTCAAGGTTTGGAGTATGCATGTCTCTTATCAACCATTTTAGATTGTAAATGCTAATCTCTTTTATATCATACATAATTAGCTGTAATCTTTCCCTGTTTCAGCTTAAAGGCATCTCACACCTGACAGTTCATTTGCTTTCCCTCAGCTGATGAAATTAACAGATAATGACATCGTGGAGAAAATTTTGTTTCCCGTGGTGAATGAAGCCTGCCGAGTGCTCGATGAGGGAATTTCTCTGAAAGCATCTGACCTTGATGTAGCTTCAGTTATGGGGATGGGTTTCCCTTCTTACAGGTCCAATCACTTATGTTCTGTATCGCTCTCGTTATTTTCCTTTCTATGTCTATGTTAACTGGTAAATCTTCTGCCCTGTCACTATTTAACACCAGGGGTGGAGTGATGTTTTGGGCTGACTCACTCAGCGCAAAATACATCTACGACAGACTGGACACATGGTCGAAGGATTATGGGGAGTTCTTCAAACCCTGTGAATATCTAGCTGCAAGAGCTCGTCAGGGTGCATCTCTGGTAAAATACCTAGAGTTCCATTTCCTCAACTTCATTGATGCATCTATGCATCCTTATCAAATGAACCTTTTCTCGTACTAAATTTTCATGCTGGTTGAATCACCTAAGTTTGTGTTCCTGAAACTACCGCAGGCTGCCAAGGTTGACAGTGCTAAATCGCGGCTCTAGGGTTTTGCTGTTCATTTGCCCAGTCATATATACAGAGTTCAGCTTCACTGAATCTCCAAATTGAGCAGATGATGTTACAAAAACCCGCAAAAATCAGGAGTCTGATTGTTACAATCATTTAGTTGCAAAAGCTTCCGCATAATGGAATGTAATAATAGGGAGGTGTAGCAAAAAACAATTTCTTGAACACGCAGGAGCATATCAACTGTCAGCGGTGAATCATGTGAGATGCCTTCAAG
Source organism: Alloteropsis semialata (assembly GCA_004135705.1). Classification (NCBI taxonomy): domain Eukaryota; kingdom Viridiplantae; phylum Streptophyta; class Magnoliopsida; order Poales; family Poaceae; genus Alloteropsis; species Alloteropsis semialata. The sequence continues at coordinate 50,854,033 of CM014272.1, forward strand.
CCGAAACAAACTGTCTAGCATTTGTATGGGCCTTCCTGGAATTGCTGTTGATGTATCACATGACTTTATCTGAAACATTGTGTGCAATCTGTTTTAGAAGAGTTGCAGGGAGTTCCATACCTTTGGGGGGCATGAGGACTTTGTTTCATTGTTTGTAGTAGATATTTTAAAATCATTTTCTTGGAATTTATGGTCTTCTGTGTCTGTTGCAACATTTACAATGTTTTCAGATGTATGTAACATAAAAAGTGCAATGTTTCAGATTTACCCCCTCAGTTCTGGCTTTTCTATGTATGTAGACATAGTGCAAATGCAGGTGCATAATAAAACCTACTCCCTCCGTCCCAAAATAAGTGTCCATATAGAATTCAAAATTTGTCTCAAAATAGGTGTCTATCTTGCTTTCCGATACAACTCTCTCTATCTCTATCCTCCATCTCTCCTTATTTCTTATGCGCTCTTTACCTTTTCATTCTTCCTTAATTCCCATGTCTAACTCCTAAACAGACACTCTTTGTGGAATGGAGTGAGCATGTATCGTCAGAGTTTTCTTTTTGTTTCATTCCGCTTCTACAGCTACACTAGCACTACAACTGTCAGAGTTTTCTTTTTGTTTCTTTGAACAATGTTGGTTTGAGCCGTCAAACAGGTGTTAGCAGCATTCCTTTTGCCAGGTAAATATCCTACTGTCTAAATTCTCAGCATTTCCTTTTGTAGGAGTTTAATCGGGTTCCCATGTCGATACCCAGCTTGGGATCAACAGGGCTGCACTATGCTAAGCTGCAGAATTTTTGAATGGTGATTTATTGCTACGAAAACGTTAACCCAAATTTGAACAGTTAAGGCAAGAGATTCTTTTAAGAGTACCAAAATAGGATTTAATTTCGCGCTATATGTCACTTGACTTTTTCCCCTTTCTGCCATTATCTTGACTGAATGCCCAGAAAGTTGCTAAAGTATTTATGGTCGTTATTGTCTGCAGTTTAAAGGAAAAGGAACAGTACAGCTAACGAAAACTGAAAACAACAGCCGAGACTGCAACCTGCGCCTGGAGAGGAGACTGTAGGTCGCGGCTCCACACTCAACCACTCGTCTCAGCAAACACCTCGTATGTAATTCAGCCAGTGAGAAATGAAGTTACCCAAAGCTACTTTGGTTCAGTGCTTTCACCACCAGAACCAGCCGGGAAGAGTTTACAAAGGGAACCATCTCTGTGCAGTGGCCATGGCGACTTTGCCATTATGTAATATGCCTCGGTGATGTTGACATTGTTCGGCTGCAGGTACTTGATCATACCCAGTGTATGGTCCAGACGGCCGGTGCAGCTTCTCCCTACAGCTGACTGATTGATGGTGGTTGCGCTCACCATTTATGTATTGCGCATACCATCCATTATCATTAGAACAAACAAGGCAGATCATTGCCTCGCAACCACACATAACTGAACACTTTGTGCCAGGGTCTAGTTTAACCTGCAGTGCAAGGAACACAATTAGAATCATTGGTCAGTATGCTCGCATGGTTCTAATTGTGTTTAAACTACGTTCAGATTTGTTCAAACCGCATTTAAATTTATAGTTGCCAGAACAATATACAATGATGTGACAATTAACAGCAAAGTGGCAGTACAACGCCTGGAACCTGGAAGGCTGGACCAAAAGATTTGGTGGAACCAGCAAAGAGCACACTGACAAAAACTTTAATATTAAGTCTGAACACCAAAACAATAATATAAAGTGACAAATTTGGTTCAAGGTGCTCAGCTATGGGTATAATTTGTTAGCTAATATTCATCATAAAAAACAGAACAATTAAGCAAAAATGTGGCTTCCATTGCTGCTACTGGGAATGTTAGATTATGTACAGAGGTGGAATCATCCAGAGGAAGCAGAAAATGTATCAGGAATCACAAGGCCAATGTTGCAACATTCAAACAGTAATACCACATAATATAAGCATGTGCATAACTGGAAAACATCTGACAAGAGCTTAGGGCATAGGAGGGCATAGGAGTATCTAATTTTGCTAACAGGAAAAAATCAGAAAAAACAAGATTTTGTAATGTATCATGCATCATTGTGTATGGCCGCCCTCATTTCAACAGATAACAAAACTTCAATTGAAAAAAAAGCACCTGTTCATCTACTGGCAAGCGAAAGCATGGGTGAAATCATCCCTTGAATCCCCTGCAGTGTGTGCTGTATCTGGATCTCTTCTGCAACCATTCTCTTAAGATTCCTGATGTGCAACTTCAGCTTCTCATCCAATCGGATATCCTCCTCCCGCATCTCCACAACCTTGTTTGACACACCCAACAAGAGCCTTGCATACCTTGGCAAAGTTGCATTCCGTCGAACAAACTCTAGCAGAAGCCCAAGTTCCTCATTATCCAAATTCCCAATGCACCTCACAAGCTTTCTCCTTGCGCTCAGCTCCTCCATCACAGCCACAACGCTCCTTGGATTGTTCTTAACCAATGCTAAAGCCAGAGCATCCTTGTGCCTGAACTTCCTCAGTAGCTTATCATGCTCTGCAAACTTCACCTTCTTGGGCTTCTCAATCACAAAGTCGCCCTCCCTGGCCTTCTCATTCCGCCCACGCAGGAAATACCCAACGTAATTTGGCCTCAACACTGGTTTCTCTTGCTCAGGCTGAACCCAGTTGATCTCACCACTGTCTCCCTTCCTCGGCTCCTCTTCCTCATCCACCACTTTCTCTTTCTTTTGGCCCATATAGATCTTCCCTCTGGAAGAACCAGCCACCAGCACAGAGCCACAGGGCGAGCAAGCAACGGACAGCAGTGGCTGAGGATGCCGTATGGAGTGCTTTATCTCAAGCCTCCCAAAATCAAAGCTCTTCACATACCCATCAATAGCTGCACTAAGCAGCCGTGTCTCCCCAGTATTTACCATCTTGGCAAGTGCAAGCGCCATCACCGTCTTGACGTGGCTCTCAATGGAGTGGACGAGACGCCCACCACCAATGACGTCCCAAATCTTCACCACATTCCCTCCGGCGGTAGCCAGCAGCCCGCCTGACGGCAGGAACAGCACGCTCTCCACCAATTCCCCGTGAGAGAAGGACAAAGACGGGCTTGTGTTCCCCGTGCGGGCGTCCCACAGTTTGACGGTGCGGTCGTACGAGCCGGTGGCGAAGATGTTGTGGTCGGCAGGGGAGGCCGCGCCGCCGCGGATGTAGTCCCGGTGCGCGGCGGGGACGGAGAAGACGGGAGTCTCCGAGGGCACGTCCCAGTACGCGAGGAGCGCGTCGTCGCCGGCGGTGAGGAGGTGGAGCCTGTCCCCGCCGGCGGCAGGGTACCGGACCACGCGGGTCTCGGCGGCGTGGGCGCGGAGCGTGCGGAGGGCCCCCGCGGCGGGCTTATCGGCGCGGAAGACGCGGACGACGCCCTTCTTGTCGCCGGCGGCAAGGAGCGTGCCGTCGGAGCGGAAGGAGGGGGAGAAGGCGAGGTCGCCGGCGACGGAAACCCTGCGGAGCGGCTCGAGGGGGCCGCCGGAGAAGAGGTGCACGGAGGTGGACCACGCGGCGGCGAGGGTCGGGGCGGCGCCGGCCGCGGCGGGGGAGAAGGTGAGGTCGGTGACGGGGAACTCGGCGCCGGAGACGAGCTCGGAGGAGCAGAAGGTGCGCCAGTAGGAGCCCTCGGGGGAGGTGCGGGAGGGGACGAGGGCGGCGTGTGGCGTCACGGGGAAGAAGGGCTTCAAGGCGTCGGCGGCCATGGTGGACGGTGGCGGCGGCAACGGCGATTCGGGGCGAAAAAGAAAAAAAGAGTTAAACCCAGCGAGGGAGGTGAGGGTTTATGGTTCCCACCCGTCAGTGACTGCAGTCACCTCTGCAGGATCTCAGTCCCAGTAGAGATGGCCTACGGGCTACGGGTGTTGCCGTGTTGGCCTGTTGGGTACGCCGAATTGAGGCGTTAGTTTTTCTGCAATTCAACCAAAAGTAACGTATTAAAAAATATATCCTTCTCTCTATAACACATTTTTCGTTTCTCATTGTATTTTTTCTGCAGGAAATTCGACCAATTTTCATGAACTAAACAAGGCCTGAGTTGAAAGAAATTCAAAGTTTATTGAACAGAGTTTCGATTCTAATTCTGTGTAGCAGCTAATTCTAATCTGCCCCCCTAAAAGTACGATGAAACAATAAACTAAAATAACATTCCATTACTAGTTTTTAAAGAGCTTCAAGGATCATCCCGCCATATCTAGGCTATCCGCACTCGTCATACTCTATTTTTATTCTCTAAAAAGAATATTTTGTCCTAGTCATCAGTATCATCTCCTCTGTACCACTTTTCTCCACACCCGTCATACTCTATATCTCATCCTCTATTCCAACTACCAACCGTGGGACCCATGTTTCAGATTTTTTAACCAATTTTTTAACACCCCCACCGACGCTCCCTCCCTGTCTCTCTCTCTCTACTACGCCTACCTCCCCGACACCCCTCCCTCTTTCTCTCTCCACTCCGCCTCCCTTCCCGACGCCCCCTCTCTATCTCTCTCGTCCTCTCGCCACCCAGGTGCAGGGACCAGGAGCGCCCTCACCGGACACCTACTGCGCGTGGGCGCCGCGGTCCGCGTCGGGCTTCCCCGCGCGGGACCCGAGCCCGGCGGCGTTCCCCAAGCGGCGGCGAGCTCCAAGCGGCGTTCCCCAAGTGACCGCCGGCGAGCCTCCCCGGTGGATGTCGGGCGGGAGCCTCCGCGTTCCCCAAGCGAAAGCAACGAAAGCGAAAGCAAATCGTCCACCACCAACTCTCTTTCAAGGCGGCGGTGGGCACAGATCTCCCTCAAGGCGGCCGACACGGAGGTGGAGCAGGGGAGGGGGCACCCAGTCGGTGACGCGGAGGCAGAGCAGGGAGGGGTGTGCGGCCGGCGGCGCAGAGGTCCCTGTGCGGTGTGCGGCGCGGAGGCGTGGATCTGGTGGCATGGAGGTCCCCGTGCAGCGGGCGGCGCAGACCTCCCTCCCCGGCCCCTCCTCGACGGCGATGACGGCGCCCCTTCCCCGACACCGCTGGCCGCCCCTCCTCGGGGCGCGAACGTGCGGCTGTTGGGGGGAGGGGGCATGGGCCCTGCGCCACGCACGCCGATGGCGGAGCCCTCTTCCTCCGCTCGGAATAGCGGCCTGGGAGCGATCCGCTTCCTTAGCAGATGGCTCCCAGTACCCCGGTGCGGAAGTTTTTCCATAAACCGGTACTGGAGGGAGCGGTAGCGGCTCCCTCCCAGTACCCGGTGCGGACAGCCTTAAAAGACAACAACATCTGCTAAAGTACCGGGCTAAAGCCAATTGGGTTCGAGCCACTTGTCCTCAGACCAAGAGGACCATGAGAGCACAACAGAACGTGTTCAAAAACAAAACCTTACCTTTAACTATTTTCTTCTTCAGGTTGACATCACCAGCTCCATCTCCATCTATAGCAACGAGTCCCCCATGTCGAGTACTCGAGTGTCATGCAAGTCTAGTTCCTCCATGGCGATAGCTTCCCTATGGCACCTGTCAGCATTTCAGTCTCCCAGGGCTTAGCGCCATATTTCTTAGGTTGTTGATGTATGTCACTCGATCCTGTTGGTGCCACGGTGCGGCATAGAATTGTCCAATTCCGAACCAAACCAACTATTCTCAAGAGCAGCATATGGCCCTGTTTAGTTCCCACCCCAAACTTCACTATTCATCAAACTTCACTATTCATCAAAGAGAATCTTACATGCATAGAGTATTAAACGTGTGTTAATGACAAAACCCATTCCATAACCTCCGGTAACTTTGCGAGACGAATCTAATGAGCCTAATTTGGCCATGATTAGACAACGTCGTGCTACAGTAAACAATCTCTAATGACGGATTAATTAGGCTTAATAGATTCGTCTCGCGATTTCCCGTCCATCCGTGTAATTAGTTTTATAATTAGATCGTGTTTAGTCCTCCTAATCTTAGATTTAGAATTGCTACAGTAAAGTTCGCAAACTTTTTTCCCGAACTAAACAGGGCCATAGGCTACTGAGCTAATAGCATTAAGTGAAAGGTCCAGAACCTTACGCTACTATCCGCAATGTCCAAATAACCCACTAAATCCTTTTGTGTTTACTTAACTCTCTACTTTCCCAAGCCAGTTTCCTATTCACCTTTGGCCTCTAACCTAATCTGGTTTTACTGACTAGTCGGTTGTTTCCATGATTCAATTGCACATAGTAAGTGTGTGGACTATCCAACGCGACAAAAAAGTTTGTAGGTGTAGAAAACCCCTGAATCGGCCTAGGTCCTTTTCCTCTGTTCTTGGGCATCTTCGCCTGCTATCTGCGGCCTTAGGCCCTGTTTAATTCCCTAAAGTGGCAAAAGTCACCAAAAAGTTTTCACACTGACAACCGTGCCTCCTCTCACAGGACACACTTCCCAGTGTAAAATTTTTCACCACTTTTCACCAATTCACTGGATTTAAACACCCCCTTATTTAGTTTCTGCAAGTTTCTACAATTCAACCAAAAGTAACGTATTGAAAAATATGCCCCCTCCCTATGACACACTTTCCAATGCATTTTTTCTACAAAAAATTTAACCAAATTGCATGAACTAAACAAGGCCTGCGTCGGGTATGTCGTCACTGCCCGTTAGGCCGCCCTTCCCTGTCCGGTATCATTGGAAATCTGCACAGGCCCTCCGCTTGCAGCTGTGACGACGGCTGCCGCCCACGCAATAGCTCGCGGATCACCGCTTTGTGCTCATCCTCTGGGCTGAGCTGCTGCCGCCGTTGCTCACGGCGAGGCGAGACTTTAACGTCTTATTTCCATCGTGTCCCCGCAAAAACTTGACTATGTATTTATCTTTTTTGTGTGTTCTATGTTATTCTAACTAATATATCAAAATGTATTAAACATGTATTGTAGCTATTACTCTATATGTGTTATTTTTTGCTCCTCAATTTTGGCCCTAGTCTTACAAAAAAGCTGGGTCCGCCACTGGTGGCTGGCATCAGGGAGCGAGCAATCAAGCAGGAGCATCAACGGCACGGCAACATCCTATAAGGACGGCCGGCCACGGCACTCGACCTTGAGCGCAGTTGCAGGAAGTTTAGAACAGCTCGGCTTCTGATCAAACCAATTGATGTGCACCGTGCTTGCCATGCGCACATAGAGTTGGTCAAGTGGTATCTCATATCTGTGGTTAGGAAGCATGAATGTTTTACTGACAGATGTCAGCCTTCTTTTCTCGCCATATTTGTTACCCCTTCGTTTCAAATTATAGATCGTTTGTCTTTTAAAGTTCATTATTTTTGCCATGCACCTAGATATACATAATATCCGGATGCTACCAAAAGTAATGAGCATTGAAAAACCGAAACAACTTATAATTTGAAATGGAGGAAGTAAATTTTTGCTCTGATAAATGTTGCAATACTGTACTACCTAGCTTAAAAAGGAAACAGAGCTTATGTTGTGTGACATGACAGGAAACAAATAGCTCCTAATAGTAGCAAGTTTTGGTTTCTGCAGGCACACATGAAAAATTCAGTGATATAGTAGCAGATATTTGTGCTTGAAAAATCATCAGAGACATAATCCTTTAGCCAATGCAATTGATGCTGTTGTGCAAAATTGTTTGAAACTATAGTACCTACTGTTTTTTTACCAGCGTAGACCCGGGTAAAAATTCACGAAGATCCCGACCGGGCAGCCCAGCCCAGCTTGCGGCCTTGGCTGAGTACAAGACAGTATCAGGGTGTTTAGATGCAGCATTTTGCATAGTATTTTTGCATTAGATCGTGTACCACCGAGAGAAAAAAATATATTGAGAGATGTGTATTTTGCAAAATTTTATAAAATGGGGGTGAACTAAACACCCCCTATGTAGCACGTACACACATCGGCCCAAAGCCAACTGCACAGCAGCAGACAGATCAGGCCTGGTTTAGTTGGCAAAACTTTTCAAACTTTGGTGCATTGGAAAGCGTGTGCCAAAGTTTAAAAAGTAAGTTGAATGGGGTGCTTAGTTGAAAGTTGCATTAGGAAGCGTAAAAGTAGAGAGGGGGCACGTTATCCAATGCGTTACTTTTGTAACTTTTCAAATTAGTTGACGGAGGAGTTTAATTGAAAAGTCGTAACTTTTCAAAAAAGTTGGAGAAATTTAGGGAGGCCTCAGGCACTTGGTCCACGAGGCACACCGCACACAACGTCCATCTCCAAGCAGCAGTCCCAAGAGAGGCAGGTATCAGCAATTTTGAGGTTTTGGCCTTGTTTAGATTCGCGAAATTGCACCAATTCGATCAAAAGGCAACGCATTGAACTACGTGCTCTCTCTCTACTTTTTCAATTCCCAATGCATCTCCAATCATTAAATTCAATCGAATTCTTCCAATCTAAACAAGGCCTTTTTACAGATTGTTGAAGTGAACTGTCACATCATCTACTGAAATTTTGAGTTTTTTTTTCTAACATTAACCACTAGAGACCTTTTATTATTTAACCAACCGCAGATTCAAAAGTACGAGACATATTTAAAATTGAGAGCACTACTAATAACAAACCACATTTTCTTAGATACTGTCAAAGAAGTGTTGGCATGACACTTTTTCACTACAGAACAGGCATGTATGGTCCTCAACTGTTCTCGTTTTAGCTAAGGTTAACTTGGGGTTGGACATGCATTTGATGCTTGACTTTATATAGCAATGTGAAATTATTCTTCTATACATGTGTTTCTGATATTTAAGACTATCTCCAGCAAATTACCTGGACATATCTATTGATTTCTTTTTTCTTATATGTGTTTCTGGTAAACAGTTCTACAACAAATTAAAAAAAAACTTTAGTTGATAGGGTAGTGTGATAAATCTCCTCTATTTGAGTCAGAGGTGAGTTTTGATGATAGCAAAAAAATTTGTTAATGGATATCAGATTTGTTATTTGTTGGAGCATCTCTATCAAAAAAAGTCTACTTTTTAACATCGAGAAAGATAGTAATATGTTGGAAATGCTCTGTTGTCTAGCGTTAAGCACGCTTTTGGTTTTGTTACCGTCGCAAACCAAACAAAATCTCGATCTGCTTACACGATTCCAGACTTCCAGTGTCAATTTACACCATTAATAACGATTGCGACCTTGTTCTCGACCACACAGCAACATAGATTCTAACATAACTGATAGTCAAAAAATGATTGAATACCAACATAATTGGTATTTTAAATACTGATTGGAATTTGTAACCGATTGAAGGGGACGAGATTGAATGCGCATCCGTCCACCTGTTCAGTGAATTAATGGAAGATCATCTTTAGAGCCTGACCACGCAACAACAACCAATCGGATAGAAGATTGGAGAGGCAGCAGCTGCCGCCCACGTCACATACCACGATTAGCTCGTGGTAGATACGTGTCACATAATGCCAAGTCCTTTTCAACGTGGTTCAACACGTCACATCTCGCATGGAACACATAAACATATTTTTTAGTTGCTGCCCGTAATAAAGTACTACTGTAGAAGCATCTTCCGCGATCGCCGTATCCTCGCAACACGCAGCCCCGAGGCAGAGTCACGTGCCGACGTGCGAGCCTTCGTGGCTCCATATTCGCCCGCTCGTCTCAGCTAATAACGGCCCTCTCTCCCTGCCACCAGAAGCTTAGTAATGGAGAGGAAACGTAGCTCCCATAGAATTTTTTTTTCAAAAACGCAGCAGAGGATTGGATTATAGTAATGGAGAGTATATTTCTGCAGTGTGCAGATGCTCCTTCGCCTTAGCACTAGATAGATTGATGCTCCTTCGTCTTAGGCTCTTAGCACTGGATAGATTGTTATGTTATACATAGATAGATTGTTACGTTATATAGACACTGTCATAAAAATTATTTGTAATATAAAATAAATCAATATCCAATCTTCTCTCTCTTTTTTTTCTTTTCTCTCTTTTTCTTACTGTTTCCCTCTCCTCTCTTTCTTGTTTTTCTCTCCTTCTCTCTTCTCTCACCTTTTCTTACTGTTTCCCTCTCCTCTCTTTTTTGTTTTTCTATAGATATATGGCTTTTTGCATTAAAAATTATTTTTTCTTTTATATCTTTTGTCACATTTCTGAATTACTTATATGACACCTACATTAATATTATAGAAACTATCCTAACGTAAAGGTTGCGGATGGCTTTAGATGCTAAACCTCGTTGAAGGGAGCAAGAATATTCTTGCGTTTTGCACATGAAAAGATGCCCTGTACTAACCTTGCTTGCATGAGCACCCCACTAATTCTATTCAGATTTGGTCATGGTTTGTTTTGACCAACACATGCTTTGATAGTAAATAAATACAGATTCGATTCTTAAAATGTATTTTATATATTATTTTTTGTATCTTGCGCTTTGCACATGAAAAGATGCCTTGTAGGCTTGTACTAAGGCCTTGTTTAGATAGGGTGAATTCGATTGAATTCAATGATTGGAGATGCATTGGGAATTGAAAAAGTAGAGAGAGGACACGTAGTTCAATGCGTTACCTTTTGATTGAATTGGTGCCTTTTCGTGAATCTAAACAGGGCCTAACCTTGTTTGCATAAGCATCCCATTAAAGGCTCTATTCGTCTTTGGTCATGGTTTTGTTTTGACCAACACATGATTTGGACAGTAGAATAAATATAAATTCAGATTTTAAGATGTACTTTATATATTATTTTTTAACAATGATCTCATCCAAACACGATATAGCCACAGTATGTTAGTTGGTTAGGTTAGAGCATCTCAATCAATACCTTCTAAAGAAGGCATCTGTTTCTTTCAACAGAGGCTCTCTCTATTTCTATGGATTTGATTTTTTTTTCTCCTAACTTTAGTGTTCCCCTGTAAACAATCTTCTAGTTTTGTTGGCCCACTTCTTAGTTTCTATTTTGAAATAGAGAGTCTCTAAAGACCCCTAGGCCTAGGGGTGGGGGGTGGGAGCCCTCTCCATTTGTAGGTCCAAAATAAAGAGTCTGCTGGAGTTCATTTTTTTTTTTACCCCGTCCCTCTAAACTTAAAGTAGGATTTATTTAGAGGGTATGTTGGAGTTGCTCTTATGGTGGAACCTGTCCACCCGGGTTTGAGTCCCCGACTCGGCGTGCTTCGCATGAGGGGCTCAAATCCAGGTGTCACAATTTTTTAGATTTATTCAGGATTTGGCCAGTCCTATTCTTTCAGTGGTAGACGACGTGCCCATCGACAGCAAGGCACATGTGGTGAATTCCAAAATCTCAAAATAGGAACATCCGGCCCAATCTCTTGGAGATGCTCATACAAATAAGGTTGCGTTGCATGTATTCATTCATGTGCACGGTGTATGACGGTGTGAGCATTTGTATCTGTATTGGTGTGCATGGTGTATGACCGTGTGAACATCTGTATCTGTATTGGTGTGCACGGCGTATGACCGTGTGAGCAACTGTATCTGTATTGGTGTTTAAAAATGCAGTTAAAGAATACTCGCTCCGTCCCATAAAGATTGATGTTTTGAGATTCAAAATTTGTCCCACAAAAATTGATGTTTTAGGATTCAGACCACATCACCTACCATATGCAGCACTAAATCGGATCAGCGGACTGTACAAATATTCTATCTTCACCTCAACTTACTATTTTAGTTAGAGGCACATATGTCTTTTCTATTCATCCTTAATCTGTCTGAAAAATCCTAGAACATCATTCTTTTTGAGATGGAGGGAGTAGACTAAAAAGAAACATATTGTCTCAATTGCAGGAGACAAAAATTAAAGTAACGAGCCTTATACTGTACTCCCTCCGTCCTGAAATATAAGGCATTCTAGTTTTGTCCAAAGTCAAACTAGATAAATTTTGACCAACTTTCTAGAAAGAATAATAACATTTATGACATCCGATGAGCATCAATAGACTCATTGTGAAATATATTTTTATATTTTATATATTTGATTTGCTAACTATTGATACTTTTCTCTATAAATTTAGTCAAACTTTCAAAAGTTTGACTTAGGACAAACTCAGAATACCCTTTGTTCCAGGACGGAAGGAGTACCAATTTTGGAGGAGCTTTTTAAGAAATTTGCACCTTGTTACTAAGTTGCTATTTTCAAAACTTATACCTGCCTACAATCTCACGTTGCTAACTTGATTACAATCTCATGGCCGACCGCTCACCCAATGTCTCTACAGGCTCTGCCCCATCCACCACGCGACACGCCCGGTCATAGCCGGTCGCTTTCCTCAGTGCCGTCGTGGTTGTGGCCACGGCTACTCCACCACCGTTGTGCGGCCCGCCCCGGCCCTGGCCCCGGCCATGGCGGGCCGCTCGCTAGCGCCGCTATGGGCTCGGCCTCTCACCCCCTTTCTTGCAGCACAGGGTTGGAGGTTGGTCCGCGCCGCCGCCTCCTACTATGCGCCCGCTCCTGCTTCACACACTGTTCATGAGCGATGACAACGTGACAGAGTGAAAGTGGGTTGATCCCGTCCCTTTGTTTTGGAGGGATAAAGTGAATCCACGTCTCTTTTTTTTAATAAAAAAAGTGAATCCACGTCTCATAAAATATTTTCTTTGATGATAGACCTAACTCACAACTCACTGCTCCAATCAAACACCTCCAAAACTGGATCCCATCCATCCCAGTTCACTTCAAAGCAACCAAACAGACTGTCGTCTTTCTTTCTGCTAGCGGATTGCCTGCCATCAGGGCAGGGTTAATAACTCAGCTAGCTGCCGGCTGCGAGAATGCCAGCGTGGGGACCATTTAATGCATGCAGGTGTGCAGCGAGCGAGCCCGCGGCCAATGAGCAGCGAGCACACAAGCAGCGCAGCCAATGAGAGCTAGCGCAGCACGTATGCGCCCGCGGCGGGCCGGCGTCTGGTGAGACGCCCGTTCTCTTCTCTCTCCTACTTTCTCTTTTCTCCATGTCACATTTCGCTCGCTTGTAGCTGGTTATTATACTTGCTCTCAGTAGATTGGATTCGTTGACCAAACTGTGTAGGACCCGGCGTTTAAAACCGCAACCAGACAGAGCACGGGGCTTCTCCTTCCCAACGCCACCAAAAAAAAAAATCCAAACCAAGAAGTCTCCCACTCCAGCTCTCCTCCCAAATCCGCCATGCTCCGGCGCCTCCTCCTCCTCGTCGCCGTCGCCGCCGCGGCCGCGGCGGGCGGCTGCGCGTCCGCGAAGCCGACGGCCTATGAGGCCCTCGCCGAGTTCGACTTCCCGCCGGGGATCCTCCCCAAGGGCGTGGTCGCCTACACGCTCGACAACTCGACGGGCGCCTTCACGGCCACG
>CM014272.1:50873195-50899039 GCA_004135705.1 Alloteropsis semialata
CTTGATTAGTGTTTATGTACTCTGGAGGGTAAGGTTGAAGATAGCCAAACTGCCTCATCACTCTACTTGGAATATGGTACTCGACAATGTAGAAGCAAATGAGGGGACAAACCAAGCGCCAATAATCTTGATTCATCATGCAATATGGACTAAGCTCCATGGCTTGCACCTCATCTCGATCATAAGGGCGCCAATTCACCTAGGTATCATGAATCAAATAAATTTCCAACAATGCCAAAACCATTACAATAGAACAGACAACGAAAATAAACCTCAATACCAAAGAACGTGCTAAAGACAACTTACATGTGCAGGAGTGAGGCAGTCCAGAGCGTTGCTGTAGTCAGTGTAACGTCTCACCGGGTTTCCATGCACATTGAGAATATTGTGCCATAGATAACCGATAGTGGCCAAAGGCTCTTCACCATAAGTTGGTAATTGCTTCAACAAGACAAATATAATGTCAAATTAACAATATCTCATATCATACTTAATGAAGCAAAAGATATTATCTTACCCCATGTGTATACCGCTCCGGCCGACCAACCGGAAGCCGCTCCCACATCCACAGTTGCAAAAGATAGGCACAACCCCCATGTTAGCACTAGCACCCTTGCGGCAGCAAGCATCACACATCTGGCGATAGAGCCATGCAAGAACTGCACTACCCCAACTATAGGTGGCGATGTTCTCCCAAGCTTGCCCAATAATGTCTACCCACATCCAAGAAATGGTGTTCCCACTCGAGTCCGGAAATAAAAACCCAGCCACCAAGTGCCATAGCCATGCCCTAGCATATCGAGCAACAACACCAGCCGCAACATCAGCAGGAGGGGGCGTACCAAAGTGCTGCACCAACCAAGCCGAGCTGACTCCTGTAGTCTTCCTATCCTTTCGATCGTCCGGTGGATCTGCAGGACGAACACCAAACAAGACCTCCACCCGATCTCGCCAACCAGCAGGATCAATTGTCCCAGTGACCGCTTGACCGTCTATGCGAAGACCAAAAAGCATGGCAACATCTTGAAGTGTCACCGTCATCTCACCACAAGGGAGGTGGAATGTGTGTGTCTCAGGCCTCCATCGGTCCACTAGCGCGGTAAGAGCCGCATTGTCCATCTTCGGCAATCCACCCTTCACAAGCATCGCCAATGGGAGCAAGCCAGCTTGCCGAAGGTACGGGGCGTACCTATCATCCCACACGAGAGGATTGTGGGTGCGGATACGTAGAGAATTCAAAACCTGCAAAAAATAAATCAAACACCGTGTTGGACTACATCCACCCATCAAATTCATTTACTCCATACAAAGTCATCATTAAGGACAAACTAACCTCAATACGCTCCTCAAGTATCCTCCCGCGATGTCTCTCGTCGTACGCCATCTCAAGCAATTGATATTGTGGGTGCCGCGCCATTTTCACCTATATCAAATAAACGCGCCATTCTCAAGCAATTGATATTGTGGGTGCTAAAAAGAACATTGCAATTAAAACAATCCAATATGAACAAGTCATACAAGATTTCACTTTTCTATATATCAAAAAAATTTCACATATATACTTCACATACAAGTCTAATAAATCATAACCATGAAAGGCTATCTTCAATATACAAGTCAAATAATTCATCACCATGAAATCTTATATTTTACACATAACCATATACAAGTAAAATAAATCATCACCAAGAAATCCTATATTTTACACATAACCATATACACATTTCCATATACACATAACCATTAACTTCAATATATACACATCTATATTTTCCAAAGCAAGATACATTAACTCAAATTAATACCAACTCCAATAGACCATTTAGTTCATTACTAGCATCATCCACATTTACAAATGGTTATGTCAACGAAATCGTCACATGCAAAAAAATCTATACGATAAACAGGCGTTACCAACGACCAAATCCACCACTTAGAACAACTAACCATCTCAAATCCGTGCTCAATCGACCAAATCAAGTCAAACCCTATCTAAACCTAACCTCATCCAAAACTAAGGAAATCAACCAAATCCGCAAAATGTAGATGGTCAAAGTGGAGGAGTTACCTTCCCGGAGTAGTTTCCCTACTTTTCCCCTTCGAATCCGTGGTGGGATGGGCCGATCTAGGGGGGGCGGCGGCGGTCTCCATGGAAGAGCTCGGTTAGGGTTGGGGAGAAAGAAAGAATGGGAGGAGGAAGAAGAAAGGGGCTCGGGCGGCCGTCTGTATACAGGCGAGTCGCGCCACGACATGTGGCGCGACTCCGCTAGCCAGGTCAGCAGCCGCGCTGGCCGCCCGCGGCCCGGCTGGCCGACGTGGCAGCCCAGTCGCGCCACATGCTCTGGCGCGACTCCCTCATCAGTCGCGCCATGAGTCGTGGCGCGACCAAAAGGGTTATTCGTTGAAAATACAGTTCGGCTGGGGTTATTTTTAAAATTTCAGTTTAAAAAGGGTTAAAAAATAAAAAAATTTCCTCCCGGTGCTCCCTGCCGACATCTCCAACATTTTCACCGTGACCCTTGCACCTCCAGCCCCTGGCGCTTCCCCGTGTTCTAGGCGCTGCTTCTCTCCTTGCCCTCGCTCTGCCTCCCCCTCCTCCTCTCCATCCACCTTTCTGTCGCCTCCGCCACCGTGGCCGCTTTGGGGCCGCGACCACCTGTCACCGCGTTGCACCAACGGGATGCCAATAGTGCCGCCATCAGGACGAGGATGGCCGCAGCCGGCAGCCGGGAGGGGTCGGGTTAACAAGGTGGAGGAAGGTAGCGAAAGGGAAGAAGATAAGGGAGAGAGATGTGCCACCTAGGATGGATGACATGGTGCCACGTAGGCTAAAACTAGGGTGGTTTTTGTTGGAGGGGGTCATATGTCCGGTTTCGGAGTTGAAGGTACCAGGTGGACGGTTTTTGAGTTTAGGGGGGAATCGTGGATTCGACCAATAGTTGGAGGAGCCAAAATGGACTTTTTCCTTGTGGTAAAGCCTTGTCGTTCATTTGTGCTGAAGGCCCAATAATTATTTTTCTTCTTCTCAAAGCCGTTTGTGGTTTGTTATTTCATTCAATCTTTGGTGCTTCCAAAGTCCCGGTCACACTGAGGAGGAGCACAAGACCACAAGTAAAAAATGGAGTCAAAGTATAAACTTTGAATCATAAATATTTTTTGATGCATAAACTTATTCTTTTAATATAGTTTGGCTTCAAACAGAACAAACATTTTATATTTTGGAATGGATGAAGTAGATTGAATTTTGGACAGAGCGAATGCAGAAATGACCAAATCACATGTTTTCGAACCTTTGGATTAAAAAAATCATCCAAAGGTCTAGCTATTGTTTTTGCTTTACGTCCTCTCAGTCACATTAGGTCTAGCTAAACTATCCATATTTCAAAAGCATGCTCTATAGAGCAAAAAAAAAAAAATCATCTTACTGAATATAAAATTTTTAACCAACTAGTTTTGCAGCGCAGCAATAGTAGAGACTACAAACTAGAACTTCACTACCATGCCAATATCTAATAGCTTTTTAAGTCAAACTACTGCCAAATATCTATACCTTTTTAAACTCACTGTTTTTATTTTTGTCAAGGTGGGATGAAGGGAAAAGATGAAAAGAAAAGAGGACAACAAGGACATTGCTATCCTAGGACATTTTGCATCACGCTACCTCTAAGGTTCGGAGAACATAGAAGGAACAGTGAACACTCACTCCTCTCCCCACCCTCCCCTCTCTCTACACATGCTAGCTAGCTATCAGATAGACTCAGAAAACGCTCCATGCCTGGCCTCAAATGGCCAAAGGAAAAGCCAATTCTCCGGGACACCGGCCCCTTCCCTCTCGCTTCCGTCACCTGTTGCACTCTAGAGATCTAGCATAGATTTGCAGGAGCGTGTGCGCAGTGCACACTCCCTTGCCAGTGCCATGCGTCATGCATGGATGATGTCCACAGCTTCTGCTCATCAGATCAGAGCTGCAGGCCGCGCACTTGTTCGTCAGGGATCAAACTAACCAAGGTGGCAGAGCAGCAACCGTCCAATTCGTCCAGGTGCTTGAGTGTTGGTGACGACTAAAGATGGGGGATGGTGCTCCGTGGAGCGAACCGGACTCGCCCCATCGACCCACACGCGATATCACGGAGCACCCTGTCGATCCACTGCCTGACTCGGTGCACCAACGGATCAAGTGGTTCGATCCACATCTTAACTAGCTAGCCGTGGCAGCAATAGAGTGCGCACGTTGCTGCAGCAGCCCTCAGTCAGCAGTTGACCAGCAGCCTGGACATGGACCATCTCGTGATTTCCTCCTAATGTTACAAGGTTGCGCAGCATTGCAACAATGCTATTTCAGACCAGCTATTAAACATAGTTTGAACTTTCTTACAAGATGTTGATAAACCATCCTAATGCCCTACAATCCGAAGGATTTGGATTTCATTTTGCACAAACATGCATTAGTTAACTTCCAAAACAAGATCACACAACAACAACAACAACAACAACATAACCTTTTGTCCCAAGCAAGTTGGGGTAGGCTAGAGATGAAACCCAAAAGAAACAAGGATAAGAGAGACATAAAAAGGCAAAAAAGACAAAAGGTAGAGTTAGGGAAAAAGAAAAAGATCACGGCTCAGGCACGTTGATTGCTAATCTCCAAGCGCTCCTATCTATAGCTAAATCCCTGAAGATATTCCACTCCTTAAGATCTCTCTTAACCGACTCGTCCCAAGTCAATTTAGGACTCCGCCTATGTTGACTGGAAGACTTTTCTGAGTCGTCTCAACATAGCCGGTTCCAAGCCCGGATAAAGGAGGAGGGGGTGCGTTAGGTTTGGCGAACCAGCATCTATGACAGCCACTCTAATGGATGTGAAACCCATAAGAAAACAAGATCACACAGTGAATACTAATTCATCATCCGACAATCAGAAACCCATCAGGGAGACTCCACTACTGCTGGCTTCGCAACATCTGGAGTCTAATTGTTGACCATAGGCTTGACCTTCTGCTTGCCGAACACCTGCAAGTTATGAGGCATAGGGACATTATAACCAGAAACAAGCACAAAAGCAATCGATATCCATTAGAAATGTGTGTGCCATAAGTAGAACTGATTAGCTACTAAAATCCAATGCACAAATTTGAAAGGCTGTAAAAGCAGATCACAATCAGGAACCAACACAATGCAAAGTATGTCTATTCGAAATGCATAATAATCACTAGCAAATTAGCTACTGAAATCTAAGCCAAGAATCTGAAAGAGTATAGCACTAACTCAGAAAAGTGCTACGAAATTATCCCAATAAGAGCTAACTGGTGAGGCACATCCACCATCGTCCCTGCGGAACCTTGATGCAAAAATATAAACACTAGCAAATCAGAAACTGAAGCAAATACTTCATTTGCTAAAATAGAAGAATCACAAAATGCACGAAGTTAATAACACCTGTTCCAATTCTTAAACAATCTGGATTCAAAATTCCTCTACTGAATTAGACTCAGTTGATGGAGCAAAATATTCCTACCTCCATGAAAATACACTGAAACAGAGTTGAGCATATTTGTGAACAAGTGAGCATGAACATAGATCACACATTCATATGGAATAAATCAAGAGGCATCGGTTCAAAGATTAAACTAACAATTAGAGTAAGACCATGGGCTGCTGAATTCATTCCTCAGTAAACTCATGGTTGACGGAACAAATTTCCCCAATTTCAGTTCACAAAAAGGAACAACGAAACATAAATCAGAAGGCTTTAGTGAAACAGGGGATTGGAAGGAAAGGGTCCACTGACAGCCATCAGTAGCACAGCTCGGAGAGGTCGAGATGGAAGTGTCGGGTCCCTTCTTGTTCATGCTTGCGCCCGTCTCAACCGGCCTCGTGCCTTCTCTGGCGGCGGGAGTCCATCGCCGCCGCGTCCGGCGACCAGCAGCGAAAGCAGTAGCAGCAGCAGCTCGAAGAGCTCGAGCTGGAGACGGAAGTCGGCGATGGTGAAGGGGGCGGCGGATCTGCAAGGGCCACGCCGCTGCACGACCAGTCGAAATCGAAGGGTCGAACCACTCGACCCATCGGTTCGAGTCCGCTGACCCTAGCTGAGTTCATGGGTCGGAAGAGGGGCCCAGTAGGATCATTCGAGTCCGCTGACCCTAGCTGAGTTCATGGGTCGGAAGAGGGGCCCAGTAGGATCATTTTTATGGACCGGATCGAAGAACCAGTGGGCCGACCCGCTCCACGCCCATCTTTAGTGACGACCAAGCAAAAGTTGCCCATTAGCTAGCCAACGCAATGCTCCTGGTGCTGCAGAGATCAGAGGCCAGCTAGACCGGCCGGGAGGCCAGTAGGGAAGTGGCCGGCCGGCTGACGTGACCCTTTTCTTCGGAATGGGCGCTAACTTGGAGTACCGAGTACATACATGCTCAACGGAGTCGGTTGTTGAGGCTATGAATCCGACGCAATTGCGTATCTGCGGGTGCGTCATGCTTGCATCCTATGAGACTGGGATCCAGCATTTGATTGATATGAAAGCCGTTGACCCTCTGACTTAGAGATTGAGAGTGACAACCTTTATAATAGTATCACGTAGCCATGTGCATGCAAGAAAGGACCCATCATTTGTTACAAGTTTTGATAATATTGTATTTCCCCATGGTTAAAAAAGAACCAGCAAAGCATATATTACTAATTGGAGTTTCATATTTTAGTTCTCATAAGACAGCTAAAAAAAGACATTGAAATTCTTATAAAAATCAAGAACATGTAGCGATTGTCTCTAATCATTATTGATAGTGTAATCACATTCTATATATCTATTAAGTTTTTTTAAAAGTTACCCACACATTATGAAAATACTACAAAGTAACCCCAAAATCTAAATCTAAATTTAAATGCAAACTACCCACAGATGCCATTATTACTAATTGGAGACTTCTTTTGGAGCCAACCCATTAGTGCTCAAGAGACGATCTAGAAAAATCCTAAGATTCTTAGAAATATCTGTCCATCAATAATCTGATGGACTCTTAATTGTTATTATTGATAATAATGACCATTGAATCTGTGTTTCTATAAAATAAGCCACTGGCGCTATTATGAGAATAGTATAAAGTGATCCTCTAATTCTATTCTAAATTACCCACAACTGCCACTATAAAAATACCAAAATAGTATAAAGTAACTCCTAAAAATGTCTAGATTGCGCACGTATGACATCACGAAAGATAATATAAACTAAACCCTAATCTTTATCTAAATTATCCACATATACATTATAAAAAGCCTAAAGTAAACCCTTACATTTGCATATAAAGTACCAATACGTACCTTCAATTATTCAAATAATATAAAGTAACATCTGAATTGCCTACATTTGTAATATTGTGCTAAACAACATCCCAAAGGTCATCGATATATTATTATTAATTGCCTACTTCTGTCATAGTTATACCAAAGAAACTAAGTTAAGTACATGATGTGTCACCATGTATCCATATGTGTTCGTGTCAAAGTAATACATGTATGGATGCACCAAGCAATGCAAAGCCGAAACAAACACTATTAGGATGAAAGATATGTAGAGTAATTTATAACTTAATATTACTAAATGGGAGAGATTGCAAGCTAATAATTTTTAGCTATGGGCCTTAATTTTTTTTTTCATAATTGTCGGGTATCAATATCCGGGACGTCTTACCCAACGGGGTTAGGTCCTCTATTTTGAAAGTCGCTCGCTCCAAATGGGTCATAAGGCATGTGGCCCTCCACTCATGACGCCCCTTTCACAAACGGCCCAACTACGGCCCAGCCACGGCCAGACACGTTGCGCTCCGCATCGCCCGACCCCGGGAGGAGGTCGGAAGAGAGATACCCAAACAGACGAACCACTCCGCCTCGCCCGACCCAGCGAAGGGGTCGGGAGAGGGAACCATTGTAGGCGGAAGCCTCCGCCTCGCCCGACCCCTACGTCGGAGGGAGGGGGGGCAGGCCCATCCTCCGCCTCACCCGAAATCCTCATAACCTGAGTCCCAGGGGCCCAGCCCCGTCAGGCAGGGGTGGCCCGCGACGTGAACAGACGCTATGAGCATTAATTGCTAGGATGGTCGCCGTGCACCTAATACGACGATCTACCCCGTCCTAAACGAATGACGGGGCGCTGCCATGCTCAGCGCCTACCCCATCCTAAACGAATGACGGGGCGCTGCCATGATCAGCGCCTACCTTGTTCTAAATGAATGACGGGGCGCTGCCATGCTCAGCGCCTACCCTGTCCTAAACGGCTAATGAGGCACTGGCAAGCTCAGCGACCACTCCACCCTTACCAATGGCGGAACATTGCCACGCACGGCCATCATTCCGCCCTTACAAATGATGGAGCGCTGGCATGTGGCATGGATATGTCAAATACCACTTTTTGACATGTACGTAGGTTACTCATCATGGGCATCATCTACAGTTCCCCGTGAGGGGCCCAAGAGCGGGCGAAGGCCTTTATAGGACGGCCACCTTCCTCGAGAAACCTCCCCTTTCTCCCCCTCGATTTCCTTTTTCTCTTCCTCATGTAAACGGCCCGGCCCATTCCCTTGGACTATAAAAGGGAAGGGGGCCTTCCTTAGCACAAGTTTTCAATTCACCCGACTCACACTCATACGCACACACTCTCAGAGACTTGGGAACTCTTCCCTCTCTCGTCCGCTTGTAACCCCTACTACGAGCAACGCGAGTAACACGAGCTGCCTGGAACTGGACATAGGGCATTCGTGCCTGAACCAGTATAAATCCTTGTGTCCTCTCGCGAACCATCCGAGCCTAAACACGCAATACACTAAATTCACTCGTCGGTGATTTCTTGCACCGACAGTTGGCGCGCTAGGTAGGGGCCCTTGCGTGTTCGTCGATCTCCTCCAGGCTCCGGATGGCCAGTGACGGTTCGAGCTGGACTACCGGGACACACGTGCGTTTTGGAAGTCTAGACTTCATCGCCACTGACGGCGGGGAGTTGGAGCGAGTCATCGCCATCGCCCTGACCATCGACGCCGATGTCAATGTTGCGACGGTTACCAAGGTCCTCGTGAACGTTCGGTTCGATGCCCCTAAGGCCCATGAGCTCCCCGCAGACTCTAACGGAGGGGAGCTTTGGAGGCAGCTCGACGCATTCCTAGGGCCACGGCCGTCCCAGGAAGACACACGCTGCATCGTGTTCGCTTTGGCGAATGTCACAACTCAGCCCGCGGCCGGGGGGAGGGGAGGGAGGGGGGAGGGAGGGGGGATGGGTGTGCTCCTCACTCCCCGGACGCGTTAACCTCCGTTCCACCTTACGGGGCACCTTTCGGCCTGCGCAACGCGGGTGAAATGGTATCGCGCCTGTTAGCGCATTATATGCGCCAGCCTCCCACGAATGACGAGTTCGTTGGGAAGGTCGACCACGTCTCGGAGTCGGTCCTCGACCTGCTTTGCGACGGCTCGTCGAAAGCGTCTGAAACAGAGCTGGCCGCGGAGAGCCATCATCCCTCTCGCGAGTGTTTCATGGCGGACACTCCTGATGGGGTGCGGGGGGAGGCGAGCGATGACGACCCTGGTCAGCCACCGGCTTGCGACACCGTGGCCAATGCTGTTGCAGCCAACGCCGTCTTTGCCAACGTCGCTACGCCAGGCGGCGGAAGTGCCCCGACTGAGCCGCCTCAGCACTCGCGCCCTGACAAGGCGCGGGTCCAGCGACAGGAGCTCCAAGAGGCCCGACGCCGGCTGGAGCAAGAGCGCGCATGCGTAGAGCAGGAACGGCTTCGTGTGGAGCAGGAGCGTGCACGTATGGAGCAGGAACAGGCACGCATCGAGCACGAACTTCGGCAATACGACACCAGAGCACCTGCGCGCGAACAAAGGCGCGATGTTCAACGCCGGATCGTTGACGACGATGGGGTGCCCCTATGCTTCATGAGAGTGAGCCAGAACATTGCGGTGGCCGCAGTGCTCCTGCGGGGGCTCCTCGACCCAGTCACGTCAGAAGCCCGAAGGGCCCAACGCGAGGTGGGCGAGCTCCTTGAGCGAGCGGCGGTGCAACAAGCCAAGAGCTCGCAGTCTTGACGACACATCTCTTAGGCCAGTCAGCGTCACGCCTCAAGGCTGCCTCCGCGCGACTGCGGCGACCACCACCTGTAGGACGTTTCGGTCCACCAGCCATGTCCCGGGCCCGACGGGCGGGGAGCCCCAATCCAGGGTCGCCTCGGCCCGATCCGCGATGCTTGCAACATACTGAACGCGCGTCGCCGCCAACCCACCGAGGGCGACCGGGGGCCCCAGCACGGACGCACCCCTCGTCAGGGCGGCCGCTACGACGACGACGACGACGAGGAGGAGCGGAGTCCGAGTCCGGACGCACCAGGGCCATGAGCCTTCAGCTCCCGCATCAAGACCGCGGCATGCCTGCAACGGTTTGGCCCCCCGACGAACTTACCGAAGTATGCCGGGGAGACGAATCCCGAGCTCTGGCTCAAGGATTACGGCTCACCTGTCGAGCTGGTGGAGCGGATGATGACAACTTCATCATCCGCCACTTGCCGCTATACCTGGCCGATTCGGCCAGGGCGTGGCTCGAACACCTCCCTGCTGGCCAGATCCGGAACTGGGCCGGCCTCAAGGAGATTTTCGTTGGGAATTTCTAGGCGACCTACACTTGTCCGGGGAACCCGTGGGACCTCAAGAACTGCCGCCAGAAGCAAGAAGAGACTCTTCGGGAGTACATCTGGTGCTTTTCCCGGCAGTGTAACGAGCTGCCCAACATCGCTGATGCCGACGTCATCGGCACGTTCCTATCAGGAACGACCTGCAAGTCCCTCGTCCATAAGCTGGGGCGGAAAAGCCCTCACACGGCAAAGGATCTCCTCGACATAGCAACGAGCCATGCCTCTTGTGAGGAGGCGGTCGGGGTGATCTTTTACCGCCCTTCCGAGGGAAATGGCAAGTGGGACAAGGAGGCCGACGAGGGCCCTTCTGACCGCTCAAACAACAAGAAGAAGAAGAACAAGGTGCGGTGTCAGGACACGGACAGCGCCATGGTAGCCACGGCCGAGCGGATGCCCGTTGCCAAACCTCTGACGGGAGAGGTGACCGACCACTTCGAGAAGATGTGGAACGGTCCTTGTCCTAACCACGAGTACGCCGTGAAGCATCTCTACAAGGATTGTTCCCTCATGAAGAAATTCATGTCGGGGGACACTCGGAAAGAGGAGCCACGAAGACGGAAGCCCGACCCGACCCCCAAGGGCCCCGAGGCGGGTGAGGATATGGCGACTGACCCTTACCCAGAGCCCGATGGCTGTTTGATGATCTTCGGCGGCACCGAGGCCTCGGTCAACAGGGGTCGAGCTAAGGTGGAACACAGCGAGGTATTCGCTGCCGAACTAGCCACGCCGGCCTTCCTCCGATGGTCAAAGGCGGCGATAACCTTTGATCGCGAAGACCACCCGCAATTTGTCCCCCGACCGGGCAAATACCCGCTCGTGGTCGATCCGATCGTCGGTCGGAAGCGACTTACCAAGGTACTGATGGACGGCGGGAGCGGGCTCAACATCCTCTACGCCGATACGCTTGATGCAATGGGCATCGATCGGGCACGTATCCACCCGTCTAGGGCACCCTTCCACAGAGTTGTCCCTGGGAAGCAAGCCGTCCTCCTCGGGCAGATCGACCTGCCCGTCACGTTTGGGACCTCGTCCAATTTTAGGATGGAGATCCTCACGTTCGAGGTGGTAGGATTCCACGGGTCCTACCACGTCATTTTGGGTCGGCCATGCTACGCGAAGTTCATGGCTGTCCCCAACTACACTTACCTGAAGCTCAAGATGCCAGGGCCAAAGGGGGTGATCACTGTAGGCTCGTCCTTCCAATGCACCTATCAGTGCGAAACCGAGAGCTGCGAGTTGGCCTCAGCCACCATCGCCTCTGCGGAGGAGCTTGCGCCGATCAGGGCGCAGCTGGTCGAGAAGGCCCCAGACTCCAACCGCAGCGCAACTTCCTTCCAACCGACGGAGGACACCAAGGAGGTGCAGCTTGACCCGGAGCGCGCTAAGGAGAAGGTAGCTCAGATTGGGACCAAGCTGTCCCCCAAATAGGAAAGCGCGCTCATCGACTTCCTCCGCGCGAACATCGATGTCTTCGCGTGGAAACCCTCGGACATGCCTGGCATCCCGAGGGAAGTCGCCGAGCACTCCTTGGACATTTGACCTGGCTCCAAACCGGTGAAACAACGCCTGCGCCGCTTCGATGACAAGAAGTGTAAGGCCATCGGTGAGGAGATCGCGAAGCTTTTGACGGCTAGATTCGTCAAGGAGGTGTATCATCCTGAGTGGTTTGCCAATCATGTTCTGTACGGAAAAAGAATGGGAAATGAAGAATGTGTGTTGACTATATACGAGTCTCAATAAGGCGTGCCCGAAGGATTCATTTCCTTTACCGCGCATAGATCAAATAGTCGATTCGACCTCGCGGTGTGAAACCCTCTTCTTCCTTGATGCATATTTTAGATACCATCAGATCACGATGAAAGAGTCTGACCAGCTCGCGACTTCTTTCATCACCCCGTTCGGCTCATACTGCTACATGACGATGCCGTTCGGGCTTAAAAATGCTGGAGCTACATATCAATGATGTATGCTCAAATGCTTCGACGACCTCATCGGACAAATCGTAGAGGCATACATGGACGACGTCGTAGTCAAGTCCAAGCAAGCTGACCAACTCGTGGCCGACTTGCAAAAAATGTTTGATAAGCTCTGGGCGAACGACGTTAAACTCAACTCCGAGAAGTGCATATTCGGGGTGCCAAAAGGGATGTTGCTCGGCTTCATTGTATCCCAATGAGGGATCAAGGCCAACCTAGAAAAAATTGAGGCTGTCGACAAGATGGGCCCGATCCAAACTCTTATGGGAGTGCAATGAGTCATGGGATGCCTGGCCGCGTTGAGCCGATTCATCTCGAGGCTCAGAGAGTAAGTCCTCCCCCTGTACCGCCTCCTGAAAAAAATCTGAGCGATTCACTTGGACTCGGGAGGCCCAAGAGGCCCTTAAGCTGATCAAGGCCATCCTAATGAAGGCGTCGATCCTGGTTCCCCCAACCCCGGGCGAACCCCTCTTGCTCTACATCACGGCGACAACTCGGATCGTGAGCGCAGCGCTCGTGGTAGAGCGGGAGGAAGAAGGACATGCCTTCAAGGTTCAGTGTCCGGTGTACTTCATCAGTGAGGTACTCAGCGTCATGAAGACGCGGTACCCGCAGATCCAGAAGCTGTTGTACGCTGTCTTGATCGCCAAAAGGAAGCCGCGCCATTACTTTGACTCGCACGTAGTCACCATCGTGAGTTCGTTTCCTCTCGGAGAGATCATCAACAAACCTGACTCCACCGGTCGGATCATGAAATGGGCGCTTGAATTGATGGGTCGAGGGATCACATACGCCCCATGGGTGGCGATCAAGTCCCAAGTCCTCGCCTACTTCATCGCCGAGTGGATCGAGACCCAAATGCCGCTGGTGCCAACCGACCAAGAGTACTGGATCATGTACTTCGACGGGTCGCTGCTCAGAACAGGAGCTGGGGTCGGACTAGTCTTTGTCTCCCCGCGGGGGGTGCGAATGAAGTACATAGTCTGCCTGCACTTCCCGACATCTAGTAATGCGACCGAGTACGAGGCAATTATCAATGGCCTAAAAATTGTGATCGAGCTGGGAATTCGACGTCTCGAAATCAGAGGCGATTCTCAACTCATGGTCGATCAGGTCATGAAAGAGACGAGCTGCGAAAGCGAGACCATGGCCGCATACTGCCGAGAAGTCCGAAAGCTCGAGGACAAGTTCGACGGCCTCGAGCTTAAACACATTAAACGACGATTTAATGAAGCCGTCGACAAGTTGGCCAAGAAAGCATCCGGCCGAGAACCAGTCCCAACCGGCATCTTCGCCAGCGACCAACGAAGCCCGTCGATTAGCATCCCGAGCCCGGAGCTGACAAGCGCGGCGCCGCCCATCCAGGACTCGGCAAAGCTGCCCACCCAAGGCTCGGGGGTTGACGATACCCTGACCCCGACAACGACCGAGGTCATGGAAATCAGGGACTCCGTGGTTGACACCGACCCTGCCGACCAAGCTTTGACAAACCTCTTGGCCCTAGCGATGGCCACGCGGACCCAGGGCGAAACAGCCGAGGCCGACCCCACAGACTGGCACCGAACTTTCCTTGATTGCCTCCTAAGGGAGAAGCTCCCCGAGGACAAGTCCGAGGCCCGGCGCGTCGCGCGTCGTGCCAAATCCTATGTAATCATGAGGGAAGAGCTCTACAGACGGAGCCACACGAATGTCCTCCAGCGCTGCATTCCCGTTGAACAGGGAAGGCAACTGCTGAGAGACATATATAGCGGGACATGCGGCCATCACACCGCCCCTCGGAACCTCGTTGGAAACGCGTTCCGACAAGGTTTCTATTAGCCAACAGCAGTAAGGGATGCCATAGAAATTGCGCGCACCTGCGAAGGGTGCCAATTCTATGCCAGGCAAACCCACCTGCCCGCTCAGGCCCTCCAAACCATCCCCATCACGTGGCCGTTCGCGGTCTGGGGGCTGGACATGGTCGGGCCCCTCAAGAAGGCGCCCGGGGGCTTCACCCATTTGCTAGTCGCCATCGACAAATTTAGCAAATGGATTGAGGTTCGCACCATCACCATGATCCGATCTGAGAAAGCGGTCAAATTTTTCCTCGACATCATCCACCGCTTTGGGTTCCCAAATTCAATCATCACGGACAATGGTACATAGTTCACTGGGAAGAAATTCCTACAATTTTGTGACGAATATTAAATCCATGTGGATTGGGCAGCCATAGCGCACCCCCGCACAAACGGGCAGGTCGAACGCGCGAATGGCATGATCCTCCAAGGCCTCAAGCCCCGAATCTTCAAGTGACTGAAGAAATTCGGCGGCCGATGGGTCGAGGAACTCCCCGCGGTGGTCTGGAGTCTAAGGACAACAGCCAGCCGGGCAACCTGATTCACTCCGTTCTTCATGATATATGGATCAGAGGCCATCCTCCCGACTGACTTTGACTACGGATCATCGCGAGTCCACGCCTACGACGAGGCCAGCAACCAAACCTCTCTGGAGGGTGCGGCCGATCAGTTAGAAGAGGCTCGAGAGATTGCACTCGCACACTCAGCCAAGTACCAACAACCACTACGGTGGTACCACAGCCGCCGAGTGCGGGAACGCACGTTCCAGATTAGTGACTTAGTCTTGTGCCTAGTTCAAAGCAACAAGGACCACCACAAGCTTTCATCCCCCTGGAAAGGCCCATACATCATTTCCCAGGTCCTCCAACCTGGCTCCTACAAGCTACAAAACGCCGATGGCGAGGAGTTCACCAACGCTTGGAATATCGAACAACTACCTCGCTTTTACCCTTAAAATCCTTGTCAATTCCGTACACACTTTGACACGCTCCCCCGACCGCATACTAGCTGCCCCCGACCTTTTTACATGGAGTCGGAGATCGCTTGGGGGCTACCCAGGGACCCCCTGGACACTGAACTCAGCCAGCATCCGACTTCTTTCACGCCATGAGCGATGATAAGGGTAGGCTGGAGCGGGGTGGACTCGGATACATTGGTCGGACTGCAGAAAGCCAAAGGCCTCGAAGGCAGCGGCTCAGACGCTCACCAATCGCGCCGAGTTCCCTTTGCCTCACAGAAAACCCTGACAGAGCACGAAGCAAAAAAAGAACTCAGGGGCTGACACACGCATGCGTACATAAGCTTAAACGATAAAACTGAATGCGGCCGATCTAGGAGCACGTCCCGCTCGGCCATAAGTTTGATTACAAAATGAGCTCGAGGGCTCAAAGCAGTTCGAACATGAAAAGAAAACTGACTAATGGGTCCATGACCCAATCTCCTTCATTGTCATTTCAGCCAGAGTCATCGCCAAAGGAGCCACGTCTGCTTCGAGTGCTCGCACATCCTCGAGGGTATAGCCCGACGCGAAGCCTTCAGCAAGAAACTCCAACCTGTAGTGCGAACGAGCTATGGCAAAGGCCCTCCGCACGCCGAGGAACAGCCCGTCTGCCACCAAGGCTCGCGCTCGAGTCGGGATTCGGGAAACCTAGGTGGGCAGCGAGCTTGACCCCACGTCCGGCCTCATCCCGAGGTCGCTGAGAGCGATGTTGGCAGCCATGCGAAGGGCGTCGTGCTCATCGCTCTCCTACCTGAATGCAACCTCAAGCTGGCGCAGTTCGATTGTGAGCCGGGCGATCTTCCCCTGGTCCTCCACCGCCACGACCTATCAGCGCAGACATGCTCGGCGTTGATCCGGGCCTCCCTCTCAACCCCCAGGGCCGCGCGGACGCCCGTGGGGTCCCGATCCCGAATGCCGACGAGCCGAGAAGCATCATCACGCTCCACCCGAGCTGCCGCGAGCTCTTGGCATGCCTGCTGGAGGGCGCCCGCGGCCTGATCCCGATCAACATGAAGGCGATCGCGCCCGTCCTGCAGTCGATGGCGCTCCTCATCTCGAGCCACCGACTCTGATGCCCAGGATGTGAGCACATCCCTCTTCTTCGCCTCGGTGTCTTCGGTGTGTTCGCACACTTCGCCGCCAGTGCCTCACGCTCCCCCCTCTCGGCGGCCGACCGATCCCAGACGTCCTTCTCTCGATGAAGGAATAGGGACTTGCCGCGGCTACGGTCTATCAAAGACTGCAGAAATGACAAAGGGGATAAAAAACCACCCTCATCATGAGAAAGATCAAAAAACCAAAAAAGGGAAGAGCCTTACCTCCCCCGCCGGGACGATCACACTGTGAATGGTGTTCAACGCGGCGTGTAGGGCCCCGACCACCGAGTCGACCCCGGCCTCGATCCGCCGGTTGTCTTCTTGCTCCGCGACATCATCCAGGGCGAAGATGGTGGCGTCCGAGTTTTGCCGGTCGGCCCATCGGAGCCGAGGGCCCCTGAACGCGGAAGCACCCCTCTCCAACCGCAACACGTCACGGCCCCCGGTAACCTCCGCATCTGGAGAAGGGGCACAGATCAGACCTGACTCGCGGGCCTCGTCCGGCCCTCCTGAAGGCACCAGCTCGGTCTCCGCCATAACCTCGGCGGCAACCGGGGAAGGCAAAGCCTCCCCCACAGCCCGAGTCAGCGGCGGGGCCGAAAGCGCCTCAGCCTGCGCGCCGTCCAGCTACTCACTCGAGGGCTCGACGCGCGGATCGATGACCCCCACCTACGGTGTGGTGGGCGCCCGATAGATCGCGGCACTTGGGTACGGGGTGGATTGTTCGGCCTCCACCGGCCGCTGATGCGGAGTCCCAACGCCTGGAATCGGCTGTTCGGGCGCAGCCAAACCGCCGGCGCCCGGAGCCTGAAGCCCGGGCTCCGCCACAAGAGTCGGTGAGGCCGGTGGAGGAACCCCGATGACGAGCAGGCTGCCTGATTGGCCGCTCGCGTCCATCGACCCGAGCGCTTCCCGTGCCAAGGGGTCGGTGAAGCTTATCCCCACCGATAGGGCGGCACTCACCACCTGCCACGCGGCCACTTTCCTGGGTGCCAAGGCCAACGGCACGACCCGACTCCCGACCCTGCATCATAGGGGGGCTAAGAAACCAGACGGAGCGGGAGATAGGTAAAATCAGGAAACACGGGGACGCACCTGGATGCCATCAGGAATGCCGCCCTCGACTTCTTCTGGGGAGGCTCCTCCACCGAGTCTGTCCCCTCGGACCTCTTGCGCTTGCCGTTGTCGTCCCCCGAAGTCGACAGGGATTGGCCCGACCTGGCAGAACCTCTGAGGACTAGGCGCTCGCCGGCTGGGTCCCGAGGCAGAGAGGACGAAGGAGACGCAACGCCCGAGACCCGACTGGAATCGAGCCCAGCGTTGAAAGCTGTGACGGCCGAGGGCGACGGTGCACGAGCTCGACCCGCGGGATCATCCTCGTGCACCGCCTCCTCCCAGTCGACGGGAGAATCGTTGCCATCACCGCCAGTGCCCCTCCCGGAGCCCTCGGCATCGCCTCCCTCGGTCCTCGACTCTGAGAACCCAGACAGGCTGTCGTCGTCGTCATCCTCAGGGGCGGCCTCCTCGTCAACATAAGGGCCCATGCCCTCGTGCCACCGCCCCTCCATCAACGCGATACTGCGGTGGTGGCGGTACTTCTCCTACTTCTTCTCTTTGGCGACCACCTTGGCCATCTTCTTCCTCTTCGCGGCCTCCTTCTCCCTCCTCTCTGCCTCCGCGCGCTCACGGTTTCACGCCCTCCGCTGTGCGTCCTTAGGCAGAGACGGACGCAACGCGATGTAATTGAGGAGGCCCTGCAGATTCCAGGACGAAGCTTCCATCAACGATCATTGTTTGCCGATAAAGAGGAAAGAAAAAAAAGAAGAGGAACGCGAACTCTTACCACAACAACGACTCCATTGTCGGGCTTCATCGACGGGTGCCCCTCAATCGGATAATCCGCCTCGTCCGGTCCACGGCGTCACGGAGGCGCCGATGAATCTCACTGCCGAACAACGCCTCACAAGACATCACCAACCCAGTCCTTTCCATGAGAGGCGTCATCTCAAAAATCGGCAGCCGATGCACCATGAGAGAGAGGATTCGACGGCCGCGATACGCCGCGATCACCCCCGCGCCGGTCACCCTCCAAGTCTGCAGCCGCTCAACCCCCTTCAAGAGGTCAGGAAGCGTCTTCTTCTCGTCTGCATCCAGGCCCCAGAACCACACATCCGGGTGCGTGGTGATGGTGCGCCCGGTGAAGGCCGGGAAAGGGGCGGCGGGGTCACTCCTCAGGTAAAACCATTGAGAGTGCCCCCCTTGTTGGAGGAGGGGAGGTGGAGCGTGAGGTAGCCGGGCGCCCGTTGCCCCCGAAGGCGGATACCCGCGCACCCCATTGGGGCCACTCTCCCCTCCTTCTTCATGACGTCGATGCAAAAGAACCACTTCCACAAGGCGACATGGGGCTCTATGCCGAGAAAGCCCTCGCACATGGCGACGAACGCCGCGATGTGCTGGACCCATTTGGGGTTGAGATGCTGCAACTCCAGCCCATAGTGATGCAGGACCCCCCGGAGGAAGTAGTGAGGGGGGAACCCCACCCTCCACTTGTGGAAGAGGATGAAGGAGACGACGTAGCCGGCCAGTGGACTCTGACGATCCTCGGAGTCGGGGACAATCCACTCCATCTCCTCCGTCCTCGGGCACGAAAGGCCCCGCTCCACCAAGCGATTTAGGTGAGCTTCAACCACTGATGACTGCATCCATTGCCCCATCACAGATTGGAAGCAGCGAGGCGAATGGTCGCGGTGGCGAGGGCAAGCAAGAAGGGTGAGCGGCGGTGCTGGGGCGGAGCGTGCACAAAAACGGCAAGGGGAAGATGAAAGCGTAAGGGAGAGAGAGACTAGCCCCTTCCATCTTTAAGGAGGCGGGGCCGAGGCGTGCTCGGGAAGTGCGTCGTGCCACCCGCGCATGTCTCCTTCCACGCTTCCTCATTGCTCGCGCCGTGACCCACCGTCATAACACCCACGACGGTCTGTCTCCAGATGTCCTCATGGGCTCAAAAGGTAAGGAACCACCAGGCGAGGGCAGCCCGATCGAGGCCCAAAACAGCCGACGAGTTCTAAGGCCGGCCCGCGAAGGGTCCGACGGCCACTCCAAAGCGCCACCCGAGTAAGGGGCAGAGACGGGTGGGCCCGCTAGCGGACAGTACCCTGGTGTGCGAGCACCACGGGCAGCCCGACCCGCATTCGGGCCCAAAGGTGCGCCGGCCCCATGTATCTTACCACAAAGAGGCGTTGAGCCCTCGCAGCCGGTTGAATGGCTGTGGGAACTAAGGGGGTTAGGCACCGGGGATTTATTGAGGTCTATCGCAAGCTGATCCGTCGACTCCCCCTCGAAGGGGCGTTGGGGCCTCACTCAAACCAGGCCATTCGAAACTCAACGAGAGCCGTGCTTTAGCCTACGTGGCAAAGCACGACGCATCTCTAACCCTCTGTCCAACCGCAAGGAAAGCGCGAAGGGCAAAGCGCAAACAAGTCGAAACAATTGCTCCTCTGGACGCGCGTCTCGAAATGAAATAGGAGAGTCGGAATCGCAAACAGAGGCCAACAACACGACCGCAGAAACCATAGACAAACACGAACAGCAGAACAATGTCTTTATTCATAAATAGAGGCAAAGTACATACGGTGCACGGCCGTGGAAAGATACAAACGAGAATCACCACTTCTAAGGGGAGGAGTCCTCCTAAACCAAGCAGAAGGCCATGCGAGCTTAAGTCGCTGGCCTTCTTTTGGCATCAATCCCCCCAAAGACACCCAGAGAGGAGAAGGTGCAGGAGCGCAACTCCCGGCGACGAGTCGACCACCGCGGCAAATGCCAAGCCCCTTCACCTCGACTTCAACTGGCACCGACAACGGCAACCCGCAGAAGAGAGGACGAAGAGCAGCGGCGCGATGGTGGCTGCACACGATCCCCCACGACCTCGAACCCTTCTGGAAAAACCCGTGAAGCGCAGGTACCAGTAGTGACGAGTGGGGGAACCGGCAAGATGACCCGAGTGGCACCCGACAGCCAACCACACTACCACCTCCGAAGTGGCAGATGTGGGAAGCAAGTCAGTAGCACCGAGGGCTAGTGCGACACCAAGCAGATGTCACACCATGCACCTTGACTCCCAAGGTTCGCTGGGATTCTTTTGGCATCAACGAATGGTTCTCCCGGACCTTCTCTCAGGTGGGCGCCCGGGAGCGAAGCCTACACGTGTTTGCTCCATTTGGGAGGAAGAAAGGGGGAGAGGCTAGTTCAAGTGCTTGAAAAGCCGAAGCAAGGACCCCTATTTATAGCAAGGAACATCCTCCCCATGCTCCACGCAGGGGCTACAGGAACTCGCCACGCGGAGCGATCGAGCGGTCGGTCCAAAAAAGACAAAGGCCCCCATGGGGGAAATAGTGGCGGTGCGCCCTAAAAAAGGACCGACATGACCAATCGGGTCAGGGTCAGACTTGGCAGGCACGCCACGTAGCGAGCCCTGATGCGGGGTCACGAGACCCTCTACAGACGATTCTCCTGGGCGATGCCCCTGGGCGGTGACATGACCACTCGGGCAGACGAATCTCAGCCCCTGAGCGAATTTAATATTCGCCCAGTGGCTCGGGGGCTACATCCACCGAGTGCGCTCGCGCGCCCCCGGTAAGGAAAATAACAAAGACCCACGGACTGACCCTCTGGACGAGTCCACAACTCGTCCAAAGGCTCGGGGGCTACACCCAGTGGGTGCGCTCACGCGCACCCACGGATAAAACGATCAAACACTGTCGGATGTTTGGACCCGGCAGTCCACACAGGGTAGCCTACGTGGTTGATTTGTTGAGGGACAGATCGAGGATCAGAAGCGATGGTAACACAAGACGCAAGGATTGAACAGGTTCGGGCCGTCGAGATGACGTAATACCCTACGTCCTGTGTTGGGGGTGATTGTATTGCTGTGTATGAAGTTCCTGAAGGATCTCCGTAGTTGGGTTCTGTCCTAGGTTTCGTATCGTGGGTTGTAATCGTAGATGTTGTGTTCTGGAGGGGGTCTCAAGGCGCCTTATATAGTCCGGCTGCCTTGAGTTACAAGTCGGCTAGAGATCGTAACCTACCCAAAATACAAGGATGCGATCCTATAACGATTACAGATATCTTTCCCTATAATTCCGGCTAGTTTATCTTGATCTCCGAGCTTCTTGCGGGATACGCCGGCTGCTTCCTTGCCGCGCGCGCCGTCGCGCCCATCCGGCTCGTCCGACTGGTGGGCCTCCCGACTGGTGGGCTACCCAGTCTGACAAACCGATCCAGTTGCACTCGGACTGGGCCGCCCCTTGCTGGTTGGGCCAATCCGCCTTCTGGGTACCCCTGGGGGTCTACCCCCGACAAGCCCCCGAGTAGTACGTGGTTGAGAGACAAGTCGGCGAGGTCGTGCTGTCTGATGAGCGTCGAGCTTGCTGCAGTTGGAAGCGAAACCGCGTGATACTGGAGAGAAAAGAGCCGTCTGCAACGGATGCGCCGCGAGGTGCGTCCGTTGGCCGTAGCCCCTGAGCCTTGAAGCGATTCCGAAGGAATCGGTCCAAGGGTTAGTAGCCTTCTTCTGCGGTCGTCAGACAATCAACGGATGCGCCGCGAGGTGCGTCCGTTGGCCGTAGCCCCCGAGCCTTGAAGCGATTCCGTAGGAATCGGTCCAAGGGTTAGTCAAGGAGCATCTGGCTAGATCATCCGACGTTAATTTCGGCGCCCAGCCCCCGAGCGTGAGGGCCGGTCGAGCTGTCCGAGGCACGCCGAGTAGTCGTCCCCGGCGCCAGCCCCCGAGCGTGAGGGCTGAGCACGCCGAGTAGTGGTCCCGGCGCCAGCCCCCGAGCGTGAGGGCTGAGCACGCCGAGTAGTCGTCCCGGCGCCAGCCCCCGAGCGTGAGGGCTGAGCACGCCGAGTGGTCGTCCCGGCGCCAGCCCCCGAGCGTGAGGCACGCCGAGTGGTCGTCCCGGCGCCAGCCCCCGAGCGTGAGAGCCGAGTCGAGGGTCCGTCAAGTCTTCGTCTTCCTCGTCATGCGGTAGCGCCAGCCCAGTACTCAAAAGCACTCAGCTAGTGATCCTTGTGGAGTGTAGCGCCAGCCCGAGTGCTGAAAAGCACTCGGCTAGCGACCGTCGTGGAGTGTAGTACCAGCATGAGTACTGATTGACTCGAGTACTCAGCTGGCGGCGATGCCGGAGTGGTCCAGCCCTCGAGCGTAACAGGCAAGCTCGGGATCCAAACCTGTGCCCTGCAATGAAGATATGAAGGATAGGTAGTATATGGTGTAGCAAATACTAATTCTGGAGAAAAACATTTGGCGTTGTATGTAACAGAATTTCTACTTCCAACTCTTTAAGTCTATTAATTTCCTCGGGTAGTTATCCTGTTACGTTTATGCACCTGATCCCCGATAGCCATAGTCCGTAGCGCAGGGAGCTGGGCCGCATGCACGCGTAGGAGCGTAGGCGTACGGAAGAGTCGAGGCTTCACGGATTAAGGCGTGTGCTCCCCGAGTACTTTAGCGACTTGTATAAGGGTGGAAAAAGAAATAAACGATGGAGAAAAATGCAATATACATCCGTTGGGTGTAGCCCGACTGCTCGTGTAGCGCTCGGGCTGTATAAGCAGTCGGGAACAAACCAAGGGTAGTCGGCGATGATCATGGAGACTTGTATATGGAGATACGCAGTGACCGAAAAATATTGTGGAAGTATTTAAATATGACTTAGCTTGATTCGTGTCCGAGTCGAAAAATGATCATGTCGTTCTTGTGTGTCATCGTTGTCGTGGCCGAGTCGTTGAGGTTGTCACCGGCCTGTTGGAGATTGGCACGGCGGAATTGGCACGGCACTGTCCTGTAACCTTCTTCCTTGCTTGCTTGTAATCCGGTGGTGTAATCTGCACACACGCCCGTACAGTTTGTTGGAGATGCAAATAGCTTAGTCCTTGATGGCAGTCTCCATCATGGACTTGACGCCGGCGGCGGCCCCTGGGTCAAAAACTCGGTGACGTGCATACGTGCACATAAACAAAAAAGACAGATCAGAAAATAAGCCGAATCTTCTTGCATGAGCGTACAGGAAAACGAAAGACCAAAGAATAAATAAAATAATCAAAACATGCTCATCCGGTAGATTGGATCTTAGGATTCGTTGATGCTGCAGCTTTCGAAGATTTCTCGAGGTTCGGCGTTTTGCATCTGAGGGCGTGCGTGGATAACCCTCGGTCAGGTTCGACCACATCTGTTCGACTGCTCCACCTCGGCAACTCACGTCTCGTAGTCCCGGCGACACTTGTCGCATCATCGCACATGCATGCAGTAACACGGAGCGTGTTCCCGGCGACGGCCCGGTCGTGGCTAGACACTGTGATACCTCGGAGCTTCCGGCTTTCCCTCCGTGCGGCAGTGGATTATACAAAACAAATCGGCGATTAGAGAATCCAAATAATAGATTGATTTCGTCGGCGATAATTGGAGTGAGTTACCTGGTTTTTGGAACCAGATGTGGATGATGATTACTGCCATCGATCTCGTAGATTGATCACGTCGATCAACCCCTACCTGGCGCGCCAACTGTCGGATGTTTGGACCCGGCAGTCCACACAGGGTAGCCTACGTGGTTGATTTGTTGAGGGACAGATCGAGGATCAGAAGCCGATGGTAACACAAGACGCAAGGATTGAACAGGTTCGGGCCGTCGAGATGACGTAATACCCTACGTCCTGTGTTGGGGGTGATTGTATTGCTGTGTATGAAGTTCCTGAAGGATCTCCGTAGTTGGGTTCTGTCCTAGGTTTCGTATCGTGGGTTGTAATCGTAGATGTTGTGTTCTGGAGGGGGGTCTCAAGGCGCCTTATATAGTCCGGCTGCCTTGAGTTACAAGTCGGCTAGAGATCGTAACCTACCCAAAATACAAGGATGCGATCCTATAACGATTACAGATATCTTTCCCTATAATTCCGGCTAGTTTATCTTGATCTCCGAGCTTCTTGCGGGATACGCCGGCTGCTTCCTTGCCGCGCGCGCCGTCACGCCCATTCGGCTCGTCCGACTGGTGGGCCTCCCGACTGGTGGGCCACCCAGTCTGACAAACCGATCCAGTTGCACTCGGATTGGGCCGCCCCTTGCTGGTTGGGCCAATCCGCCTTCTGGGTACCCCTGGGGGTCTACCCCCGACAAACACGGACGGTGAATCCCTGCACAGGTCGTAACAACCTCCGCAGAGACTTGGAGGCTACTGTCGGATATATCAATATCCGGGATGTCTTACCCAACGGGGTTAGGTCCTCTATTTTGAAAGTTGCTTGCTCCAAATGGGTCATAAAGCATGTGGCCCTCCACTCATGACACCCCTTTCACAAACGGCCCAACTACGGCCCAGCCACGGCCAGACATGCCGCGCTCCGCGTCGCCCAACCCCGGGAGGAGGTCGGAAGAGAGATACCCAAACAGAAGAACCACTCCGTCTCGCCTGACCTAGCGCAGGGGTCGGGAGAGGGAACCTCTGTAGGCAGAAGCCTCCTCCTCGCTCGACCTCCTTCAGGTCAAAGGGTCATCATAACCTGAGTCCTAGGGGCCCAGCCCCGTCAGGCAGGGGTGGCCGGTGACGTGAACGGACGCTGCAAGCATTAATTGCTAGAATGATCACCGTACACCTAATACGGCGATCTACCCCATCCTAAACGAATGACGGGGCGCTGCCATGCTCAGCGCCTACCCTGTCCGAAACGAATGACGGGGCGTTGCCATGATTAGCGCCTACCCCGTCCTAAACGAATGATGGGGCGCTGCCATTCTCAGCGCCTACCCCGTCCTAAACGGGTGACGAGGCACTGGCAAGCTCAGCGACCACTCCACCCTTACGAATGACAGAATGTTGCCACGCTCGGCCATCATTCCGCCCTTACAAATGATGGAGCTATGGCATGCGGCATGGATATGTCAAATACCACTGTTTGACACGTCCATAGGGTACTCATCATGGGCGTCATCCACAGTTCCCCGTGAGGGGCCCAGGAGCGGGCGAAGACCGAAGGCTCGGACGGCAGCCTTTCTCGAGAAGCCTCCCCTTTCTCCCCCTCGGTTTCCTTTTTCTCTTCATCATGTAAACGGCCCGGCCCATTCCCCTGGACTATAAAAGGGAAGGGGGGCCTTCCTTAGCACAGGTTCTCGATTCACCCGACTCACACTCATACGCACACACTCTCAGAGACTTGGGAACTCTTCCCTCTCTCGTCCGCTTGTAACCCCTATTACGAGCAACGCGAGTAACATGAGC
>CM014272.1:50911147-50925500 GCA_004135705.1 Alloteropsis semialata
AAGGCCTGCACACTCTAACCCAAGCGCGACCGCATAATGACCCCCAGACACCACCTCCGTGCCTCTCCAAAAGAAGGCCTTCCGAATACAGTCAATGGAGTCAATCATCCATTGTGACAAGTTCATAGCAATGGACATGTAGATAGTAGTCGAGGTCAGAGTGATCTTGGCTAAGCTCATACGACCACTTCGGTTAAGCAGTTTATCTCGTCACGCAGGTAACCGATCTGCGACCTTGTCGACCAGAGGCTGCAAGTCAGCCTTAGAGAGCCTCGTAATGGAGAGCGGCAGGCCTAGGTAGCGGCAAGGGAAGGTCCTGACCGCACAGGGCAGCAAAACTCGGATAGACTCAAGCTCATCCGCCGTACATCGAATCGGGAACAACTGGCTTTTACTGAAGTTGGTACGCAACCCAGAGGCCTTCTCAAAGATCCGCAAGATCTCTTTGACTACCAGAAAATCAGAAGTGACCGGCGATACAAAAAGGATGATGTCATCCGTGTAGAAGGAAGCACGATAGGGTAGCGCAATATGACCCAACGGTGTGAGCAACACACGACCATCGGCCAAGGAAAGCACATGTATGGACGAATTCAAGGACAAAGAATTCCATGTGAGGACCAACAATAGTTGTTATGATCCTACATTGACTAAGAAAGGCAAGAAAGTAAGATTTAGATTACACGTGTGGACCACCACAAGGACATGTAACATAAAGAAGAGGTGCTTGCAGTCCGTCAATGGTGATGATTGCAGATCCTTTCTTGCGGAATAAAAAAAAATACTAATACTAATCTAATCTAATGATTGTCTAATCTCTAGATGTTTGATTGGGAGAGACTACGCTAGATTGTGCGACGCCCCAAGGAGACCATGGAGATTTATCTCCTCGGGGCACCGCGAGCAGAAGGTATAGAATAATCAAGGATCTAATGACGTTGGTCTTATGGCTGTGATACCAATCTAGAAAATATTGTTAGAATAGTTTTGGAATATCTTTGGAATAGGTTGATGTCTATGATAGCCCTGGGTTTAATTATATAGTCCAGGGTCATAGAGTCCTAATTACATAAGCTAAGGATTCCTACTCAGACTATATTGTCCTAGTCCTAGTCTATTACAACTCATAATCTAACATCTCCCTCAGTCATAGCGGGAGCGTAGCGGTCGATTGCGATTGAAGTCTTGTACTTCTGTTGTCTTCTCCACTTCTCTCCTTTATTCCTTCTGGAGATCCTTGTCCGCCGCCTGCCGCCGCTCCCCTCCGCCTCCGCCGTGTGGCAGCGCTAGTGTCGGCTTGTCTCCGACCCCGGCTTCCTGCGCTGGATCCCTGCCCGTTGCTGGGCAATCCTGTCGCGGTTCAGTTTCGCTTGCTACACTAGCTACTTCAGCTCTTCATCGAGCCATGCAGTTCGTACATGAGACATGTTGTGTGCCGTGTTATAGATTTATTTTTTAAAAAATAGCTCATGCACGGTCTACACGCATGGCATATTCCTTATGTCTATTATATTTTAAAAAATTGCTGACCCCAGTGTTGGCAACCTATTCTAACAATGCTTTATCCCATTCACACCAGTTTCTGCGGCACACATCTGGTGAATCTCCTTGTCTCGCGCTCATGCACGACAAGGGATCAATCCCAATGGCGTTTTGTTGTTCACATGACAAACATCAATGCTCCTGTAAGCCTATATGTAGGCATCCATGTACATGAATACAATTGAGCTGTGCACAGAGGGCAGCGACGATAACCTGGCAGTTGGATGCAAGAAACCAGCCCTTCCAACAGATGCAGACTCGGCTTCCCTCAAGGATCCTGCTGAGACAACGGATGAAAGGTAAAAGCTACGAAACAATACGAGAAGAAAAGAACTGGAGTAATTTGATCCGGTAGGCGAACGACGGGTCAGAGGAGTGGGCGTTAGTCGACGGAAGACAGAACCGACGGAAGATGGCGGCGGCGGCGCTGGGGGGCTACGCGACAAAATAAGGCACCGTCGAACGGCTGTTTGGGCCGACCGTAGGCACCGCCGAACAGCTCGTTGGGCCGGCGGCAACCGGACATCGACGACGCGAAGGCCCAACAGCACAGAGAAGGCCAATAGACGGGTCACAGCAAACGTGACGGGCACGAGCGCAGCCGGCAAAAAACAGGGCACGCGCCGCGCTGGCAGTGGTCGAAACAACGCATCCTCTCCGTCGCTAGCTGGGAATTCTCGGCGTCTCTCATGCCCTCAAAGACTTCCTCATGTGTGTTAAAAAACGAAGACTTCACAAAATTTCATTTAGTCCGGACTTGTGGTGGACATTGCTACCACAAAATGGTCTACATAGTTTCACGTACCGCGGACTAAAAATTATGTGTACAGGGCTGCTCCAAAACTCAATATATAACATTTTTTTTTGCATGTATGACCTGTTTTGCAGCTGTGGAAGAAGTCTTGACATTGCATAAATGTCAATGAGCCCATGTTCCATCTATGGTCAAAAGGGACACACGACTGGCTATTAACAATATATAGCATACCCAGTTAGTCGTCTCTTGTTGCAGAGATATGAATGAGTGCATGCACATCAGCTTGGATCTGTTCGCGAGTTCGGCAATTAGCAATACCGCGTACAGTGTACTCTAGTTGTACGAATCATCACAAGCCACCAGGAGACAAGTTCTGGTTTCTGCATAACAACACATGGGTAATGGTGACTTTGCACAGGAAGACTAAGTATTAGTACGTATTCCGTTATTCCTAATCCTAGAACCAGGCCTTGTAGAATTTAACTTTGGATGGTACGTGCTTCCATGCGCACTCATCTTTCTGTCAACAAAATAGGCCCAATCTCCTTTCTTCCAAAGAACAAAATATAGTGCCATGACTATTGAGTTGCTATAATAGGCATGATTTTCTCTTGCGTCGTCCGTGCATGAAAGTTGCAAGTCAGCTCGGCCACAGGGCACAGCTCCCAAACTTCTTGTATAAAGAACAAGTGCATGTGCATGTGCTGCTGGTGGAATTTAGGTGTTCGCTACCGACGAGCTTCCAAGTACTCATAATTAGCAGAAGAAGTCCAAATCCTCCGAGAAACATGCAGCCCTGCAGATTGACAATTTCGCACACGTACAGCATAAGCTACCGCCTATATATATACTTGCTAGGTCTGATATACTTGAAGGTACACATGGTTGAGAGATCGAGAACACATTTGCAGCCATCAAGCTAGCAATGGCCTCCAAGTCCATAGCATCCGCTGCGCTCCTGCTCCTTGCCATGGTGCTCATGCTCTCAGTCACTTCTCAAGCCCAGGCACCAGCACCCACTCAAGCCCCAACCTCGGCGCCGGGGCCGGCTCCGTCCCAACTCCAGTGTCCTTCCATCATCAACAGCATTCAGGACTTTGAAAGGAAAAATAAACAGCTTGCGAAGCAGTTCTTTTTTACTTACATCTCTAGATTCCAGAGTTCAAGCATCAATAGCACCATCGCGAAGCTCCAGTCGCAGCACCCTGACCGTAAAGTTTGTGTGTGCTTCCCTTTCTATTACATCTTGGGTGCCCCTTACTATAGATGCTTGGGAGCCTCCGCCCCATCAACCTAATTACTATGCAAGTATATCTATATATATGCTCGCATCCACAGCTTGAATAAAATGCGAGCGTGCTGCTTGGGAATTAATTTACTTGTGCTACTCCGTATATGAATAATCTGCACGAAGGGCATGTATGTGTCATGTCTACATGTAAGTGTGCTCATGGATAATATATCTTGAAGTATGTTTCAATAATGCATTATTACTGTCAAGGATGTTCATATATATTTTGCTTGCTTAATCGCAATTGACCTAACCATCAAAATTTGCAATATCGTACGGCTTCTTGAATTAGAAATGGACAGACAACTAATGACCGTGGTTATCATGTGGACATCATCACACCATGCAAAACCAGCCGCCACAACGCCTATCCACAGCTATAGATGGCCAAAAGGCCCGAGGCCCGTGGGCCGGCCCGAAGCCCGCCTTTTTGGCCCGGTCCAAGCCCGACCTGGCACGCCCTCCATCGGGCCCGTGCCGGCCCGGCCCGTGCCGCGGGCCGGGCTCGGACGCGCCCCTCGGCCCGGCGTGCTGGCCCGGCCCGGCACGAAACAGGCCGGCCCGAGGAGGCACGATGGGCCGGCCCGAGGCACGATGGGCCCGAGGCCCGCGGCGGCCCGACGCCCCGGCATATAGAAGCCGGGACGCGGCCGGCCGGCGCCCCCCGAAACCCTATCCTTCTCCGCCTCCTCGCCTCTCCCTCTCCGCCTCCGGCTCGCTGCCAGTCCGCGGCTCCGGCCGGCGCCTCACCGCCTCCTCGCCTCGCCTCCACACCTTCCCCTCCCTGTCCGGTGGCCGCCGGACCGCCGGATCTACGCCGTGTCGACGGTGAACCCCTCCTCGCGACCTCGCCTCGCCCTCACAGATCTTCGGTTGCCTCGCCGGGCTCCGGCAGTCTGGCTCGCCGCCTCCACTCACCTCGCTCTCACAGATCCACCGCCTCCAGACCTTCCTCTCCCTCTCCGGTGGTCGGATCTACGCCTCTCCCTCCGACCCTCCCCAAACCCTAGCCCCTCCCTCTAGCGGATCCCCTCCTTTCTTCTCCGTCTCCGGTGACATCCCGGGTGGTGGACTGGTGGACGCGTACATCAACGGCGACTCCGGTGCTCCGGCGCAGGTAAGCCTCTCATCCTTCTCTCGTCTCCGGCTCTCCGCCTCTCTGGATCTCATCTAATGTACTGTTACTCTGCGCAGGCCGTGAGGAGCCGGAGGCCGTGATGGACGACGATCCTACCTCCAACAACTATGAGCTGCGGCTCTTGGGGATGGCCGGAGATGACGAAGAGGAGAACTTGGCCGCGGATCAGGAGGAGCTGTTCGGCACACGCGCAACGCCCATCGACATTGCTGATGCACCTGTTGATGGCGATGGGGCGCCTGCACCTGTTGCTGCCAGCAATGCTGGTACTGGTACTGGTACGTCGACGCCATCTGTGAGCACTGGCGTGAAGAGGAAGAAGGCGCCCAGATCGAAGTGTTGGGAAAACTTCGAGGAGATCCTTGAGATCAAGAACGGTAAGGAGGTAAGAACTGGTGCCAAATGCTTGCATTGCAAGAAGTTGTTTTCTGGGCAATCCACTGGTGGTACTGGCCATTTGCTTAGGCATGTTCCTATCTGTCCTGCTTTGAAGTCTCGTTCTGCTATGGCTCAATCCCAGCTTAAGTTTAATCCTGATGGCTCTGTGCATTGCTGGGAGTATTGCCCCGAGCGGGCTCGTACTCAGTTGTGTAGGTTGATTGCACGTCTTGATCTGCCTTTATGCTTGGGTGCTGAGAATGCTTTTGAGGAGTACATTAGGGAAGCTCATAATCCTAGGTTTGCTAGTGTTTCTCGGCAAACAACAACTAGGGATATGGCAAAGTATTTCACTGATCGTCGTGCTAAGCTTGTTGAATGTTTTCAATCTGTTTCATCTGTTGCTCTTACATCTGATATATGGTCTGGCAATGCTAAGGAGGATTATCTTAGTGTGGTTGCTCATTATGTGAATCCTGATTGGCAGTTAGAGAAGAGAATCATAGGCCTTAGATTGATTGATGTCTCTCATAATGCTGATAATATCTCTGAGCGTATTGCATGTGTTGTTCAAGAGTATGGCTTGACTGATAAGATATTCTCTGTAACCTTGGACAATGCATCTGCAAACACCAAGGCCATTGGTAAGCTTAGTCCTTTGCTGTCT
This sequence comes from Alloteropsis semialata, assembly GCA_004135705.1. Taxonomy (NCBI): domain Eukaryota; kingdom Viridiplantae; phylum Streptophyta; class Magnoliopsida; order Poales; family Poaceae; genus Alloteropsis; species Alloteropsis semialata. The sequence continues at coordinate 50,916,921 of CM014272.1, forward strand.
GGTTATGTTGGTACCTTGTTTTTGCATCAGAGATGTGCATGCCATATCATAAATCTTATTGTTAAAGCTGGCCTTGATGTTTTCAAGCCTATGCTTACTGCTTTTAGAACAGCAATCTCATTCTTGAACTCATCTAACCAACGCATTGCTGCATATAAGTCCTATTGCATTGCGGTGGGTGTCCGCCCCCGTAAGTTTGGTTTGGATATGGATGTGAGATGGAATGCTACTTATCTAATGCTTAAGCATCTTTTGCCACATAAGAGCACATTTTCTGTCTTCATAACAACTCAGCATCCCTTGGTTGATGGCCTACCACTGCTGACTGAGAACCACTGGTATGTTGCTGAAAAGATACTTGAGTTTCTTGAACAGTTTTATGATTCCACTGTGGCTCTTTCTGGTGTTTATTATCCTACATCGCCATTGGTCCTGCATCATGTTCTTGGTATTGCTTCTCATCTGAATAGTTATGAGAATGACAGGCAACTTAGGTCTGTTGTTGTGCCTATGAAAGATAAGTTCTTAGCCTACTGGTGTGATATACCTATGCTTTATTCATTTGCATTTATATTGGATCCAAGAGCTAAGATGGCAGGTTTTAGCAATGTGCTCCGTCTTTTGTCTCAGCTTAATGGCAATGACTACTCTGGCTACTTAACTGAGGTAAGGGCTGAGTTGTCTGTTATTTATTCTAGATATGAGCAAAAGTTTGGTTCTGTTAGGTTGCAGAGAGCTGCTCAGCCAGGCCGCACAGGTAAGAAAAAGACTCAGTGGGGTAAGATCTTTGCTACTGACACTGAATCTGTTTCTGCATCTGTTAGCACCGGCTTTGATTCAGGTATTAGTGCCTCCTCTTCCTTATCTAGGAGAACATCAGCTAGTGCCTTGTTGCATGCTGCTACTTCTGGTGCATCTCTTGCTGCTGCTTCTGAACTAACTGCCTATCTAGATAGTGACACTGTCAACCAGTATGATGATGATGACTTCAACATATTAAACTGGTGGCATGAACATAAGTTGTCATATCCTATTCTTTCAATATTAGCTAGAGATATTATGACTGTGCCTATTTCTACAATATCTTTAGAATCTGCTTTTAGTATGACTGGCAGGATCATTGAGGAAAGACGGCGGCGATTGGGGCCTGACATGGTGGAGATGTTGGCACTGGTGAAGGATTGGGAGCTGGGTGATGCAAGATTGCAGCATGACATCGAGGACCCTCAACTGGAGGAATCATTTGAGAATCTGTATCTTGATGAAACTGTGTAACAATTGAACATGTAATTGTTATGTAATGAACATTAGAGACTTTAGAGCTGGCTGTACTCTTTTTTCCTTTGCAGGGTTTTCTCACGAGGTGTGAGTTTTTACCTGCAAAGGTTTTTAATGAGGCAGCACAAAAACAGCTCAAATCAATAATTAGAAAATGCATCTGTGATGTGTGTATGTATCTGTGATTCTGTGAAGAAAATGCATCTGTGATGTGTGTATGTATCTTTGTATGTATCTTTTGATCTGTGAAATGCATCTGTGATTCTGTGAAGGGTTTTTTTTGCCGGGCTCACGGGCTGGCACGGCACGTGGTGTACCACGGGCCGGCGGGCTGGCCCGGGCACGAAAAAGAGCCTTCGGGCCCGTGCCCGTGCCTGTGGCCAGGCCCGCGGTACAGCACGGCACGGCACGGCACGAAACTGTTGTCGTGCCGTGTCGTGCCGGGCCGTGTCGTGCCCGTGCCGTGCCGTGCCGGGCGGCACGTTTGGCCATCTATATCCACAGCCACTCGTGGAACGGCACCGTGCTCAGTGTACTCGAGGCGATGTCAACACCATGAGCTTACGTTTGTGTCCGCGAGCCTAAGGAATGGAGAGTCTGGAAAATTGGGGCAATATATTCAAAAACTAAACTATCACTATTACAAAATGTAGATATTGTATGCTCTTTTAACATATTCGTCAATGTTTTACGAAGAAGTTTCATAGTAGCACAAAACTAAGCCCCCTTTTGGATTCAACGGCTAAACTTTAGTTAAAGTTGTTTAGAGATGTAAGGAAAATGGACCTAGTGCTAGGTAATTTGTGATTTTGGTGATTATATGACAATAAAACCGTTGTGACTAACAAGTTTGTCAAGTGTATATTTGATGGTATTTTTAGATCCCAAGGATGGAATCAAAACCATGGTATCTAAGTCATGGTATCCAAATGACAGCTGAAAAACAGAATTAGCATATTTCTAAGACATCCAAGACATGGTATTGACAAGCCACGAGAAGAACCGGCGAAGAAATGAAGCAAAACACAAAGAAATAAGAGCACTGCAACAATCGGTGCCACCACAACAGTCGGTGACCAGAAGATATCCGTGGGAAATTCAAACAGAAACACAACAAGTTGCGGTCCATGAAAAGTGCTAGCACCGCAACAATCGGTGCTGAGGCAAAAGTTGAAGAAGGCTACTGGTTTGACAGACTATTGCGGTCATAGCCATGGATAAAGGACCGCAACCGTCGGTGCTGGTCAAGACAAGTGCACTTCGGCACTGGTTTGACGGACTGTTGCGGATGACACCTTGGTCAAGGACCACAATAGTTGGTGGTCGCAGTGGACCCACTGTCATACCCACAACAGTTATGTATACGATGGAGGACAGGAAGTTGCGGTGGTGCACCAAGAGGGCACCGCAATAGTCGGTCCTATGTAGAAAAGTACCAACAGCTAGTTCTTTTGGTTGGGGCTATAAAAACCCCTCCACCCGGCCTTTTGAAGTGTGTTAGAGCTTAGGGAAGCTATTGGGTGTTGAAGTTCACCAATTCATATGCTCTGTCCACCAAAGTGCTTAATAGAAAATTAGGCAATTAGCAACAAGGCTTAGACTTTGATTAGTGCTAGTTTAGACCGCTTAGCACTTCACTCTAGGCTTTAGTCTAGAGTTTAGTGAGGTTTGCATATCTCTTTGCTATCGGTGCTTGCACGCACCAAGTGTTATAAATCCAGGGCGTTGTAGTCTTGCGAGACCCTCCGACAAAGCTTTGTGGAGAGGCCGCCGGTGATTGTGCAAGGGAGGGGAGGCCCTTGGCGGTTTGCCAAAGCTCTACCATAGTGAAGACGGCGGAGGTCACAGCACGAGAGGCCAAGCGGAGACCCACTCGTGTTGTGGGTAGTCCCGTTGGCTATCATGGAGTTTCCTACCACCGGAGCATTGCCCTAAGGAAGTGGCATTTCCCAAGAAGGGGCTCCAATGAGGACTAGGAGGAAGTTAGCTAACTCCTCGATACCTCGAAAAAAATCGTCGTGCCGAGAGTTTGCGTTCTCTACCATTTACACTTCCGCATTTACATTGTGACCTTTACATTTTACATTTACCTTTCCTAGAATTGCCTTGTGTAGTTGTTAGGATTGGAACCTAGGGTGCAAAACTCTTTTACGGTAGAGATAGAAACACATAAAAAAAAATCTAGTGCACATCTAGATAGAAATTGGAATATGTTTTTATATGTGCTTAGAGTCTTAGTTTTTAGGACACCTAATTCATCTCTCCCCTTACAGTGTCACGGTCCCTTCAAGCGAGATCCAAACCAAACCTAGTACCTAACATTTAACTAAACTATAGGTGCAGGTCATAAAGTGCACTAGCTGTCTCTCTGGCTGGTTGAACCCAGCTAAATTAAATGAATCTAAACATTAAAAGATTCCTACATGTTCAAAGGAGTTTCCCACCTGCCACTACAATATCCGTCTAGGATTAAAAAGAATAGGACAGTCCAACTAATTCAATTAGTTGGTGGATATCCCAACACCCGATGTAAAAATTAGCTAGCTACTCTTTATTAGTTAGCTAAAGAAAAGCTTTAGCCATTAGTTAGTTAAATTTTAGTCGGAGAGGATCCAAAATAGAAGATAACGTTATAAAACACACATAGCATTTATTTTGGAAAATTGTGTTATATAATAATTATAGTAACACAAAACTAATTGTTGGGGATAGGGAAAAACTGACCTCCATTTGATTCGAAGAAAAGAATGTCTTTAAGTTGATATTGATTGATTTGAGTTACAAATGGACCCTGACCTTCGGGTGGATTTTCTTGGCGAGAAACATATTCAAATTCGATAGAGGCAATTTTTTACATTCGCTGAAAAAGATTTGTCGAGGTTGTACTCGTCAGATATTTGTCCGGCAGACACCCCGCTTTGTGCGAAGATTGATCACGGTGATGGACAGAAAGACACGGGATTTTTATACTGGTTCGGGCCCTCGAGATCGAGTAATAACCCTACGTCCAGTTGCTGCTTGTATTATTTCGTCGAGTACAGATTACAATGCGTAACGAGTACCCTCGGGTGGATTGTGGAATACAAACTTGGATGTTCGATACCCTCTACACACAGGACCCCGCTATTTATATCCAGGGAGACGTGCCTTACAAGACAAAACAGACCTAAACCTAGTAGGACTCGAACTGTCTTCGGGCTTCCCTCCTGCGATCTGGCTGTCGTGTCTTGCTCGGAGTCTTGGTCGTCTTGGAATCGGTAGTCGGCAATCCTCGTAGTCGGGTACCCAGGTATTATGGCCTCAACAGTAGCCCCCGAGCTTATCTTGTTCAGAAAAGGTTGATCGTTCAATAGTCTTCGGGTCTTTTTGCTCTTCGGGCGATTTCTGGATATGAGAATATCTCGTCAATCATGAGAGCCAGAAAAGTTCCCGAACTCTTGAATGTGGAAACCTGCATCTGAATGATAAGGTCAAAGAAAAATATCAGCCATAATAATATAAAAGAACTGTTCCGTCTTGGAAAATGAAACGCCCCAGGAGTGATGTAACTGCTGCCCAGTGCATTTAAAACCCACTCCACACGTCTCCCGGAACTTTAGCAGCGCACGCGGTACGGCTCTGCTCCGGCTCCTCGAATCCCGCGCGAAGCGTTGCATCTCTGGTCTTTAAATATCAGATCTCCTGGATTGATCCGTACTTGAACTTTCCATTCTAAACCTTCTCCCTCCCCTCGCCATGGGAAAGAAAAAGCTTAGTAGTAGATTCAAGCTTCCTCGCCTCCTCTTCGGAGACTCCCCTCGCAGCTCCGGCGATCAACCGCCCGACAAGCCGGAGGACTCGCCGGCGACGACACCACCCGTCGCTCCTCCTCAGGCTCCGCTCCTGGCTCTCCCCTGGCATGGGGATGAAGGAGTCGAAGTTGAGCCACCAAAAGAGGTGGCTCCGGTGGCTGCGCCACCATCTCCCGAGGCTGCTCCGTCGAACATTGCCGCCGGGAAACGCCCTGCGCCTTCCTCCCCAGCTCCGGCGTCCCCTATCTCCCTCTCCTCCGACGACGAGCCAAAGCAAGGAGGGAGCGGGATCCGGCTGAAACCAGAAGCGGCCGACGCAGGCGCATCTTCGTCTTCTGCTCCGGTGGACACCAGCGGCGACGAAGAATTCGCCCGGCGCCTCTTCGTCTCCTTGAACCGCGATCTGATCGGGATTCCTGGAGACGGAGCGCTCGTGGATCTCGTCAGCGACTCCGAGGAGGAGAACGCGATAGATGATGATCCACCGGAGTCTACGCCATCGCCCTGATCAGCAGTTGATATTCATCAACCCAAGATCAGGGTGCTTTAGTTATTTTGATTTCAGAATAATTATCGATCCATTGTGAAATGTTCCCTCTTTTGAATTTAATGAAGAAATTTCACTTGATGGATGTAATTTTGAATTTCTCATGCTCTGAAATTTTGTCTAAATCAATCTGTTTAGGAAATTATTCATCCAGACTAAATCATCCTGAATGAACTCTCTTCCGAACAGACTGACGATCTTTAGTGTGTTCGGGAAATTTGATCCCAATCAAACGTGATCGGGAGATCTCCTCGCTTCACACTAAGTGTTCGGTCATTTAAAACTGATAGCTTCCCTTGTAGGCCACCAATTCTAAATGCATTGAACCTGTCCTGCACAGTTTTCGAAACGACGCGTGCCGCAGAAAAAGGAAAGAATCTTTTTGACCCAACAGTCACTACGGATTGCGCGGCTCAAGGGCAGGTTTTTCGGGGCTCGCACTCCCTCGCAGAACCATAAAGCCCCCAAGCGCGGCCGCTTGAGATCTATTTGGGACTTCGACTTCCTTGTTCACATCCACAAAACACTCGCCATTCTCAACCTTTGCCCATCTGCTCCTCCAACCCTGCTAGCCTCCAGTCGCCATGGCATCCACGCACCAGTCATCTTCCGGCACCGAGTCCACAGATAACCAGAGCAGCGCCGCAGCCGGACGCGAACTCCGTAGCGGGAATACAATCCCGACCTCGGATAAGTACTGGAAGAAATCAACCACGACAGAGAAGCAGTTGAAGAAGCTGGAGGATCTTGGATTACTCCCAAGCACCGAACTCTTTCCTCGTCGTGAAGCCAAAGGTCAGATGTATCCGACCCCCGACACTCTTGAGATGGTGGTGTTCTCGGAATTCTTTCATTGCGGATTCGGGGTTTATCCGTCTGAGTTCTTCCACAGCGTCTGTGAGCATTACCAAATAGAGCTTGTGCACCTTAAGCCCGGCGCTTTGACAATGCTTAGCGTTTTTGCCTTTTTGTGCGAAGCCTGGTTAGGAATTAAGCCCTCACTGCTGCTGTGGAGGTATTTTTACACCCCTTCGTACTATAAAAACCAACTGATGATTGGGTCCATCAGTTTCTCCTTGAGAAATCGGGAGATTTACATCCCCTTTCCAGTCAAAGATAGCTGGAAAGGATATGAACGTCACTGGTTTTACATCATCCTTCCCCAAGCCTCACTGGCAAAAGGGAAGTACTTGATGCCGAATCTCAAGGACGAGGTCAAAGCTGTGCCAAGACTCACTTCTGACATGAAAAAGCACATTGACCGAATCTTGAAGCTCCGCGACGCTGGTCTGACGGCGGTTCACGTAGCGGAAATCTTCATCAGATGGAGATTTATTCCACTCATGACTCACGACCGCTATGCCTGGACATTCACGGGCGTCAATGATCCGAACAGGATGAAACCTGACGGTGAGTATTTATTTTTCTGTTCAGTTGTTTTTCCGAGTTAGTTCGGTCATTTGAGTTCATGACTCTTAACTAGCAGTTGTCCCAGAGTCAGAAGTGTTCGAACGCTTGAACAAGATGTTCGGGACTGGCCTCCCGGTGTGGGAAGACGTCCCAATACCTTATAGCGCTGAGAACCCCCCTCCAAAGGTAAACTGTTACTCAGAAAAATGTTCTTTCTTGTATGATAATGATATAACATTCCTCTTTTCTCCCGACCAGGCCCCAACCATTGTTGATGCCCCCCCCAGAGCGGGGCCATCAATATTGAAGAGGAGGGCGAGCAGCCTGTTGATCAGGGTACCAGGGCCCCGATCAACGAACCACCCGAACTATCACCTGGTTTGGAAAAAGAAGTCCCGAGCAGCCCCCAGGCAAATATCCCCCGAACTCGGAAACGCTCTCGCAGTGTGGAGGGGATAGTTCCAGATTCGGAAGTCTCTGGATCGCCTGGGTCAGCCAATCGGCAGCCCAGCCACAATCAGCGTCGTCCTGTCACCCAGGTACCAAGCATGATCGTATTCGGGCGTTTATTCGCAGCCTTTGATCGAATAACCAAAGCTAAACATGATCGGGAGATTTCTCGACAGGAAATTCGTTCGACCAAACCATTACCAAAGCCTACTCCTGGTGCCAAGAGATTTAAGGTTATCCTCCCGGCAGTCGAGTAAGATCTTTGACAATTCTGCGATCATGTATGAACATTCTTTGTAAATATTGTCTTCATTGTATTTGTTTGTTCGGGAATTCAGGCATCCCGACCCCACAGCTTCTCCTCCTATCAAGGAGAAAACTCCCGAGCCGGCTCCGAAAGCACAACTCGATGGCTCAGAGAAAACCGCAGAGACCGGGGGACCCGTCCCGACGCCCCTGGGCCCGATCTATAGCGTGCTCTCGACAGCTGAAGAGCAATGGCGTTTGCTGGACGCTCGTGCCTCTGCTGCTGAAGCGTCGGTGATCAGACTGGGAGCCCAGGTGACCGTTCTCCAGTCCGAGAAAGAAGGTATAGGCTTTAAACTTTACGCCTTGCTTACTGAGTTTTTGGCTTTAAACTGTTGTTCATAGACTACCCTTGATCCTGTAGCTTACTCCAAGAGCATTGAGGTGCTCGAGAAGAAAAACTCGGACCTTGAAGGGAAGCTAGCCGATCTGACCGCCCGACTTGAAGCATTAGAAAAGCATAGTTCATCCTTGGAATCCAGGCTGATGGAAGGTGCTTGTGTAGCTGCAACTCACACCGTCGGGGCTTTGAAGAGCCATCTCCCTGATCTGGATGTTTCTCTGCTATCCAAAGGCTTCAAGTGCTCGGCGTCAGATGCTGGGAAATTATTTGATGATCTTACCCCAGTTGTGGAACCTTTTGTCAAGAAACTTGGTCTTCACCTAAGTGATTCGGAAGAATCACCCTGAACAATGTGCAGAATTCCTGTAATAGGGCAAAACTTTAACAGCTTAGAATACAGTTATATTTTGCTAAACATATGCTTGCATGTTTTTGCTTAAGTTTTAGAGCTGATC
>CM014272.1:50932434-50960696 GCA_004135705.1 Alloteropsis semialata
GCAATGTCTTCAGGAGTTGGCTCCGTGAAGGTGGCGAAAACTTCCCGACCGGCGCACGTGAGATCGGGATCATGGATCCCTGTCAGCTTGAGCTCGTAGTCGCCCTGGTGCTCGAACACAAGATCTCCGAAGCGGATCTCCCGTGCAGGCACTTGGTGGCGGCGAGTGTAGAGATCGGAAGCGGAAGCAGAACTCCCGATCGCTCCCGACTTGACGGAACTGGGCATGTAGGGCATCGAGGAACTCGACGCGTCGGCGAACCAGACTCCGTTGACGATCGGCATGATCTTTCTTCACGCAAGGGCCCCTACCTGGCGCGCCTCTGTCGAGGTTGTACTCGTCAGATATTTGTCCGGCAGACACCCCGCTTTGTGCGAAGATTGATCACGGTGATGGACAGAAAGACACGGGATTTTTATACTGGTTCGGGCCCTCGAGATCGAGTAATAACCCTACGTCCAGTTGCTGCTTGTATTATTTCGTCGAGTACAGATTACAATGCGTAACGAGTACCCTCGGGTGGATTGTGGAATACAAACTTGGATGTTCGATACCCTCTACACACAGGACCCCGCTATTTATATCCAGGGAGACGTGCCTTACAAGACAAAACAGACCTAAACCTAGTAGGACTCGAACTGTCTTCGGGCTTCCCTCCTGCGATCTGGCTGTCGTGTCTTGCTCGGAGTCTTGGTCGTCTTGGAATCGGTAGTCGGCAATCCTCGTAGTCGGGTACCCAGGTATTATGGCCTCAACAAGATTAAAAGAAACAAACATCATCAATCTGTTTTGCTCTGTTTACAGGAGCGTTTGTTAGAGCCCGATCTGGAAGGGCTCGAAGGTCACTAAGGGTGCCAAGATGGAGACATCCAGGACTGCCCTGGAAGGCAAGAAGTTGTGGGCATGGAAGGTTGCTCAAGAGCGGTTGGTGATCAAAACTAGAAACACACTCCAAGGGCCTGAGCAACCAAGGGCCAGCGACAACGAATGACCTTCAAGGGCAATGTTGGACCTCTAAGGACTCTGTCGGATGTATGGTACCCGACCAGTTCACGTAGAGTAGCCTATATTATTGATTTGTTGAGGAATAGATGGTGGATACAAAGTGGATGTGTTGGTGCCATAATACTAGGTACTCTATCACAAGGATTATCGACCTCGGACTGTGAGGACTAGAAGACTCCTAGCAAGACATGGATGCCTATTCAAGGAGGGACGATTCGATCAAGAGATAGAGTCCCAGTCTGTTTAGGTTTATTTTTGTCTTGTAAGCCAAGTCACCTGGATATAAATAGTGGGGTCCTGTACATAGAGGGCATCCCAACTTAGACTAATCCACTAGAGGGTACTCGATACTCTATTGTATATTGTACTCGCTGAATCAATACAAGCAACAACTAGACGTAGGGTTTTTACTCGATCTCAAGGGCCCGAACCAGTATAAATCTCATGTCTCTTTTCGCCGACTGTGATTGATCCCAACAAAAAATTAGGGTGCCCAAGGAACCAAATTTCTGCCAGTCGAAAACGCCGACAGCATGCACTACTATAGACTGATTTTCACAGCCGGTTTGGAACCCATTTTTACATGTGGTTTTGAGGAGGCAATAGTGTTTAGGGGAAGTGAAAATCAGATTTTTACAGCAGGTTCGTGTTACGAACCGCCTATAAAAATAATTTTCACAGCTAGTTTTGGGACCCGGCTGTAAAAATAATTTAGAAAACCAAAAATAAAATTATTAAAAAGGCACAAAAGAATTTTTAACTAAGCTGCAATTTTTCGCATGTGACCTCTTGCTTCGCGTGTATCTCCCCTTGCACACCATCAATTGTGATTGAATGAGTGATGCAATTCTTTTATATTAACCTTTCCCAATCTTTATAAGATTCTAGAGCCAACAATTTTGATCCAATTAGATTGCTAATTTTTGTGGTTATTTCTCACATGCTCTTGCATCAATAAAATATATCAAAAAATAAAATAAAAATAGGAGTATGAAAATTGATTAATAAGCGCAAAAATTCATATAATTCATAAAAATGCAAAACATTTCAAAAAACTCCTAAACTCCTCCATGGCAACTTGTATGTTGTACAAAACGTGTAAATATATTTTCATATAATATGAGAAAAAATAATGTTTTAGGCTGTAGAAACTTCAAAGTTTGCCTTAAGATGTGTGAAATAGTGCGACAAATGTATATATTTGTGAATAATGTATAGTCTAATTTTCTTGAAAATATTTTTAATTTTTTATGAGAAAGTTATACACCTATAAAAGGACTCCATGACAATTTTCATAATTTTCAGACAAGTTTTAGATAGTATTATTAAAAGTAAACGAGTAAATTAAAGTGTAAATTATCCATACCAAACCTATTATTTTTTCATATATTTTCAGGATATGATCTAAAATAGGGCATATGTCCTTAGATACTATTTTTCTAGTATTTGGTAAGAACTATTTGAGATACATGAAGTTCAAATTAGAATTACTGAGAATAAGTACATAGAAATTCATTTAATTGTTAGAAAATAGAAAATTATTTCAAAAACTCCAAAACTCCTCCATGGCCAACATATATGTAGTATAAGACATGTAAAAAATATGTCCATGTAATATGAGCAAAAATAATGTTTTAGGGTGTGTAAAGTAATAAGTGTTGCACTTCTTTAATATTAAACATTTTGGATCTTCATGATTTTTTAGAGACCACACCTTAGATTTGATTGGGCTGAAATTTTTTTGTTGTCCCTTATGTGCTCCTAGTCTAAGAAACACATCAGAAAAATAAAAGAAAAAAATTGATGTGCACTGTAGCTTAGAACGTGCTGTGAAAGTGGATTTTCACAGGTGGTTCGTGTCTGGAACTGGCTGTGAAAATAGAGTTGATTTTCATAGTAGGGTCTAGCCACGAACCGGCCTGAAATGATTTTCACAACTAGTCTACTTGTCAGGATGAGCTCCTAATGACCATCCCAAATATTAAGCTGCCGGAGGACGTGGCATGAGACAGTCAGTTCCTCAATTGATGCGAGCTCCAATTGCCGGTCCACCATCCTTGTGCAAACTAAAGCACAAAAAGCAGAGTTAACAACTAAAAATTAACAGTGAAATTGAAAATCAAACATAAAAACACGCATATGGAGGAGCATTGCCTAGGTGAGTGCCAGAAGACCAAGATGCAGAGTGTGAGAAGAGTGAGAACAAGATGTAGATCAAAGCGATCGAGATGCAGTGTACATAACTAGTTGTGCTTGGCGATCAATAAATATTGTGCACAAACTTCTGATCCAAGTCATAATTTGAACGCGTATCGAGACAGTCCAATTTATTTGGAATGGAATTGATGAATACAGAGCACTTCAACTTCCACCCTCTTTTTGAACATGAGCGCCAAATAGTGCGCTTCAACTTAGCGCTAGAGTCCATACTGATACGAATTGGACCAGAATCAAACCGCTTAGTTTCAAATATCATCATAATTGGTGAAATTTCATAACACTTAGAATATTTCCATTAATAATCGGTGCAAAATTGGACTAGATCATGTAATAAATATATATTGGCATGGATTTGCGCAAGTACGTTTATAAATCATTGAAACGGGTGCTTATGATACACTCGCCCTGTCGGCAGAAACACTGGTGCAAATGCTCCAAATGTACGCAAATTGCACCGACACGTATGAGCCGATACAAAGTGACGCTTGCTCCAGTAGTGTTAGAACACGTTTTAAGTGATTCTGGTGCTAGAACTGATGACACGTTTTAAGAGAAAATATCAACAAATTACAGCAGCTTAAGAATTATCTAATAGTGCAAAAAAAAAAGCATACCGTACCACAACCAAGCTTCCAAATATAAACATCTGGTTGACAAATCAACTAGTAAACCAACAACACACATTAACTTATAACCTATTGCATTGTCTCTGTGTGTGTAACGTCTTTGTTGCATCTCTTTTCTCTCTCTTTGGATCCACGTTCCATCTATATATGGTCAAAAGGAACACACGACTGACCATTAAGAATAATATGTCCCAGTTACTTTTGCTGCAGGGATATGATGCTCTCCCATATTTGTGAGATGGAGGCAAGGGCACATCACATTCAATGGTTTTGTCGTATGGACGACTGTTGAGAATTCGGCAATTGGCAAGACCGTTCAGTTGTACAAATCATCGCAAGCCGCCAGGGGAGAGAAGTTCTGCGTTTTGCATGGTGTTCTTTGTTCAGATTATATGAGGGGCAATAAGTACTAATGCATGGATGATGACTTTGCACAATATGACTAAGTATCGGTACGTATTCCGTTATTCCTAATCCCAGATCGTGAGGCCTTGTAGAATTTAATTTTGGATGGTACGCTATATACGTACCCTTGTGCTTCCATGCACTCTTCTTAATCAATGAAATAAGCACAATTTCCTGTTCGTTCTTAAAATCTGTAGACATGCCTGTTGTGCTGCTAGGCTTGAATTAGTTGTCTTATGTACGTGCATCAGTGCATGACAGTTGCAAGTTAGCTCGGCCACAGATGCCAAATTTCTTGCCGCAAGCAAAAAAAGCATGATAAGATATATATGAAGTGTATATTCAAAGACACTTGGGTAGGTGAAGTGCCATTCAAAGAGTTTTATCCTGCCATCTATAACATTGCCCATCATCCACATGACTTAGTCAATAATGTGATGAGTTCATCTCCGTTGAATATTTCCTTTCGGAGAGCGCTAGTGGATGATAAGCTAGTTGAATGGCACAACCTAGTAGCTAAGATCATGAACACAAATTTAACTAGTGGGAGAGACATGTTTGTCTGGAGACTACATCCGAATGGACAATTCACTGTTCATTCTATGTATTTAAATTACAAGTACTTGGCATGTCTACAGAGCTGCCAAGTACTTGTAATTACCAGAAGAAGTCCAAATCCTCTTGGAAATTTGCAATCCTTTAGGTTGACGATCTATAACGCGCACAGCATATTGTAGCTACCGCCTATATATACTTTGCTAGTCTGATACACTTGAAGGCACACAAACTAAAGTTGAGAGACCCAACACATTTGCAGCTAGCTAGGTGGACAAAAATGGCCACCAGGTCGATAGCATCCTCTGCGCTCCTGCTCCTTGCCATGGTGCTCATGCTCGCAGTCACTTCTCAAGCCCAGGCACCAGCACCCACTGATCAGGCCCCGTCGCCGGCGCCAGCTCCATCCAAACTTCGGTGTCCTTCCATCTTCAACAGTATCCAGGACCTTAAGAGGGAAGCTAAACGGCGTGCACACCAGTTCTTTTTTGCTTACGTCCCTACTAACACTACTACAAAAAACATTTGTAAGAGCCAGGGGTTTTTTTTAGGGGCGGACTTTGAGGCGACGCGCCCCTACAAATGCGCGCATGACACTGTAGCTAAGGGCCGCCCCTACAGAACGATTTACAGGGGCGGGTGATGCCATGAGCCGCCCCTGGAAACAACAAATTTTTGCAGGGGCGGGTGACGCCATGACCCGCCCCTGTAAATAGCACTTTCTAGGGGCGGGCGATGGGATGGCCCGCCCCTGCAAATGCGTCCCTTTCCAGGGGCGGCCCATGCCATGACCCGCCCCTGGAAACTCATTATCAGGGGCGGCTGGCCCCATCAACCGCCCCTGTAAATAGCATTTCCAGGGTCGGGCAATGGCGTCGACNGTGATGTGCCATTCAAAGAGCTTTATCCTGCCATCTATAACATTGCCCATCATCCACATGACTTAGTCAATAATGTGATGAGTTCATCTCCGTTGAATATTTCCTTTCGGAGAGCGCTAGTGGATGATAAGCTAGTTGAATGGCACAACCTAGTAGCTAAGATCATGAACACAAATTTAACTAGTGGGAGAGACATGTTTGTCTGGAGACTACATCCGAATGGACAATTCACTGTTCATTCTATGTATTTAAACCTGATGAATCAAAATATTCCTTTCTCACACAAAGTTATTTGGAAGTTAAAAGTCCTGTTAAAGATCAATTTTTTTTGTGGTATCTCCAGAAGGGGGTTATACTTACAAAGGATAATCTTAGTAAACGGAACTGGAACGGCAGTCAGAAATGTTGTTTCTGTAATTGTAATGAAATAATTAAACACCTTTTATTTGATTGTCATCATGCTAGGACAATCTGGAGGACTGTCTATGTAGCTACTAGGTTAACTCCACCCAGATCCGTGCACCATATGTTAGGGACTTGGCTTCAAAATTTTGATGCTAAGAATAAAAAATTAATTCTGGTTGGAGCTTCTGCATTATGTTGGGCAATTTGGAGATGTCGTAATGATCTGATCTTTAAAAATTGCAAATATACCTCTTTTATGCAGGCTACTTTCAGGGGGACATACTGGCTGCGGTTTTGGGCATTACTGCAGCGTGATGATGAGACAAAGGAGATGTTCCGGTTGACGAGCAGACAGCTGGAGACCGTCGCATTGGAGTTGTTTGCTTCCAATGGATGGAAATTTAATAATCGACTTTGTCCGGCATAATTTGCTATTTTTTGTTCTCCTAAACTATCAGCGATTATGCTGAAACTTTGTAATAAGGTGAACGCTGTGTGCGTGATGCAGAGGCGGGAATGAAATTCCATTTTCTAAAAAAAAATATGAAGTGTATGGATGGAAAACTTAGAATGTCCACAAGGGCATGTGCTGCTGGTGGAATTTAGGGTTCTTCGGTACCGATAGAGCTGCCAAGTACTTGTAATTACCAGAAGAAGTCCAAATCCTCTTGGAAATTTGCAATCCTTTAGGTTGACGATCTATAACGCGCACAGCATATTGTAGCTACCGCCTATATATACTTTGCTAGGTCTGATACACTTGAAGGCACACAAATTAAAGTTGAGAGACCCAACACATTTGCAGCTAGCTAGGTGGACAAAAATGGCCACCAGGTCGATAGCATCCTCTGCGCTCCTGCTCCTTGCCATGGTGCTCATGCTCGCAGTCACTTCTCAAGCCCAGCAGGCACCAGCACCCACTGATCAGGCCCCGTCGCCGGCGCCAGCTCCATCCAAACTTCGGTGTCCTTCCATCTTTTCGGCGCCGCCCCTACAAACGCCATTTTACCCGCCCCTACAAACGTTTTCTGTAGTAGTGTAATATCCCGAACTCAAGCATCATCAATAGCACCATCGCGGAGCTCCAGTTGCAGCACCCTAACCGTAAAGTATGTGTGTGCTTCCCTTACCTTTCCATCTTCGCTGCCCGTAATATCAGATGCTTCGGAGCCTCACCCTCATTAGCCTAAAGGGATATTTGTTCCCATCCAGCCAAGGATATTATGGTAAAAAGCTACCATGGAGCACCAAAATAAGCTCAAATAAACTGCACATGAGTAACTTATTTCAGTTTATTTGATGTTCCTCAGTGACCTTTCATCATAACATCCTTGGTGCATAAACTAGATTATATAATCTAGGTAGAAAATAATCATGGCCTAAGTATGCAAGGAGCATCTATGTGCTCGCATGCACAACTTAAATAAAATGCGAGCGAGCGTGTTGCTTAGCGATTAGTTCACTTGTGCTACTCCGTATAACGAATAATCTGCCATACAACAGGGGGGGTGTGCATGTGTCATGTAATGTTTTATCATGTGACACGTTTATGTTGATGTAAGTGTGTGCTCAAGTTAATATATATATAGACACACACACACACACACACACACACACACACACACACACACATACATACATACATACTGCAAGTATGTTTGAATAATATATATGCGTTATTACTATCAAGGATGTTCAGTTTGCTTGCTTAATCGCAACTTGACCTAACCATCAAAATTTGCAATACCACGATTTTTTGAAGTAGCAATGGACAGACAAAGACTAACGACCATGATCATCATGATGTGGACTGTGGACACCACGCAAACCAGCCGCCACAACGGCTCATATAGTACTGGAGGCCATGAGCATGGCCATCGCCACTTCATTGCCTTCAAAAACTGCTCATGATTTATATCAACCATGGCAATACGTTTGTGCCCGCGTGCCTGCAGTGCAGAGCCTGGATAGTGGGGCACAATATTCAGAAGCTAAACTATATATCCTGTGATGTGCTTCTTTTTTTGAAGGGGCCACGGGGGGATGATCATCCCCACCTGATCATTTTCCACTGATGCAGAGTCAGGCTCGGGAATGGACGGTGCAGTGCACCAATACAGAGTTAGGCCTTACGGCCAATACAAGTGTTTACTGAAAGGGCTTGTAAATAGAAAAAGCATTACACCAATGGTCTATCAGGCTTTTGTGCTTGGGCGAGACGATCCCGCCACAGCTGGCCTTCTTGTTTGCAGCCGAGCAGCAGGCAACGAGTGCATGGGTTGGTTCCCCGGAATACAGCTTCATGCCGGTGTTTCCAAATCTGGAAGCAACACAAAAGGAGAGCAGTGGAAGTGAATGCCGAACTGAGTCGCGGCGGGTCAGTGGAGTGACTGATTGTGGCTGTTGAGGGTACAGAGCCCGGATCCCAGCCTAGATGGCGCCAGAACAGTTGCACTGTGGGACAGTGGAAGAGGAGATGGTCTGCGTCTTCATCGTCTGCCGCATCCGGGGTAATGTGCTTGCGGCGCAGGTTCACTTTGCATTGGATTCTGCTGTGGAGAAAGAGCTATCCGAAGAATTTCACTTTCGGTGGAGCATAGCTTCGCCAGACAAATCAATAATGATCCATTTCACATGGATCTAGTACCATAGCAATAATTTAGATTTAAAATGTTGTTATTTGAGTTGTTTACCTTTAAGATAGTGTCCATAAACTTTGAAATTTTTTGAGGAGTAGGTGATATGAATCAATAGCATTCCGATTTACTTGGTGTCGGCAAGCATTATAGCTACCATAGATCTCAAATAAGAACTCTTCCTGAAAAACCAATGTTTGGATTTTCACCTAGATGGTTTCCAAAAATCATTAAACTCTTTTTAGTAGATGCTATGAATCAATAGCGATCCATTTTGCATAGATTTGATACCTAGAACCTATTATATAGATTTGTAATAAAAATCTTCATAAAAAGTGATGTTTGAGTTGTCAGGTGAGCATAAAGAAATCTTGAGTTTTTTTTATAGATGATATATATCAATATTAATTTATTTTCTTGGATCTGGCATCATATATATACTGTAGATTTAAAGTAGAAATTCTTCCTCAAAATTTATATTTGATTTTTACCTTAAGTTGTTTACTCATAAGATGATTTCCAATAATCATGAGGCTTTCTGACTATGTGCCATAAACAATAGTGATGCATTTTGTGCGGAAACATAGCTATTCTAGATTTGAAATAAAAAATCTTTTAAAAAAATATTTTTGAGTTTTTATTTAAAAATAGCCTCAAGATGGTTTCCAAAAATGAAATAAAAATCACCTAAATTTATCGCATTAACAATATTATTTCATAAATTAACTACTAGTATATGTCCTATGTTTTTATCGTGTCACGCAAATTTGGATATACAAAAGCATGGTGCAAATTTGGATACACAAATTTAAACAATTCAAATTTTTCTGAAAAGAAAAAACTAAATGTTTATGGATTCATAATTTTTAGTTGGTTTATGAAGGTTCGTGTGCACGAGCACGTTAAGAATGTTCATGTGTGGGCTGAAATAGCTGGAAAAACTTGCATCCAACTTCTCATTGGACACGTCGAACCGCCTCTGATCTCATGAAGGATCAATTGCCCCTTTAGAGAGAGGACCAGATTGTTGTAAGCACACCCTTCCATGGATTCTATAGGAACAGCTTGACTCAGATACTAATTGGATACACGACCTCGGGGAAAAGAAAAGGGAGCTCTCAAGTTTAGCAAAGCAATTGGGATGCAGTAATGGGGAATTGGAAAATAGGTAGGAAAAAAGATCTAGACTTAGAGAGAGAGAGGCTAGAGGGGAAGGAACTAGAGGAAGAAAAAAAAACAGAACCAAGTCCATGTTGTTCTTCTGTTCCCCTTTGTTGAAGACGATGGCCATGTATAGAAGCTTCCTGGCTTGTGAGAATTTCAAGCCCAAGTCCATACTTGCTTCAGCCCGTGTATTGGCCCAACTAATCCTAACACAATAATGTTGGTTGTTTTGATAACTTAGAGCATGCCAAGCTGATCCAGACTATATATGATCTTTGCACTCTTGTAGGGGGGCCATGGCAAGCCATTCCATGTCTCACCGGCTAATGAAGATGAGATCGAGATGCACTCATGCTGTAAAATAAATTGTCCTAAGTTCCAATACAGAAAAGCAGTTTGATTCAATTAATGTCCTCCTTTGATATATAAAGTTTATATATGCAAAGGCAACTACAACAATGTACTCAGTGTGTAATTGTATTATATTCGTCGTGGAAATAGTGGATGATACTTTCCAAAATGGAGAAAATTGTGCAGTATCCTAAACATCGAGTTCTATTGTTGTGTTGCAGGGCGCAACTGGAGCTGTACAAAGCTGTTCAAACAGCTGACATGGACATACATTGATGCACTCATGTTTGGATTTCATCTGTCAGAAGTGCAAAAAAGAATGGGTGAAAAATACAGGCTTATTGTAAATAGAACATTAGTGCCTTAAAGAGTGTACTATAATGTCCACTGTAGTATTTCTTATGTAATTGAGGGTGCAAAATTAGCTTCAGGGAGCAAATTCTGGGGTAAATTTGGCCTGTTTGGCAACATAGTATTCTTTTTCACTTGTAGAAGATTTCTGATTGTAATTCCTTGTGCACAAGAACACAACCGGTTTATTTTGCCCCTGGAAAATGTTTTTTTTGCCTCCATTAGGGCCTGTATTTTACCAGGGTTTTAGGTCTAAAACCAGCCTTCCAAACAGGCCCTTAAATTATATTTGCAAACCATCTGAGAATGCCTAAGCATAACATCCGAGAGGTAAAATGGACACTGCTGCACAAAGAGTTCTACTGCCGGTTTGAAACCCACCACCTTCACCGCCAGGGGTCGACAATGATAAAGTTTATTATCACTGCCGGTGAAAATGCAGCATCACCCCCAGTTTGAGCCATGAGCGGTGATATTGTTTCAAAAAATTACGTAAAAGTTCAAAATGAGAGGAAAAAAAAGTTAAGTCCAAGTGCGCCCTTAGAGATTTGAGCCAATGACCTAATGCACCATGCGACCCCGCCATACCATTAGACCATAGTCACTTGTTACTAGTAGATGTATGCTTTGCTTTTATATTAATCTTATTGAATTTATATTTGATATTTTTGGCGCCAAAATGGTCTCAAGTGAAAAGGTCGTCAACTACTAAGTTGACTTTGATGTTGACATTTTTTCATCTAAGATCATTTGACAGGTCTGAGAACTTATATCAAATATTTTGTCTTCTAAAAAATCCCAAACGAAAAAACTCAACTACAATGTTTTAGATCTCATTATGCTCGATAATTTTTATATGAAGTTTGTCTTTATCCAACTTCATATGAAAATTTATAAATTATTTCGTTATAATAACACTACTACAGCAGGAGCATCACAGGCGGTTCGGTTGCCCACATCACAGCCGGTTTTGAAAAGTGGCGCTGATTAAGTGGCGCTGATAATCCCTTTTTCATAGCCGGTTTTTAACCGGCTGTGAAAATCTATTTTCACAGCCGGTTTACACCATGAACCGGCTGTGAAAATCAGTTTCACAGCCGGTTTTGGACCTCCAAAACCCGCTGCGTCTGGCGCTTCCACAGTCGGTTTTTTGCCAACAAAACTGGCTGTGAAAGGTATTTTCACAGCCGGTTTTTTTCCAACAAAAACCAGCTGTGAAAGCGCATTTTCACAGCCGCTTTTTTGCCAACAAAAACCGTCTGTGGAAGAGCTTTTTCACAGCCGGTTTTTGTGAACCGGCTGTAATAACAATTTTCCATTAAAAAATAATAATTAGGTATAATCTGCAGCAAGCACAATATTGCAATATATCAATCCAGCAAAAACAAACAACAATACATCAACTCACAATAATAATATTATAGTCTCACAATGTCCATACATTGACATCAACTCAAAGTCCAAACATATCGAGTCCATACATAAAACCATACATATATCGAAGTCCATGCATGAAACCATACATATCGAAGTCCATACATCTATTCCTAAATCACACAGAACTCGCCACCTGGTCTCACAACATGGTCTAAAATAAATCCATATAGTTGTTCCTGAAGTGCCCAAATCTCACTAAGAAGCAACTCAGAAGTATAGAGACTACAATTCTGCACACAACACCATAATAGCAATGTAGTTAGTGACAAAATATTAATGAATAACAAGAGGCACAAAAATGAATATGAAAATAACAATGAATATGAAAACTAAAACAATCGTTGCGGACTTGATCTGCTTGTTCTCCGAAGTCATCTTTAGTTGCGCATAGCATATAATGCATCACATAGAAGCCGCATAGATTGTTTCCAGGCGGCTGCCTAAGGATCCATTTCTTTTCAATGATATCAAAATCTTTTTTGAATGGCCTATAAATAATTCCCCCTTTTTTCTTGTACTTGGCTAAAGCACTGCATACATTACGAAGAATTGGTAACATTAGATGGTAGATTATCTAAAATAGATTACACATTGAAAAGAAGAAAATGGTTGTCCTGACTTATGTGCTGAGGAGGTTGATGAGAGGTTGGATGTACTCAAGCTTCCTCCGTTTCGAGTCATAAACCTTAATAGTGTTATGTTCAAGACATATGTCGAGGAGAACATGGTGAAATCTGCATTTAGGATAAAACCAAATAAATTATTTCTAAGATTGAACAAAGAAAGTAGTGATTTAAAGACACTTACTTGCAATTGTATGAAAGAAGTATGCGCTTCTTGTCCTGCATCTTGAGCATAGCATTCACCAAGTAGTTTAAGCAGGATGGCTTTTTAATCTCTACCTCATTAATAGCTTGAGGTTCTAACAATCCTACGTCTGTCATGCCTTCTTCCTTCTACTTGTGTGCCACCATGCTACAAAATGAGGTACTTTTTAGACAAGGTTTATTCAAGGAATAAGTTATAGGAAAAAGATAGTTTAGACACTTACAAAGAAAATAAACTCATGATTGAACAATCTAGGGCATTCTACTAGTACAACTCATATAGCGACTCGAAATAAACCCAGACTATGTCCTCTTTTGACTTGGACGCTGGCTTATGAAAATGTTCTTCCTTGCATCTCGACCCAAACGCCTCACTGAAAGTGCATCTAGGCCTCCCATGTGTTTTGGTGATAATGACAATTATAATTTGGGATTTGATGCTTGTATTGAAGTATATGTGGGAATAAAAGAAAAGAAAGGATTATGAATATCAAAAGAAGGTCCTCAATTGCTTATGTATGGTGGATGAGCTCATTGGCGATTTAAATTTATTTTTGGTTTGAATTTGAGTATAGGAATCATCGTACTATCAAGGGGGACGTGTTTGATGAATCAAGAGTGCCTAAAGTGCTTAATTGAGATACTAACTACCCAAGAGAGAAATCTAACTTTAGATTTTCAGGCGCTGCACAGCTTCCTGTCGGAATTTCCGACGTTGCGTCGGAAGTTCCGGTAGGGCCGGAATTAGCCGGTGCTGTATCTCCGGCACGCTCGGTTTGGGCTTGGAAGTTCCGGTGGGTAATGCCGGAAGTTCCGGTAGCTCTGTTCTTCGTGTTAACTCAAGTGACTTGGGCTTGCCCGGAAATATCCGGAGGATTCTCCGGTGCGCTCGGTTTGGGCACGGAAGTTCCGGTTGGTAATACCGGAAGTTCCGGTGGGGCTGTTCGTCAGGCTGATTCTTAGTTCAAAACAGTGCCTTGACGGAAGTTTCGACACTATGTCGGAAATTCCGGCAAGTGACCTGGCAGTGCATAACGGCTAGTTTTTAGGGGCCTCTATTTATACCCACTCAGCCCCCACTTCATTTGCTGCTGACCTAACCCGAGACAAACACCTCCCCAAGCATTGAATTCACACTCCCAACTCCCTCTAGAGCCATTTCTTGCAAGGATTTGAGTAGGGCATTGGTTGTGAGTGATTCTTGAGGTGTGAGAGTAAGGCTTTGAGTGAGTTCTTCATTGGTTCATCTCAAGAAGCACTTGAAGCATTCTTTGATTCGTTGATTCTCGTTTATTACTCTTGGAGCTGAGCTCCTAGACGGTTAGGCGTCGCCGGCAACTCCCAACTTCGTGTGGTTGAGTGCCGGACGTTTGTAATCTTCATCCCTTTGTGGGACAATAGAATTTCAATCCGGCCTTTGTGGTTGATTGAAGGAGGCAAGGGGTTAGAGTTGACCCGGCTCTACGTGAGCACCTCAATGGAGACATAGCTCCTAAGTGGAGTGAACTTCGGTGAACAAATCCTTGTCTCTTGTTCTTGTTATTGTTCTTCATATTCATATCGTTCTTGAGCTTAAATTGATCCGATCGATATTGTTATAAGTTTTCGCTGTTAGAGATCATAGTTTTAAGCTTCCTTATACTTGTGGTGAACTTTCTATTCATATAAAATCTGCAGTTTCATTTCAGTTTTTGAATCTCGAATTCAGGTTTTTGTTGAGCCAGAAGTTCTGCCCCTGTGCCGAAAATTCCGGTAAGCCAGAAGTTCCGACACAGTGCCAGAACATCCGGCCCATTTAATTTTTATTTGTGAAATTTGTAGAAATTTTTATACAGGCCTATTCACCCCCCTCTAGGCCTAGTGTCGGTCCTTTTAATTGGTATCAGAGCCTAATCTCTTGATTTAGGCTTAATCGCTAAGGAAAAACACTATGGCCGGCAAAGAGGATGAAGTGGTTGTCACCGGTGCTTCCGCCAATGTCTCTGATGCTTCCGCTACCGCTGCCCAACTCACGAAGATCGGCCGCACAAGTCATCCCCCAACTCCATATTATTCAAGCTCAAGTGATGATGATGATTTTGATGTGAGCGATGTTGAGGGTGACTTTACCGAAGAAGAAAAGAAGAAGAAAAGAAAGGAGAAGCTAAAGAAGAAGTGTCAAGAGAAAGCCGAGAAGAAGGCTCAAAAGCTTCTCAAGAAAAAGCTCAAAGAAGAAAGGGAGAAGAATACTCTTGATGGGCTTCATGCGGTGTCTCATCCATATGGGGCATCTTCACAAAATACTTCTAACCCTTCTCCATTTTCATTTACTCCGGTTCCAATGGGCAAAGCCCCTCACTTTGATGGGAGTGACTATGCTCGTTGAAGTGATGATATGAAAATGCATCTTTATGGTCTTAATCCCGCTCTTTGGACCATTGTGGTTGTAGGTGTGAAACAACATGATGAGGATGAACCTATCACTCCGGAGCTAGAGCATGACATGTTTCGGAATGCTCAAGCCGTTTGGGTCATTAGAAGCTCACTTTGCACCTATGAGTACAACAAGGTTAGAGGGATTGAGAGTGCCAAGGAGATTTGGGACATACTCCAATTGTCTCATGAAGGCTCCGATGAGGTCAAGGAAGGGAAGATGGATCTACTCTAAG
Source organism: Alloteropsis semialata (assembly GCA_004135705.1). Lineage (NCBI taxonomy): Eukaryota > Viridiplantae > Streptophyta > Magnoliopsida > Poales > Poaceae > Alloteropsis > Alloteropsis semialata. The sequence continues at coordinate 50,947,946 of CM014272.1, forward strand.
GAGAATTGGAGTCATTTGTCATGAAGAAGGATGAAACTCTCCGGCAAATGTATGATAGGCTCAAGTTGCTTGTGACCGACATTAAATCTCTTGGAAGCAAGGATTGGGATGATAGCAAGGTCACAAAGAAGATGCTTAGAGCTTATGCCCCCAAGAACCGGACATTGGCAACCATCATTAGAGGGAAGGAAAATTACAAGAAGATAAAACCCATTCAACTACTCAATGAGTTGGAATATCATGAGATGAATAACTTGGATATCACCAAGTCAATTGGGCAAGATGAAGTCAAAGCCATTGCTCTCAAGGCCGAACCAAGCAAGAGAGTTGAATCTATTGAGAAGCCATCAAAGTCAAAGAAGAAGATTGATTCAAGTGAAGATGAGAGCACGGATGAAGAAACGGCAATGATGGTCAAGAACTTCAAGAGGTTCATGAAGAGGAGAAGTGACAAGAAAAAGAACAACTCAAGAAGATGCTATTCTTGCAAGAGAGTTGGTCACTTCATTGCCGAGTGTCCATACAAGAAGGATGATGATGATGAGGACCACAAGGATGACAAGAAATCCAAAGACAAGGAGAAGAGCAAAGAGTACAAGAAGAAGAATGGCCATGCTCATGTTGGTGAAGGATGGGATTCAAGTGATGAGTCCGATGAAGAAGGTGTGGCATCCATTGCCATGCATGAAGCTTCACCAACACCAAGGCTCTTCAACAACCTCTCCGATGATGAAGATGATTACCCCATGTGCTTCATGGCCAAGGGGACTAAGGTATCAAACTATTCCAATCCTCCATCATCTCCTACCTCCACATCTAGTAATATAGAAAATGACTTAGATGAGGAAGAAGAAGCCGAACACAAAGCAAACATGATAAAAGAGTTTGGCAAAAAGGGTTATAAACAAATTAAAAAGCTTATGGAGAAATTGGAGAAAAGAAAAGAGAAACTTAGAGAACAAGAAGAATTGCTCATCCTTGAGAAGGAGAGAAACCTTGTTCTAGAAGAGTCTCTAGTTGAGAAAAAGGTGAAGGTTGAAAAGTTGGCAATGGACTTGTCTCTTGCCAATGATTCATATGAGAGGATGTCAAAGGAAAATGCTTTGGCAAATGATGCTCTAGCTAACCTAAAGAATGTGCACAGCGAGCTTCAAGAAAGGCATTCACGCCTAGAGGACACGTACAAAGAACTTGAAGTTAGCTTTGGTACTCTTTGGGAAAGCACCAAAACCAACTCCAAAACTACTCTTGACTCCAATATCTCCACTAGCAAAGGTTGCTCAAGATGTTATAATGTTGATATCGATGCTTGTGCTACTAACCTTTCAAAGCTAGAAGAGTCAATCAAGGACAAAGATGCTCAAATCCATAGATTGAACATGTATATTGGAAAGGACAAGCTCAAAGGTAAGAGTGAGTTTGATACTCTTCCGGCTTACAAAGCCGCAAGGTATCCCACCATCCGTGATGGACTTGGCCACACAAGAGGAAACAAGACAAATGGTGAAGAGATTGTGAATGGCAAGTCACGTCCATTGTGGAAGAAGGGTGCCAACCTTGGTGAGTTGATGGACATGGCTCATGGTGTCACCAAGAAGAATGTTGCACAAGGTAAGGCCATGGTTGAGAGCTCAAACAAGGTAAACATCAAGATCTCAACCAAGGTTAATGCAAGCGACAAGAATGTGACACATTCTCCTCCCAACTACACCATTGACTACACGGTTGTATTCCAAAATGGCAAGATGGTAGTCAAGTATATTGGTGCTCACACTAGGAAGATGATGAGGAGTGTGTGGATACCTAAGATTGCTTACTCTAACCTTCAAGGACCCAAACAAGTTTGGGTACCTAAAGCTTGACCTTAACTTGTTTTGTAGGCTTATTCCTCCGGTGGGACTTCATGGTTGCTTGATAGTGGATGTTCAAATCATATGACCGGAGAGAAGAATATGTTCTCATCATTGGAAGAATATGATACACCTATTGAGAAGATCACATTTGGTGACAATAATCATGGTGATGTGGTAGGTCAAGGTAAAATTGCTATCTCAAATGATTCATCACTTTCAAATGTTTATTTAGTTGATTCTTTGGGATACAATTTGTTGTCGGTGTCATAACTTTGTGAGATGGGCTACAATTGTCTCTTTACAAATGAGGGTGTGTCCATCTTGAGAAGGGAGGATTCCTCTATTGCATTTACGGGTCAACTTAAGGGAAAGCTTTATCTAGTTGATTTCACAACTACTAAAGTGGAACCGAAGACTTGCTTAGTGGCAAAATCTAGCATAGGTTGGCTTTGGCATCGCCGGCTAGCTCATGTTGGCATGAGGAACTTGGCCAAACTTCAAAGAGATGAACACATCCTAGGACTAACAAATGTTGTTTTTGAGAAAGATAGGTTGTGTAGTGCATGCCAAGCCGGGAAGCAAGTTGGTGCTCCACATCCACCCAAGAATATTCTATCTAGCTCAAGACCCTTGAAGCTTCTTCATATGGATTTGTTTGGACCCATTGCTTACATTAGCATTGGGGGCAACAAATATGGTCTTGTCATTGTGGATGACTTCTCTCGCTTTACTTGGGTATTCTTTTTGAAAGAGAAGAGTGAAGCTCAAGGAATCATCAAGAAGTTTATTAGAAGGGCTCAAAATGAGTTTGAGTTGAAGGTCAAGCGCATGAGAAGCGACAATGGCTCGGAGTTTAGGAATACCGGTGTTGAGGAATTTCTTGATGAAGAAGGCATCTTGCATGAGCTCTCCGCCCCCTATACACCTCAACAAAATGGCATTGTTGAGAGGAAGAATAGGACATTGATTGAAATGGCAAGAACCATGCTTGATGAGTATATTATTCCGGATATCTTTTGGGCCGAAGCAATCAACACCGCATGCCATGCCACCAACCGGCTTTATCTCCAAAAGTACTTGAACAAGACTTCATATGAGATAATCACCGGTAACAAGCCTAAGGTGCATTACTTTAGAGTTTTTGGTTGCAAATGTTATATTCTTAACAAGAAGGCCAAAAGTTCTAAGTTTGCACCTAAGGTTGATGAAGGTTTTCTACTTGGTTATGGTACTAATGAACATGCCTACCGTGTCTTCAACAAAACCACCGGTTGTGTTGAGGTCACGGTGGATGTGAAATTTGATGAATCAAACGGCTCTCAAGTAGAGCAAGTTGAAAATGACCCTGTAGATGAAGAAGAGCCTCCAAGTGAATCCATCTTGAAGATGGGATTAGGTGAAGTAAGGCCAAGGGAGACTCTCATGAAGGATCAAGTGCAAGCTCAAGCTCCGGATGTTGGTACTAGTGATCCATCTTCTTCAACAAGAGTTGAACCATCAACTTCTCCTCATGGTCAAGATCAAGTTCATGGTGACGATCATGGTCATGGCATTGATCAAGGGGGAGGACAAGATGAAGCAACTCATGACATTGCTCCTCAAGCTAATGAAGAAGATGATGATGGGCCTATTCAAAGGCAATCTCAAGTATCTCATCCTAGAGTTCATCAAAGTGTCCAACGGGATCATCCCGTGGATAATATTCTTGGGAGCATCCGAAGAGGGGTAACTACTCGTTCTCGTTTAGCAAATTTTTGTGCTAGTTACTCGTTTGTTTCCTCTTTGGAACCTCTCAAGGTTGAAGAAGCACTTGGTGATGCGGATTGGGTAATGGCAATGCAAGAAAAATTGAATAACTTCACAAGAAATGAAGTTTGGGAATTGGTGAAGCGACCCAAGCAAAATGTGATTGGCACCAAGTGGGTATTCCGCAACAAACAAGATGAACATGGTGTTGTCACAAGAAACAAGGCAAGATTGGTTGCTCAAGGGTTCACTCAAATTGAAGGTTTGGATTTTGGTGAAACTTATGCTCCCGTAGCTAGGCTTGAATCAATTCGTATATTACTTGCCTATGCTACTCACCATGATTTCAAGCTTTATCAAATGGATGTGAAAAGTTCATTCTTGAATGGGCCTCTCTCCGAGTTGGTATATGTGGAGCAACCACCGGCTTTGAAGATCCCAAGCATCCCGACTACGTGTACAAGCTCCATAAGGCGCTCTATGGGCTCAAGCAAGCTCCTAGAGCATGGTATGAATGCCTTAGGGAATTTCTTCTCAAGAACGGTTTTGTAATGGGCAAAGCCGATTCTACTCTCTTCACTCAAAAAGTAGACAATGATTTATTTGTTTGTCAAATATATGTTGATGATATTATCTTTGGTTCTACTAATGAAAAGTTTTGTGAAGAATTTAGTAAGATTATGACCAAGAGGTTTGAGATGTCCATGATGGGTGAATTGAAGTTCTTTCTTGGATTTCAAATCAAGCAATTGAAGGAAGGGACTTTCATATGTCAAAGCAAGTACGTGAATGATATGCTCAAGAAGTTTGACATGACCGATGCAAAACCCATCAAGACACCCATGGCCGTCAATGGACATCTTGATCTTAATGAAGATGGAAAATCCGTGGATCAAAAGGTATATCGCTCCATGATTGGTTCTTTGCTTTACCTTTGTGCATCTAGGCCGGATATTATGCTTAGTGTGTGCATGTGTGCAAGATTTCAAGCTAATCCTAAAGAATGTCATTTGATAGCCGTTAAGAGAATTTTGAGATATTTGGTGCATACTCCATACCTTGGCTTATGGTATCCCAAGGGCTCCACTTTTGATTTACTTGGCTATTCCGATTCGGATTATGCCGGTTGCAAAGTAGATCGAAAGAGTACTACCGGGACTTGTCAATTTCTTGGCCGGTCCTTGGTGTCTTGGAGTTCTAAGAAACAAAATTCCGTTGCCCTATCCACCGCCGAGGCCGAGTACGTTGCAGCCGGTGCTTGTTGTGCTCAACTACTTTGGATGAGGCAAACCTTGAGTGACTTTGGTTGTGAGTACAAAAATATCCCTCTCTTGTGTGACAATGAGAGTGCCATAAAACTAGCCAACAACCCAGTCCAACACTCAAGAACCAAGCATATTGACATAAGACACCATTTCTTGAGAGACCATGAAGCCAAAGGAGATATTGCTCTAAGCCATGTGAGTACCGAAAAACAACTAGCCGATATCTTCACTAAGCCTCTTGATGAGCAAAGGTTTTGTACTTTGAGGAATGAGCTAAATATCTTGGATTCTCGTAACGTGGTTTGAATTGTTGCACACACCCATTGTTTGATGCTTAGGCTAGGCAAAATTGATTCATTTGTGTGAGTTTTTCAAAATATTTGGAGTTGTGATCGTTGGATCATTCCTTGGCTCAAATGATCATGGTTATGTAATGTTGAATGTGGCTGATCATTTTGAGTCAAGTTTCTTACATGTCCAATCTCCAAATCTATCAAAATCTCAAATCAAATCTCATCTCAAAATCTGTTTTTATCCAGAGCCTGTCGGAATTTGCCACCGGAATTTGCCGGCCGCAATTTCCGGTAGCCTCTGTTGGCCCACCGGAATTTGCCGGCAGCTACTTCCGGTGGCCTCTGGCGCTTGCCGGAATTTCTGGCAGCCTTCTGCCGGAATTTCCGGCAGCTGCCTCGACTATATATGTCGGGCTGAACCGTTTTTCTGAACCCTAAACTCATTCAAACACTTCCAGCCGCTGCCCCATACCCTCCTCTCTCAAGCCCGTGAGGGGAAGTCGAGTTTTGTCCGTGGAACTTTGATTCTTGGTGTTGGGTTTGATTCCCCATCCTCCGGAAGTTCCGTTCCTCCACGAATCTTCATCAAATCGCGCGGGAAACTTCAAAGGTATTCCATTCAAAATCCTCATGCTCCGATCTATCAATGCCGTAGTCTCTAGGGGATTTCCTTTGGGGGATAGACTCAAGAACTTCTCTAGATGCAATGCCTATGATTTGGTTAAGTTTCGTGGGCAAAATCGTTCGATCCCTAGATTTCTTGGGCGTGCACTGCGCCGACCGGAAATTGCCGACCAGGCCTGGGCCGGAATTTCCGGCAGGCTGCAGTGAACGCCAATGAATCTTGTTTCATGGCTAAAGTTTATGGATTAAGGATTATATTGTCATATCTTTTCAGATGGGCCGTGAACGTCCACGTGGCAAGGGCATTGTCATCCGCACTCCATCACCATCTCCATCCCCCTCTTCAAGCGAGACCGAATCGGACGAGAGGGCTGATTCACCAAGAGGGAAAGGCAAAGGGAAGCGAGTGAAGAAGCAAGCCGTGCCCAAGAGGGGCCTTGGAAGAGGACGTGGAAACCCTCAAGCCCCTGCTGATCCTCCTCGTGGTCGTCGCACCAAGCAAGCCAATGTGGATATGACCGGTGAGAGGTATATGGATGATATTGATCTTTCCATTCTTGAGAGTCAAGTCATCAAGGCCCATCCTCCTGTTAGAACCTCAGTTGATCCACCTATGATGGACTATAGCAAGGGGGAGACTAACATGAAGTCTCTAAGATATGGTGAAGATCCTCGTGCTGCTCTTTCCAAGGAGTTCAAGGGTGACCCTCGTTTTTGGTTACCCTTTCAAGCAGATTGGTATGAGTCAGTCATCATGAGAAAGAAGTCCATCACCACGGATATGAAATGGATTGACTGGGCTTATCTCCAAACTCTTGGCTCGCCGATTAGAGAAGTGGTTGATGCTGTATATGACAGATGCAATGAGTTGGGGCTGGTGAAGCTAATGGGTTTCAAGTGTGATTGGAATGAGGAAGTGGTGGCACAGTTCTATGCCACCCTTTATGTGGATAAACCCCGTATGAGGCTCCATTGGACACTTGGAGGAAAAAGGTTTACCCTTGACAGAAGTGAGTTTGCTGCTCTCCTTGGGCTTCCAAATCCTCATTCTAGTTCTACCATTTATCGTATCCATGAGCATGCTGATCTTGAAGTGACAAAGATGCATTTTATGTATGACTCTGCTTATGGGGAACATGGAGTTTGTGAGTTTGGTAAGACTAAGGGCCTCACTCCTTTCTATAAGATGCTCAACCAGTTATTCAGATTCACACTTTGCCCTCGTGGTGGTGATGCAAGCAATATCTCACACAAGGCAAAGAATCTCCTATTTCAAGCTGCACCAGATCGAGCTGTGTTTGATGTGGTTGACTACCTTTGGTATGAGATCGTCTTTTGCTCACATGATGCTACTAGTGCTTACCACTATGCCCCCTATATTTTTCACTTGATCAAGAATGTGTGTGGGCTCAATATAGCGACTGACAGAGAGCATGACCGCTACAAGGCAAACAAGGGGAAGATTCTTCAGCTTCTCAAGGTTGACTCCCAAGGAAGAACTCCTACTCCTCCCAAGGCACCTTTTCCGGGTGCTTATCCTTCAAAGGGTTCAGCTCAAGGTGCTTCTTCCTCTCGTGCTCCACCTTCATCTAGTGCACCATCTTCTTCACATGGTCCTTCTTTTGCTCCTCCACGTGGTGCTTCAAAGAAGAGGGGTAAGTTTGATCAACTTGCCCAAAGCATATTCGCTTGTTTCAACATGCTTAAGCACTGTGTGACCGTGGTTGAGGAGAGAACAAGGCAGCTTGATGAGGACAATGTGAAGATTGAAAAGAGGCAAAAAGATATACTTGATAAACTTGATATTCCTCACTCTCCCGTTCGTGCTCCAAGGGATTACCCTCCTCCTCCACCTTTTTATAATCCTTATGAGGAAGGTGGTTCGTCTTCTCAAGCTTATACCTTTGGGGCTGAAATTGAAGAAGAAGATCTTCATGGTGGTGAGGGAAATGAAGAAGAAGGCTCTTATGAGAGCCAAGGCGATGATGATGGCGGCAATGGAAATGGGGATGACGAAGAAGAAGAGGAGGAAGACGATGATAAAGACAATGGGGATGGCAACGACGACGAGTAGCTCTCTTTTTGGTGCTTGTTGCCAAAGGGGGAGTGAATTTGTGATGCTTTGATGGATGGAGACCCCCCCATATCTATCTTTATTCATGTTTTTATCTTTGGACATGTAAGAACTATGTTTGGTGTCATGTGTGATGTGTGCCAAGTGAAAACTTTCATTTGTAAGACTTATTTGTGCTAGTGTGATGTTAAACTCTTTTTATTCATGATGTGATGCTTTGTGGATGATGAATGGTTGATGAAATATTATTCTCCAGTTTTATTGTGTGATATACCATGTCATATGCATCACGGTTATAATTTGACACCTATTGCACTTTTGTACCTTTGTATGCAAAGATATTTGAAAAGTTCTTACATAATATGTGCAATGGCATTTGAGGCCATTTGAGTTGAATATGCATATATTTAGGGGGAGCTTTTCTAAATATAATTGGGTACAAAAACATGATTTTATTCCTATCTTGTGAACCCAAATTGAGTTGTCATCAATCACCAAAAAGGGGGAGATTGAAAGTGCATCTAGGCCTCCCATGTGTTTTGGTGATAATGACAATTATAATTTGGGATTTGATGCTTGAATTGAAGTATATGCAGGAATAAAAGAAAAAAAAGGATTATGAATATCAAAAGAAGGTCCTCAATTGCTTATGTATGGTGGATGAGCTCATTGGCGATTTAAATTTATTTTTGGTTTGAATTTGAGTATAGGAATCACCGTACTATCAAGGGGGACGTGTTTGATGAATCAAGAGTGCCTAAAGTGCTTAATTGAGATACTAACTACCCAAGAGAGAAATCTAACTTTAGATTTTTAGGCGCTGCACAGCTTCTTGTCGGAATTTCCGACGTTGCGTCGGAAGTTCCGGTAGGGCCGGAATTAGCCGGTGCTGTATCTCCGGCACGCTCGGTTTGGGCTTAGAAGTTCCGGTGGGTAATGCCGGAAGTTCCGGTAGCTCTGTTCTTCGTGTTAACTCAAGTGACTTGGGCTTGCCCGGAAATATCCAGAGGACATTCTCCGGTGCGCTCGGTTTGGGCACGGAAGTTCCGGTTGGTAATGCCGGAAGTTCCGGTGGGGCTGTTCGTCAGGCTGATTCTTAGTTCAAAACAGTGTCTTGCTGGAAGTTCCGACACTATGTCGGAAATTCTGGCAAGTGACCTGGCAGTGCATAACGGCTAGTTTTTGGGGGCCTCTATTTATACCCCCTCAGCTCCCACTTCATTTGCTGCTGACCTAACCCGAGACAAACACTTCCCCAAGCATTGAATTCACACTCCCAACTCCCTCTAGAGCCATTTCTTGCAAGGATTTGAGTAGGGCATTGGTTGTGAGTGATTCTTGAGGTGTGAGAGTAAGGCTTTGAGTGAGTTCTTCATTGGTTCATCTCAAGAAGCACTTGAAGCATTCTTTGATTCGTCGATTCTCGTTTATTACTCTTGGAGCTGAGCTCCTAGACGGTTAGGCGTCGCCGGCAACTCCCAACTTCGTGTGGTTGAGTGCCGGACGTTTGAAATCTTCATCCCTTTGCGGGACAATAGTAAGAATTTTAATCCGGCCTTTGTGGTTGATTGAAGGAGGCAAGGGGTTAGAGTTGACCCGGCTCTACGTGAGCACCTCAACGGAGACGTAGCTCCTAAGTGGAGTGAACTTCGGTGAACAAATCCTTGTCTCTTGTTCTTGTTATTGTTCTTCATATTCATATCGTTCTTGAGCTTAAATTGACCCGATCTATATTGTTATAAGTTTCCGCTGTTAGAGATCATAGTTTTAAGCTTTCTTATTCTTGTGGTGAACTTTCTATTCATATAGAATCTGCAGTTTCATTTCAGTTTTTGAATCTCGAATTCAGGTTTTTGTTGAGCCGGAAGTTCTGCCCCTGTGCCAGAAATTCCGGTAAGCCGGAAGTTCCGACACAGTGCCAGAACATCCGGCCCATTTAATTTTTATTTGTGAAATTTGCAGAAATTTTTATACAGGCCTATTCACCCCCCTCTAGGCCTAGTGTCGGTCCTTTCACTCACCACTCTGACCTTTGTACCAATCATGCAAATTCCACATTCGCGTGGGTAAATGAGGTATTTGCCAGGGATCCACAAGATCCCCGCCCGGTTGGAACGGCCATATAGGCGGTGGAGGTGTAAGCTTACCCTCATCTTCCAACTGCTGCAGGTCTTCTTGTGTGAGGTTGTTTTCTGCTAAAAACTCTTCCCTTGCCTTCTTATTTTCCAAGAAGTTTTGATCTCTTATTTTCCAGTTGCTTTGTTTACATATAGTGCGCCCGTAGTCTGATAGAGGCTTCCAGTTATTCCCTGTCTGTGGAACCATTCCTAATTTGTAGAAGTGAAGTACCGCCTCAAGCGGTATTGGCGTTTGTTCCTTTTTTGTCATTAGCGATGTTATACTCCCGTTCACCTGCTTTTTCCTAGTGCCTTGGTTAGATTTGGTTGGCCCTTGCTCTTGCTCTTGCTCTTGCCCACATGGTGTATTAGCATACACTGGATTCTTAGAACATAACGTAGCAGACTGCTTGTTCTTTTCCCTTGGGCTTGGTGGCAGGGTACGATCCCTTGAAGGATGAGTCATGCTCACCCTTGAACATCGGCCTTGAGAACCACATTTTTTGGGCCTGAGGCTTGTTGATCGACTTTCAGATCTTTCTGACTGTGGGAGTGCATCATTGTCAAGAATAGGTGACAATGGACGTTCATCCAACTCACAGTCGGATTCTTCAGACTCATCGTCAAATGAGATATAACGCTTACGCCAAGCCACGAAGCAACCATGTTGTCCCCAATTTTCTTCTTATCATCCTGCCCGGGGATATCTAGCTCCACTCTACGGAACCTTTTCTTAACAATGGCATCAATGGTGACTTTGGCGTATCCATCCGGCAATGGACGGCAATGCAATTGAACCCCTTCGCCGGTAGGCCATGCCTGCCCAACCGCAACCTTGGTCTTCCAGAATTTTTCCTGGATGTATAGCTTGCATTGTCTTGGTTCTGTGATCGCGTCCACTGGGAAAGACATGGCTGCATCGTCCGCAGGAAGCCCGACACTTTCGCAACTACTACGGTGCACGATAGGGCTAGTGTGAACCTCACCGTCTTGTTCTAGAGCGAACCTTGGTGGCGAGCCTGCTCGTTGAATTCCTTCCGAAGCTTTTGAGTTACTTGTTCGGTTACTTGTTCGATTACTTGCTGGCGGACTTGTTCGATTACATCTTCAGCAACTTGCTGGCGAACGGCTTGTATAATAGAATTCCATTGGGACTATTGTGCTGCCTTGCTCCTTGTATGGCTTCTGTACGTGCTTACATCGTCTACGAAAGCAAGGCCTCAGGGAACAACTCTGGTGCCTCTTGTGCGCCCAGAGTGCTCTTTGTTTCCTAGAGCACGTGTAAGCACGTCATTCTCTCTATTTGGAATAAAGAGTCCGGCCTGAACTTCACTTTGGGCTTGCTTTATTCTACTTGCTATTTCCCTGGAATCTTGTGTGCGGTAACTAAGGGAGCCATCAGGGTTGTAATAAGCGCCACGAGTAAGCAGGTACCTCACGGCACGGTCATCCCAACCTTCTGTCTCAAGCGTGGCACCACTGCTTGTCACCGCTTCAGCCATCTCCTCCCACTCGTCTATTTTCCCAAGGTACCCACGAGACCCACAGTGATGGTGCCAGGTATTCTTAGAGGAATTATCTGTATTTTTTGAGCAGGTCTCTTGTACCTTAGGCCTCTGATAGTACTCACGAAATCTTTCCCAATACTGCTCCTGGTTCGGATAGTGTTCCCAGTTAGGCACCCGACCTTGCTTCCTTATCCGATTTAGTACCCCCCCTAAAATTATTTGCTAACTTGCCCATCGCTTGTAGTGCTTTGTGCTTTGCAAGTGCCTTAGAGTGTGGATCGAGGAAAATGAAATGTTCTTTCAGCTTATTCCAACATAGTTCCTTTACCGGATTAGGAGCTTGCACGGACGTAGCCTTTGAGTTCCAGCCATGATATATGATCGGAACGTAATCCTTCACTATGCGCCCTACGATAGTCTTGTAAGGCCCTTTAACCTTCTTTGGTGAAATTGGCTCCCCGGTAATATGTACATGGGTGATTATCATTCGGCCTGTTGGCATCTTGTTCGGGCCTCTCTTGCCTCGGACTCTTGGTTCTTCCGACATCTCTGGCTCGGCCTGAACTGGCTCCTGCCAATACTGAATACTATTAATATCCAACGATGCACCTAATAATTAGGTTACTCATGTACACAATGACATGAATTACCTCATTGTCTGGTAAGGTACGCGGAAGGGCTCCCTTCGGCACCATCACTATTCCCTTCGTCATTGTGCAATTCATTCTCAGCCTGTCTCTCTTGACGAGACTTGAATTGGTCGAATCGACCCATGATCTGCGTACACTAGTTGTAATTGAACTAGCAAATTATTAAAGATGTATTACAAAATTATCAAAGAAGTATGAACTAGTTGTAATGTATCAATTATATGTGAATTTGACATAAGTCGAAGTATTGCCCTCACAAAATTGACATATGTCCTAGTATTACCCCAAAAACAGTGACTGTTTCAACAAGAGGCACAAAAATTCTAAGCATTAATTACTCTCTAATGCAACAAATTTGATAGCCATAACTGCAAATAAAGACAACAAGAAAAATGTAGACATAATAGCAAGTGTGCATAATAGCAATTTTATCCATAAATCAACCATTGATATATTTTAGCGCATATCATATTCACAAGAATTCAATGCATACTTGATTTGGAAAAAAAGAATTATGAACCTGCAGTGCCGAGTGTGCCCAGGAACGGGTTGATGTGCGACGGGAAGCCGCAGGGACGGAGAGTCGACGGGCGGTGGTGGCCGGGGCAGCGACGGAGCCGG
>CM014272.1:50961696-51010715 GCA_004135705.1 Alloteropsis semialata
AGAATGGTTCTTCTCTGTATGTGATGTCCTTGAGATCCATGACAGTCATACCATACTCGTCCGTGAAGACGCCCCTAGGAAGTTTGACCCACTGGCACTTAAAAAGAGGGATCTTCAGTGCTCCGTAGTCTAGCTCACATATCTCCTCTATGAATCCATAGTATGTCTCCAGCTGACCATTGTTGTCGTAAGCATCAATCCAGACACCATTGTTTTGGTTAGTGCTTTTTTCATCCTATTTCCTTGTGTAAAATGTGTATGCATTTATTTCATACCTTTGGTACTTGCATAGCATACTAGATGGTCTGGCGGCCATGGTATCTAGCTCAGAATTCCATGTTTCCACGCCAATCAGTTTATCTCGCAACCAATTGCCAAAGACGTCTCTATGCTCTTTCAATACCCATGATTCTGACCTGCTACTATTTGTTGCTCGTAGTTCTCGTTTGTGCATCTCGACATATGGAGTGACTATGGCAGCTTGCTGTAGTACGGCGAAATGTGCTTGCCTGAAAGCAACTAGGTCATCAACATTGTGTGTTTGCTTGCCGATCGTGCCTATGCCACCTAGCCTTCCCTCATGTGGAGATTTTGGCACGCCCATTCTGTCAATATCCAAGTAGTATGTGCAGAACTCAATTGCCTCCTCTGTAGACCATCCACTTACCATGCACCCTTTAGGCCTATATCTATTGCGGACATATTTCCTTAGAACGCTCATTAGCCTCTCAAAAGGGAACATCTGATGTAAGAAGATGGGACCAAGGACTCTAATCTAGTCTACAAGGTGGGTGAGGAGATGGACTGATATGTCAAAGAAGGTAGGTGGTAAATGCATCTCTAGCCTGTTAATAGTATGGATCAGGTCTGCCTGCATCTTTTCTAGTATGTCTAGATCAATGACCTTGTGTGACATTGCATTGAAGAAGGAGCACAACTTTATGATTGGTTCTCTTACCTTTGTCGGGAGAACACCTCTAATTGCAACAGGGAGCAACTGTGTCATGAGAACATGGCAATCGTGGGCCTTCATGTAGCCCATGTTGAATTTCTTCTCTTTGGTATTGACTATCCTTTTGATGTTTGACGAGTAGCCAGTAGGAACTTTGAGTTCATGAAAGAATTTACAGATTTTTTCCTTCTCTTGAGTGTCCAAGGTCCATGAAGCAACCGGAAGCTTCTTTTTGCCATTAGGTTGAACAATTGGATGTAGCTCAGTCCTAACATTCATCTCTTTTAAGTCCTGTCTAGTCTCCAATGAGTCTTTTCCTTTACCCTTCGCAGCCATCACTGTTCCAAGCGTGCTCTCCGTAACATTCTTTGTTAGGTGTCTCCCGTCAAGTGCGTGACGAACAATGAGAAACTTCCAATAAGGAAGCCTCCAGAACAAAGACTTCTTTTTGAACAGAGAATCAGCCGGTGCGGGTACACTTTCGGCCCCCTTTCCAAGGACAACTCTTAGTTTGCTAACCATCTTGAATATCTGCTCTCCATTCCGGTATGTCAGAGGTGATCGGTCATCCCTTGTACCATCAAAGGATTTCTTGTTCCGGCGATAGGGGTGGTTAATTGGAAGCATCCCTTGTACCATCAAAGGATTTCTTGTTCCTTCGATAGGGGTGGTTAATTGGAAGCAACCTTCGATGACCCATGTAGACCATCTTCCTGCTATTGCTAAGCCATCTTGCATCTGTCTTTTCCATGCAAACCACACATCCATTATATCCTTTTGTAACTTGGCCAGACAGGCAACCAAGGCCCAGTAGTTCGGTGATAGTTACAAATAGCAGTGCTCTCAATTTGAAGTGTCCTCGCTTGTACTCGTCCCACACCTTGACACCTTTTGTCCACAATGTCACGAGATCGTCCACCAATGGTTCTAGATACACATCTATATCATTGCTAGGTTGCTTGGGTCCTTGGATCAATAAATGCATCATGATGTACGTCCGCTTCATACACAACCAAGATGGAAGGTTGTATATGCATAGAGTCACTAGGCCAAGTGCTGTGTTTGCTGCTAACCATGTTGAAAGGACACATCCCGTCCGTGCTCAGCCCGAACCTTACATTCCTAATCTCGTTCCTTAATTTTCTCTTGTATTTAAAATCAAGAGCCCTCCACTGTGAACCATCTGCTGGGTGCCTGAGTTTCCCATCTCTAAGACGATCTTCGGCATGCCACCGCATAAGCTTTGCTGTCTTTGCATTTGTGAACAACCGCTTCAACCGGGGAATTATTGGGAAATACCAAATGACCTTCGCGGACGGCCTCATGTTTCGTTTGCAATCCATTGCAAGTGCTGATGCACACTTGTATCTTGAAGCGTTGTAAACTGGGCACTGATCCAAGTCTTCGTGTCTGCCATGGTACAAGATGCAATCATTGGGGCACGCATGGATTTTTTGAACTTCGAGACCCAATGGACAGATCATCTGCTTCGCCTCGTATATGTTCTTAGGCAATCCATTCGGGCTTGGAAGCATCATCTGCAAAACATCTAGCAAATCATTGAAACCTTTGTCGGACAACCCATTACCTGACTTCATCTCCAATAGCCTGAAGTCCGCTTCCAATTTAGATATGGTACACCCTTCGTACAATGGTGTCTTGGCATCCTTTCTCATCTTCTCCAACTTTTTCAGATTTTTGTCATCAAGGAATTCCGGCTCCCCATCATGTATCATTCTATCTCGGCCATCTAACATAGCATCTGAAGCTAAAGTCTCATGCATGGTTGCACCGACAGTTTTTGCTCTATTTCCTGCTCAGTTTCATGCACCGTTTCCTGCTCTATTTCCTGCACAGTTTCCCGCACTGTTTGAGCTTTTCGTTTTCGCACGGTTGTAGAGGCTCCATCAGTGTCATTCTGACCACTCTCTCCATGCTTATTCCAAATCATATAATCTGGTTTGAAACCCCTAATTAGCAAATGGCATCGGATCTGCTCGATGTTTGTAAACTGCTTCTGATTCATGCAATCAACGTATGGGCAGTAAACATACCCCCTTTCCCTTGGATGACTGATGATAAATGCCTTGGCAACATCTTTGACAAAATTATCACCTCTACCCAAACAATCATACATCCATCCTCTGTCCATCTGTGAATTAGAATAGAACAATTTATTTAATTCAGTTAATAGGCCCTAAATAATTAAATGAATGTAGCCTTGAACAATGGTGACCAAAGTTGTTTCAACATTTATTGGCCCCTAAACAAATAGCTAGTTTAGTTAAATACACTAATCTAGTACTTCAGGCTATACCGTACCCATAATTTCAAATTTATGAAACGTAACAAAAAAATACTTGTAAAATTAAGTACGGATAGATACTAACCTTCAAACAAGTGTTTGATGTTCAACCTTTAGAATTCAGCACCATGCATGTAAGCCAATTCAACAAATTGATCTAAAATGGAAAAGAGCGTCTTCCATTCAAATTCAACTCAAATTTGATAAAATCTAACCGAGCAAATAAATCAACCATCAAACATAGGTCATACATACCCATCAAATAACCTGGACTTGTGCAACCTTCAAAACTCGATCTCCTCCAGGTGATAAATGCCTCTATAATCAAAGAGCAACCACCTAATCATTCTCATCCCTAGTATCTAAGCAATCAAATTAACAACCAACAACAATTATGTCCACATACCAACCTTTTACCAAGGTAGAGGTGTCAAACCATCCAAATTCGGCCTCCTACACAAAAAAAATGGTGAGAAATGGCCTCTAAATTGATGAACACCCTCTCCATAAAATTCATCCAAAAATTGAAAATCAACCCACAAATGCATTGGTGGAAATAAGGTATAGCTAGAGACCAACCTTTTGCTAAGTTGGTAAGGTATATCCTTAAAAAATGGAGTCTCTTTGAGCAAAATTCGAAAAAGTGGCCGTAACAATGGTGAAAATGGTGTTTGTGTCGGGTTGGGGAAGAAGGAGGGGAGGGGAGGCAGCACCATATATGGTTGCGCCATTTTTACAGCCGGTTTTTTTTAGAAAAACCGTCTATGATAATGTTTTTCCAGCGCCGGCTGATGAACACCGTCTTTGAAAATGCATTATCACAGTCGGTTCCTATAAAAAACCGGCTGGGACAATTACCTACAAAATTCAGCTTTTGTTAGGCAAAAAACCAGCTGTGAAAGTCCATTTTCACAGACGGTTTCTGCTTTTCCAGTGATAGGCAAAAAAAACCCGACTGTGATACCATTTTCTGTGCCATTTTTGAAAACCAGCTACGAAAATGCTGACTTGAAAAATGGTTTCTGTAGTAGTGTGAATGGGTTTTCACCAATGAGTCTAGCCACAACCCGGCCCTGAAAATTGCACTCGTTATCACCGCTGATGCGTGACTAGATCCGGTGGTGAAAATGATGATACATACTATCACCGCCAGATCATATTGATTATCACCGCGAGGATCACCGATTATCACCGCCGGTTGTGTTTGAATCGGTGGTGGTAAGCCATGTCATCTGGAAAATATTTTCTACAGTAGTGGTAGGTGCCTAAGCTTAAATTCTGAGACTTGTGTTGGAAAGAATTCTCCTCCAAGCGATCTGTCGATCTCATGCTTCTATCGATCGTCAATCAAGTAATCGTCATTTCTGACCAAATCACGTTCAGTGACTGGTGTGGCATGCGATCGGGGAACTGTTTGTGAGGCAGCCGACTCGATTAGCACTGTCATGGAGATGGCCGGCAATAAGAGCAAGATTATTTCGTCACGGTGACAGCTCAAGTTCAAGTTGATGAGGAGATAACTGGTTCAGTGGTTCCGTATGATACTGGTGCATCTTCTTTTTATTTTTGGTTCACGCTGGTCCTTTAATTTCCATCCTCTCTCACTATTATATCCTCCTGTCATGGATTAGAATCAAATAAATGACGCCCGCGTATAACAATAAATAAATCCAGTGCAAGTTCTTCCTCGCCGTGGTTCAGGCCGCACGCGCCAACAAATTATATGGCACCCATAGTGATCTTTAGTCACGTATGGGCTTCTCCTCTATGAAATGGTGCCAACAATCCTCTACATGCTATCCTCTCACCATTTTGTTCTTTGTTGGTGTGTGTCACTAGTAGAGAATGAGTCATCGGTCCAACCCATTTGTTCTGGACGGTTTTGGGCCCAGGATTAATATGGGCATTAGTCTCGGGTCCAAAGGCTAAGGGGTGGGAGATGATTTAAAGATAAATTATTAGTCTCGGGTGGTGGCTTCGTCTAGGACTACTAGAAGGATTACACATTAGTCATGGATGAAAGGTCACCTTTAGTTCAGGGTAGAGCAACCATCGGGACTAAAATTGTATTCACGCTCCCTCTCTCCCATAGTTTTGTCTCTCTCCCACTATCATCTTATCTCTACACGCGAGAGAGGCGGGCAAGCCGCCACGGCCCAGCGTAGCTGCCGGTGAGCCGCTGTGGTATGGGGCCCGGGCGACGACAGGCTGGCACGTACACAGGTGGAGATCTCCTCTCCCGCCTCCATGATGTCCAGTGGATTTGTTTGTGAATGATTTGGTGAAATTCGTTTCTGAGTGATCTGCTAGATTTGTTTGTCATTGATTCTTTTGTGATTGTTCTGGTTTCTCCTGTATTGTGAATCAAATCGAACTAATGTGTTGTGAATCCCATGGGTGCTAATTAATTGGTTGTGAGATGGCCATGTGAGATGAGCATGTTTCTTGCTTCAATTTGTGAAGCGTTAATTGTTTCTTGCTCCGGATTTGATTGCATCTATATGTTGAAGTTGGAGCTCGAGGAGGTGGTTGTTGAGGTGGAGCCGCAGGAACGGTGGCATGAGGCATGACTGGCGGTAGTCCGCGACTTTTTAAAAAATGAATTAGAAGTGTTTTTGTTCCGGTTGGGGTTACCCACCAGGACTGAAGCATCCTTTTATTCTCCATGGCACACCTAGGATGGGCCTTTAGTCCCGGATGCGTTGTTTCGGTTGAGAATCTAGGGTTTAGGGTTTAGAGTCATTCTTCTAGTGGTGCGTGAGAGTGAAATTAAACAAACTTACTCCACAGCAATACAACCATGTACATTTTCTTCTGCTGCCTTTGTTGTCCGCACTCCGCACACGTCCTCTAGCTCATGTGTTATTAACTCCAATTTCTTGGTCAATTGAATGGAACCCACAAGAATCACACTGGTCAGGTAAGATTTCATCGTTCTGAAATAATCCGCATGCGTGCTATATATAATTCTCATTTTCTCGCTCCCTTATGGCGGTTGTGTATAAGAGTAAAATAACAAGGTCCCACAATTAATGCTAAATTGTCATGTAAGACTTTTTATCTTCTTCATGTAAGACTTCTTCATGGTCCATCCGCGTCCTATAATTCCTATACCTTCACTATTCTTAGTCAATTGATGAATGGGACCCAATAAAACCATTAGTCATGTAAGATTCTGACCCATAATCGAGAACAATAGTCATGTAAGATTCTTTCTTCTCGAAGTCGTCCACGTGCGGGACATTCAGATCTTCAGAATGGGCAGCTGGGTGGCGCTGATTCAACAGGACATTCAGAGCTTCAGAATGGCGCATTCGACAGTGCAGAATGTGGTTAATTGTTGGGCCAACTACATGCTAGTCCCAGTGGATGTTTTATGAGAGTTTCATCTATATTTAATGGGGTGCAACATTGGCAAACTAGATAACATGACACAATATTTATGAAGAGAGATGAGATTAGTTCCAACAGAATGAAACGCGGTATACACTGCTACCAAGGCTATAAAACTTGATGAAACTACCATTGGGGGCTAAAGTGTTTCATTTTATCCAAATACGCCCAATCCAAT
This sequence comes from Alloteropsis semialata, assembly GCA_004135705.1. Classification (NCBI taxonomy): domain Eukaryota; kingdom Viridiplantae; phylum Streptophyta; class Magnoliopsida; order Poales; family Poaceae; genus Alloteropsis; species Alloteropsis semialata. Next base: position 50,968,525 of record CM014272.1, read on the forward strand.
GCCTCGCAATTAATTGTTGTGACTAACCTATGAAACTGTGAGATGAAACTAGCCATTGAGAGACCTTGTTTCATTCATCGATTCATATCTCTTCCAGTGATGTGGCGTTTCTGGAAACTGTGCATGAAACTCTCCACTGGAAATGGTCTAACTACAACTAAGATAGAATCGTAAATGTACACAGTATTTAATTCTGTTTTTCTCCTTTTTGGCCAATTGGCCTCCTGTATATGTAATACTTCCTACTATAATGAAAACGCAGAACACCTGCATGTTTGCTAAAAAAAGTCATCCACGTGTCTTTTTTTCGAAAGACCAGTATAAACATAGACACTCACACATATACGCACACTCACCCCTATAAATACACGTACGCAAACCCTACCCCTATGAGCATCTTCGAGAGATTGGGTTGGCCGTTCCAATCTTGAGATTGACGAAGTCACCATAGGGGCCTCGCTGTCGATGGGCACGTCGCCTACCACTGAAAGAAAAGCGTTGGTTAAATCGTGGAATAAATCCAGGAAAATGTGACAGCCGTGCCGAGTCGGAGACTTGAACCCGGGTGGGTGTAAGGAAAATGGCCCTATGTGCCATTATATTGTGATTTTGGTGATTGAGTGACAACATAGTCATTGAGACTAACAAGTTTGTTAAGTGATTTACATAAAAAAATTACGTCCCATGAATGATTCCAAAACATAGAAAAAACCAGAGATAGTCTTATTTTCGAGTATCCAAGACATGGTATGGGCATGAGAAATCATGTAAAGGGCTTGAGTTGATTGAATTGAAATAGCCCGCAGAGTTTGTATATGGCGTACAATACGCTGACCTACGACATACAAAACAGAAGCATACAGCGTGTAGAAGCTGATCAAGCATAACAAGAAGATTCTACATGGCGTATGATACGGCGATGCATGACGTACAAGTTGTGAAGCATACGACGTTCGAAGAAATCAGCAGAAGGGCATCGGCGTATGGTTCGGTGTTATTGTGCACATATAGGGCGGATGATACGGCGCTCAAGATTAGAAATGGTTCAGAAAGGGTCAGCAATACTCTACACGGCGTATCATACGCCGACCTTCGGCGGAATATCGGCGTACAAGTTACACAGGGACGATGTCAAGAGAAGATGGAGAAAAGGCCACGGCGTATGAAATGCCGATCATCGGTGTACAAGTTGAAAAACATACGGCATGTGCAGCCTGCCGTTGGAAAACTGAATTGGACCATTGAAAAAGCACAAGGCATATTATACGCCGATGGGGTGAAGCACACAGCAGAACATACGTCGTTCATGATTTTTGTGCAGCTTTTGAGCAACAGCTAGTTGAGCCCCTTCGGCTATATATACCACCCCATTCGGCCATTTGGAGTTGCTGGAGTCTAGAGAAGTTCATCTACACCTACAAGACATCCAAGCCACCATTTGTGCTACATTCATCATCCATAGTGAGTGAGAGAGCTATGATAGGCCTAGTGAAAGAGATGGCAAGGCATTGAGCCTTCTGCTTGGTTCTAGAGTGTACCAACACTTGTAATCTCGGTGTGCCGGCCCCTTGGAGTCTTGGTGACTCACCGGCAAGTCTTCGACCCTCTGGCTTGGTGTGGAGCGGCAACGATGACGGTGTGCGGGGGAAGAGGAGACCCCCTCCTTGGTGGAGAAGCTCTGTAGTGAAGGCGGCGTCAAGATCTCCGAAAGAGTAGGTTGATGAGAGCAAGGTCTTGGTGACTTGCTCATCATCCCTCTTGGGGAGCCTTTGTGGCGAGCTTAAGTACTTGACCAGGAACAAGACTTGGGGACCGGGAGCACTTCCTTTGTGGAGCTCCAACGTGGAGTAGACGGTAGTTGAACCACGAGATAAACCTTTGTGTCAAATTTGTATTCCTCTGACCCGTTTAAGCTTTCATATTTTATACTTGCAACTTATGTGCCTTTACCTTTCTAGAGTAGTATCTTGATACGATTGGCTCTAGGTTGCAAAACTCTTTGGGTGGGTGCAATCACTAGAAGAAAACCTTAGTTGCACATCTAGATAGCTTGTCTTAATTTTATTTTGTGCAATTAGAGGCAGTGGTAGGTTAAGGCTTTTGAAAGCCTAATTCACCCCCTCCCGCTCTTAGGCTATCACAAGCATCAATTACTTTCAAGTCGTATCAGAGCCAGAACTCACATCTTTCATAAAGAATCGTCCATTCAATTGGCAAATTATGAAACCGGCTCATTGAATCAGTTTGGCTTCACCACCTAGTGAGTTAGCTTGTTGGAGAGAGGATGGATAACCTAGGTTCACCTCCACGTTTCGATGGCACGGGATTTCGAAAATGGAAAGTGCTCGTGGAGGCTTTCCTTCAAGCAAGGAGGCTTGATGTTTGGCGTGGGACTAGTGAAGGCAAGAAAAGTGACTCCAATGGTGAAATGCAACATGATTCTTGTTGACGCTCCTTAGCGACACACTTTTACCCTTGTTTATCTTCAATAATGGCATGAATTTGATATCTAAACTATTGATCATACTCTATAACCGGGACATTTTCGCATATGCATGTGTTTTTGGAGGAAATGTGTTTACGCAGGTTTTTGAGCTAAATTGGAGCACATATGGACAAGGCTTGAGACCAAGGACGATACGGTGAAAGATGAAGGCCAGAGGCCCAAAGAACAGGGCAGGCCGGCCGGCCCCACATGGCCTAGGCCAGCCGGCCTAGGTGGTTTCGAGCTCCATTCATGCTCAACTTTGGTGAACCGACCTCCAAGAGTATTTGAAAGGAAGGTGCTTCAAGATAATGTCAAGAAACTTCGGGGTCAAGACATTTCAATTGGAGAATTTGGAAGTTTATCACTTCCCATTCTCATCTCAAAGATATCCTGAAGTAAACGACGTCCAAAGGCCCACATGCATAGGTGGAACAACTACTGAAGCTTCCAGAAGACTTGAGGAGAAAGATGAAGACGAGACGGCCAAGGAAGGACCCAGGCCGGCCGGCCTGGACCCACCTGAGCCGGTCGGCCCAGCCCCTTCCTGCACAAAAATAGATCTCGTATTTTCTCTTTTATTTTTTCTCTTTCTTGATTTTCTTTTGATTTTTCTCTTTTTTAGATCTCGTATTTTCTCTTTTATCAAAAATAGATCTAATCCACAAAAAAAATCAATCTAATCTAAGTTTTGTTTTACTTTCTCCTTACTCTATCTTTTTCTTTTAGATCTTGTATATATATATTTTGTTCACTAACCCTAACAGGAGATGGATGGCTACCTTTCCAACAAACCGAAAAATTTTGTGGATGATCCAGAAAAACTTTACAGGCAAAGGAGACGTGAAGCACAAGCTAAGAAGTTGGAATTAGTAGATCCAAAAGGCGAGACCGCAAGTTCATCATCTACTCCACCACCAAATCCAAAGGAAGCACCACCGCAACCCAGGATGGCGCTACCGGAACGTATGATCGGAGAGCTGTGCATCCCGGACATCAAGGATTTGCCTATCCAAGACCTCAATGAAGTTGGAGGGCCATTCGAGATCAAGATTTCAACCATTCGTATGGTGCAAAGCTCGCCCTTCACCGGAAAAGAAGATGCCAACCTTCACCTTCAAGCATTCATCCAACTATGCCGCACCTTCGACATGCAAGGAGTAACTCAAGATCAAGTGAGAGCGAGGCTCTTTCCGTTCTCTCTACTTGGGAGGGCACTTCAATGGTTTCATTCTCTACCAGCGGAAACGGTGCAAAGTTGGGATGCCTTAATGAAAGCTTTCATGACGGAGTTCTACTCACCGGGCAAGACTCAGATTTTGCGCAACAAGATCGCTACCTTCGCACAAATCCCGACGGAGACTATTGCGGAAGCCTATGAGCGCTTCAATGACTACATCCGAGCCGTGCCACATCACAAGTTTCCGAAGGAGGATCTAGTCCAGAAGTTCTACCAAGGCCTCATGACCGCATCAAGGGCTATCATCGACGCATCGACCGAAGGATCCATTATTGAGCTCACCCTGACTCAAGCTCTCAAGCTATTCAAGAAGGTGGCAGATAATGATGCGTGGGCATCATCGGGACGGCTGCATCCTACACCGTCCGCGGGAGCTGCTAAAAGTGTTTTGCAGGTGGAGCGCGAAGAATTACTTGAAGGGAAGATCGATTCACTCATGAGGAGGTTGGAGAAGATGGAGGTGGACAAGAAGGAAGCTCATGCTATTGATTTGAAGGCAGCCGAAGCAAGGTCCACATGTGAAGATTGTGGAGAGTACGGCCATGTCCAGAAGAATTGTTCGGAGGAAGCTAAAGTGCTCGAGTACATGAGGAAAGGGGATTTGTCTCCACCGTCCTACTTCCGCTACGGACAAGGTAGACCTCAATTTAATGCAAGCTCATCTCTTCAAAACTCGGTGCCTCTTCGTATACAATTGAAGGAGTTCATGGAGGAGCAATGCAAGATCAACAAGGACACCGTCGCTAAGTTCAAGTCTATGGACAAGATATTGGAGAACATTGATGGCAAGGTGACGGAGGTCGGAAGCTCTAACCACCAAGTGCTCAACATGATGAAGATGCTAGAGACACAAATGACCCAGCTAGCCGGACGCTTACCTAGTAATGAAGGAAGACTACCGGGGTAACCTCAAAATCCGGAGACGGCTAAAGCAATTCAAACTCGCTCGGGGAAGGAGACCGAAAATCCCGAACACCCGGCCAGAGCAAGGAAATCTAAGCCAAGTGTTGAAGCCGAGATGACATCAAAAGATAAGGCGCCTACTCCCGCACCGAAAATAGTCACCCAAGAGCTAGAGTTTGAAATGATCGATGAAGATACAAAGATTCTTCCTCCAAGGCCACGTTACCACAAAGGTAAAATTGATGAGCATTTCGAAAAATTTGTTGAAGTGGTTCGCAGGTTGAACATCAATATGCTGCTCTTGGACGCTCTACAAGTTCCAACATACTCTCGCTACTTCAAAGACATCCTTTCAAACAAGCATGAGATGCCGCCGCCAAATACTATCAAGATGACCGAAGAATGCAGCGCGGCTATCGCCGATCAAGCTCCTGAGAAGAAGAGGGATCCGGGGTGTCCAACCATCCCGTGTTCCATTGGATCATACATGTTCGAGAGGGCATTGTGTGACTTTGGTGCAAGTGTGAGCGTCATGCCGAAGGCCGTGTATGAGAAGCTACGCTTACCGGAGCCGGAACCCACCGCCATGTGCTTAGAGTTAGCGGACAACTCCATTCGCTATCCTTTTGGCATCACCAAAGACGTACCCGTGAAGATTGGAGAACACCTAGTCCCCGTTGACTTTGTGATTCTTGATATGGGAGAAGGGACAAAGTCGCCACTCATCCTTGGGAGGCCGTTCCTCAAGACCGCAAGGGCAAACATCGACGTTGGCAAGGGGGAGATCAAGTTCGACATCAATGGCACCATGAGCGAGTTCAAGTTTCGTCCACGCCTTGAGGTATGCAATATGATCAATGTTAAATATATTCCACCTCACTGACGTGACACTAAGGAGGAGCCGAAGAAGGAGGAAGCGAAGGAGACTAAAGAAGTTGTTGCATCCGTCGAGACAAAAGCTCAACGCCCGCTTGTGAAGACCAAAAAGATGACTAAGCCGAAGAATAATCCTGCACCCAAGCCAAGGATTGTGCAGAAGTGGGTACCCAAGACTGCAACGCCCACACCGAGCGTTGGTCCGAAATAAAGAAAAGAAGAAGCCTAGCTATAGACTATAAATGAAGCGCTTTGCGGGAGGCAACCCGTTCGTCGAGACAAGAATAAGCTACCGGGAGGACAACCCGCGAAGACCTTTTGAGTAAGTGAGTCATGAATTTTGCTACGCAAGACTTGATAAACATTTGTTAAATTGGTCGTTCGGTCGAACATTTAAATTAGAGTTGCTCGGTCATTTTGATTTTATTTCTTATTCTAAACCAATGACTTGAGCCTTCCCATGTTTTAATTGTTTTATCTTGAAAAACCCAAAACCAAACTTCCACACCCATTTTGACGACCGTCTTTTCCATGGCGGCCGGACCAAGTTGATCTTTACCAAAACACGAGTAGAGCCAAGCGTTGTTCCTAATTCTTTAAATTCTTTGACGTATGCTAGGCTCTCGCAACCTTAGTAATTTTCAGTTTTATTTCCCTAGGATTAGGATTTTTTCTAAGCCCCTTTTATTTTATTTTCTTTCAAAATATCTCTCTCATTTGGCCAAAATTTAGAACCTAAACCTATGACCCACGGTTGAACACGGGAAAGTTCGCTATCAATTCATGAAAGTGAGCAATACCGGTGCAATCAAAATTAATGTAGTCGAAAATTATTTCTCGACTCACAAATGTTTATGATGCCTAAATTCCCCTTTGATTATTTATTCAAACTCATTGCTTGCTTTGAGTTGTTTTTATTTGACAAAATTAGAGGAGGACTTAAGCACTTAAACACTCTTTGGAAAGGTTTATGATCATGACCATCACTAATCACCAAGATTGCATCCACGGGAAGAATTATTGGACTCTCCACCTAACTCCACATGCAAGAGGAGACAGCCATGCATGGTGGTACACTCATTTTTGCAGGATTGAAAGCAACATTTGGAGTGAAGTTGAAGCGAAGGACAAAGACATTAATCAAAGTGGAGAAGACAACTTACAAGTGGACAACTTTGCCCCAAGCCCCCAGGCCGGCTGGCCCCAAGCCCCCAGGCCGGCCGGCCTGACCTCCATAAATGCCCCTGGTGCTCATCTTTCATAGGTATGCAACTCATACAATTTCAAGTCCTTGTTCTTCAGTTCTTCCACCTTGAAAATCAATAGAAGCTCTGAAAAATTTTGAGATTCAAAACCACCTCCAAAAATCTCCAAAAATTCACTACAATTCCTAGTTTGCTCTTCTTTTCGATATATTGTTTTTCCACCGGCAGGAAACCCCCGGTGTGTTGGTTTTTGTGTTTGTGCAGCAAGGCACCATGAGGAGGCAAGTGTTGAACTTCATCACCGGAAAGAGGACAAGGTCGTCAGCATCCGACGCGCCGTCGGTGAGCTCTTCGAGGAGGCACTCCGTTGCGGAGTCACCGTGAAGCATGGAGGAAGACAACCCCATACAAAGGAACAACATGCCACTCCTTGGAGGGATGCAAGACCCAAGAAATACTTCCATGCGGTTCACTGAACCACATGGGCGTGCCGGCGCACCACCACCTCCTCCAACTAGACGTTCCACAAGATCAACCGCACCACCGCCATACAAACCCAAAATTTCAGCATTGGCGCCACCGGAACATTTTGATGGAGGAGCTTCTCAAGTGTATTATGACCAAGGATATAACGCGAGGCCGCCACCAAGTCAAGAGGAGTAACCGACAAAGACCAAGAATAATTTGCTCGCACGTGTGGTTTGAGTTTTCTTCTTTCTTTTATTTATTTTCAGCATGTGTGCAAGCTTGTGTGCGTGGCAATTTTCTGCTTTTATTTATTTTCAGCATGGGTGTTAGTATGTGCTTTTGTTTGTCATCACCATGATCATTATAAATATCACTGATGCTCTCTTGACATGATTACTAGTGATGATAGAAAGTTTGTGCCATGTTGAAATATGATGATCGTTGCCGCTTTGTCTATTTTTGCGCTTGGCTTATGCATGATTGGACTAATGCTCTCCCCGACACGATCTGAAATTTATCTAAATACCGGCTCAATCTTTTGTGGAGGTTATGATAATTTTAGACCCAAATTTATTTACTCTTGCTCTCTCTTTTAAACTTGTTAAGGAATGTTTAATTGCTGAAATTAATTATGCTAGCCTTGTCTTTAATACCTTTTGCAATTGCTCTACCTATCCAAAGCCTAAATGCTATATCATGATGAACCGTAGTATAAGAATTATTTTCAAGTGAGTTGATTCAGGATTTATCTTCTCTGGTTCGAGACTAAGAAGCTGACCATTCCTTTTTGCGTACCTTCTTTTTGCTAGCCTATCTATCCATGCATTGTGAGTTTCTACACCGGAAACTTCACAAACTTCGCTGGATATCCACCCTAAACTAAATTATCTTTTTATGAAATACCTCCTTGACCACAAACCAATTTGAGTATGGATCGTTATCTTGAGAAAATTCCGAAGGATCAAGAGCTTGATATAAATAACATCTATTTGGGAGGCATCAAAGAGTGCGTACAAGAAACATTAGAAGAAACGGAGATTCACAATGAGTGGGTTGGCCAGTCTCAATACCATGAGCCGACCGACCTATCCCCTATCCTCCTTCAATGGCTTCAATATTCAATGAGAAGATACTCCCTGAAGATTCCAACCATTTTCCAAAAGATTGAGATGGATACTTACTCTAGCATTAGTCACCACTTCTGTGCTCGAGGATGAGCAATCGTTTAAGCATGGGTGGGAGGCTGAGTAAGTATTAATATTGCTAGAAGTTCTAAGGAGCATAAAGAAAAAATATAATAAAAGAAAAGAAAAAAATATATATGGGTTGAAAAAGAAAGAAAAGAAAAGAAAAAATATGAGAATAAATGCTCCTTAGTTCTTTTTGCTTCGTTAAAATCCATAGTGCCTTAAAGATTATTCCATACTCAAATATTCCAACCATGTGCAATCTGATAACGAGAACTTCATTTGTGCCTCGGGATCACCCTTTGCCATTTGCACATGTCCACTATCTAAAAAGCGTGTGTTCCACGTGTGTGTTCCATTTTCCCTCTCTCCACAAAATCAATTATTTTCCATGGTCTTTTAGATGAGTCTCAGTAAACCCATGAGAAGGATTTCTTGTTTTGACAATATCTTGGTTATAATGTCTTTTGTTAGGGCTAACCTTTCCCATAGCTCCAGATAAAGCCTTACACATATATGAGAGAAAGGGAGGTGTGAGTTCTAACAGAGTTCGAGAGACAAGATGAGCTGAGAGTTTCCATGAGCAATTGCATTGACGTTTAAATTATTGACTTTGGATTAGTAATACTTTTGAAACTTACTTCTTAATTCTCGAGGCTTGTTTAAATTAGAGAGCATGTGTTTAAATTCTTTGTGGGGAACACTTAATTCATATCTACCCTCCATACTAGAAAGAGTTGGTTATAACTTGAAGAAATATTTTGAGGGCATTATGTTTTCTCATGTATGATCAAGTGCAGGGATTGGACACCGAAAGGCAATGCTGATTTTTGTTGAAGACTTACTCGACGACGAGCAAGGTTTAAGCATGGAGGAATTGTTGATGCTCCTTAGCGACACACTTTTACCCTTGTTTATCGTCAATAATGGCATGAATTTGATATCTAAACTATTGATCATACTCTATAATTGGGACGTTTTCGCATATGCATGTGTTTTTGGAGGAAATGTGTTTACGCGTGTTTTTGAGCTAAATTGGAGCACATATGGACAAGGCTTGAGACCAAGGACGATATGGTGAAAGATGAAGGCCAGAGGCCCAAAGAACAGGGCAGGCCGACCTAGGTGGTTTCGAGCTCCGTTCGTGCCCAACTTTGGTGAACCGACCTCCAAGAGTATTTGAAAGGAAGGTGCTTCAAGATAATGTCAAGAAACTTCGGGGTCAAGGCATTTCAATTGGAGAATTTGGAAGTTTATCACTTCCCATTCTCATCTCAAAGATATCCTGAAGTAAACGACGTCCAAAGGCCCACACGCATAGGCGGAACAACTACTGAAGCTTCCAGAAGACTTGAGGAGAAAGATTAAGACGAGACGGCCAAGGAAGGACCCAGGCTGGCCGGCCTGGACCCACCTGAGCCGGCCGGCCCAGCCCTTCCTGCACCACCTCGCCTCCCCCTTCGACCTAGGGCTTCCTCAGGGTATAAATAGCCTCTGTACCCTCGAGCCACGCATCATTGAGTTTGTCATTCGCCGCCGAGGAGTAGAGAAGCTAGAGGGACACCTTTCGGAGAACTGAGGGTCGTGCTAGTTGTCTAGGGTTCTTCCCTAGCCGACGTGGGAACCCTGCGAGGAAGACCACGTCGGAGTTCTGGAGCTAGGATCATCAAGATCAAGGTAGGATCCCGGTGGTGATCTTGTGATGTACTTACATTCATGGTGAAGTTACATGTGTTTCTGAATTTCTAGCGATCAAGTGCCTCTTCTTCGATTGTGTTCTTGCTTGGATTTGCTTCTTCTTCAATCTATTCTCGAGATAGATTGCTTGGGGTGTTCTTGTAGCCATGGTGGCTAGGGGTTCATACCGGATCTACCAAGTGGTTCGACATGTTCACTTGTGAATGTGCCCTTAAGTTATCTACGCCGAAAGGGAGCATCGTGACAGGGTGTGATCCCGTGTAAGGTGGGGCTTTCGGGAGTTTGATCGGAGGTCACAATTTAAAGATGCTTTTATTGAGATTCACATCGGTCTTACTTCACTCAATTTGGCTCGGAGCTACAACATATGCATGATCTAAGCGATCTAGATTGGTTATCTATAACTTTCTCTTGCTACCTCCGGAGTTTGATGTTTAGTGGAGTAGATCTATTAACTTTAGATCTATTTGCAACCCCTCTTCAAGATAAAAGGCTTTCAATGCTAGTTGGATTGTTTCTTATGTCTTTAGTTCCGTGGATTGATAAACCTTGGGGGAATACTCTGAGGAAAAAGCTACAACTGATCCGTGCGCTTGCGGTTCACGATTGGCGTGCTTAAGAGCCGTCAACACCTGGCGCATGCTCAAGGGCGGGCCCAAGCGGCAGCGGTCCATGGCCCAATACCAGGCCGGCCCACGGCGAGAGTACGCGCTGCGCGGGGAGCATCCGGCCGGGTGACATGGCGTGCCGCAAGTGGAGGGCGGCCGCGTAACCCTTGGCACGCGGGAGACCCCCGCCGGGCCACGTTTTGGCGCCGAGAGGAGCCGGAGGTGGTTTTGGCGCGGGTACAGGGGCGCGTGGCGCGATGCAAGAGGAGGAGGCGGGGTTCAGTTCCGGTTCTGTGGGGATTCGACAGGTTTATTCTCCGTTAATTCTGGTTTTTCTCGGTTTTCTCCTTTGCCGACGTACAGAACAACTGTGTGGTGCAGTTCATGGCTGGTTTTTAACCACAGGCATCCGAGTCTTCATGGTTTCCACCGGTTCTCTGGCCCCACCGCATCTGGAAGCAGTCTGCGCGAGTTTCTGGTGGAAACCGACATGAGGAGGTCGGTTCCACGGACAGGTGGAAGAGAGAGAGATTGGAGGAAGAATATTCCTTGGAACCTTTGAAGCATCTCCACTCTCCCAAGGCATCTCTTCCACTACAAATAGAGGGTGCCTCTCCCTCATTCAACACACAAGAACTGAAGCAAAGCTCCAAGATTAGATCCAATGTAGTGTTAGAATAGGTGAGAGGTGAGGTGAGAGTCCGGGAGAAGCCGGGAATGTCGGCTCCTCTCCTCTTCTTGTACCTCGACAGATGCGGCTCAGGTTCGAGTATCATCTAGGTATTTTCTTTGTATTTCTAGATTAATATTTAATTAAGTTCAAGCTTTATTTACTTGTGGGCTCCTTGCTGTGATAAGTGTCTTAGTACTTGCAAAGTTAAGACAGTATTTAATTGAGTAGATGGATGTCTAATCATTGAAATACCTTGTAGTGCGCCTAGTGCCATGGATTTGTAGTGGTAGCCCGAGGTGGTGACAGCCCTGACAGCCTATGTAGTCCACCACGTGAGAAGCACTAGAGAGTAGTAGGACCATTGCTTGGCTTGCCTTGCCCCCTTCTCATCCCTTTTCGGGCTTGGACGGTTGGGCGTCCCGAAGCAAGTAATGCAGTAAACAACTTGAGCTATCCTTTGATTATCCAGAATTACCTAGAAATAACCCTCTCTACCTTCTACACATTTATCACTTCTCTTGTCCTGGGTCGTTCTTAACCCGTCACTAGTACACACACGTTCCCTGTGGATTTGATACCCTGGAATACTCTCGGGTGAAAGCTACATCGGTACCCGTACGCTTGCGGATTTATCTGTGATCGTTAAAAATACCAACATACACGTCCACCACCGGTTGTGATTCCCCTTTGCCATTGGCAATGTACTCCCAAAAAAAAGTATGGGGTTTCACTATGAGACCTTTTAAAAGACACCCTAACAAGCTAGTGGCCGCTATGGTTTCATGACAGGCGCATGGAACCCTCCTCCCAGGACCGGAGATCACTCAGGGCGCAACGTGAGTATCCCGGTGGCACTCAGGGCGCAACGTGAGACATGTCGACGACACTCAGGGCGCAACGTGAGTTCATCCCTAGGCAGGCCGAGTTCCATACTTAAACCTGGCACCCCCACTTACACCTTTCAGTAACCACTAGACATGTTAGAGCTGTATAGTTTACTTAGTCAAGACCAGAGCCATGTGATTCCTGTGATTGTACGGTTTTCCTGGGTTGCCGCTTTAAGAACGGGACCTTAAGGAGAGATGCTTAGAGCAATCCAACACATGCTCAAGCTCTCTGAACCAAGTTGCTAAAAAGCATATTTTAATAAGGCTCCAAGTATAACATTAGTCAGGATTAACTTTTTATAACGAATGTTAGCGGTTGCAAGCATAGCAACTTTAACCTGACTACCCAATGCAAAACCTCGGTAAACAAAGAATATGGTAAACAAGTCTAGTCATCCTTAGGGTAAACAAATTTAGACACATGCATGAATGAATATCATGATTAAAAGGTGAATAGGTATCAAGGATGAATCATGTTACACTTGCCTTCCTCAAATTGTTGCTGATCTTGGTCTTCAAAGTCTTGATCAAATCCGGCCTCGTACTGCTCGCACTCTAAACACACATTCCATCACCACACATACATCCACCACAAGCCATTACATGCAAACAAATATAATTCTATTAGAACAGTACTCCATACAACATAAATAGAAGCAAAAAGCTATTCTACGCATTTTTATGATCACATGAACACGAAAATCACTTTAATCGGATCTAGGATGAATAAACTACGCTAAAAACAAGGTCCAAGGGTTAACCTGCGAGAAACCGAGGGCCTATACGCAATTAACCCTATACTTTAGGGGGTAGCAAAGGGGTTTTGATGGATGGCGGGTTTATATGCTGATCTTTCAGGGGCTCTTTAGAAAAAAGCGAAGGGGTATGCTTGGATTTAATCTAGGCCGTTGATGGTTACATGGATGGCTCTAGGGTCTTCTGCTCGGCAGCACATGGGACGTCGTTGCTTCTGAACTGGGCCGTCTAGTTTACGGGCGACCGGTGGGAGCGTTCACACCGGTCGATTTCCGACAACCTCGTAACTTTCTTTTTTTTATACTGTGTCCATGTCATTTTCTTTCTGTGCTCATATTTTTTTATTCTGTATGCTACTCATTTACTTTTCGCGAGCTGGCTCATTCTCTTTCCACATGCAACTAGTTTTTAGTGATTTTTCTTTTCATGAAGCTAAAACATTCGGAACGGAGGAAGGAGAGAGAAGCAAAGGGTGGGGAAAAAATAAATTAACTTTCAAAACTAAAATATAATACAAATAAAAGGAAAAATTACTGAAAAAATTACTTACACAAATTTTTCGAATTTCACGTAAGTTTGAATACAAAAGTTTCCTACAACTACGTAATACACATATTTTCTGTACTATAGATAAGTTTTAATACAAATTTTTTCTACAAACAGGTAACAAAAAGTTTTCATCCATAAGTTTTATAGAAAACTTCCAAAAACAACTTTTACGCTCTAAATGAAACTTTTGTATGGCAGGGGGACTGAAACCGAAGCAATTTAGGCTTCTATGGAAGGGGATACATGGCCGCCCCAAACCCAAACATCCTTCTGCACCCGATAGGATGGAGTTGCCCCCCAATAACGCTGAACACTAACCAGTTCAACCTTCTATGGTAGAGGGACCGAAACCGAATCAGTTTAGCCTTTTATGGTAGGGGATACATGGCCGCCCCAAACCCAAACAGCCTTCTGAACCCGATAGGACGGAGTCGCCCCCAACAACACTGAACCCTAACCAGTTCAACCTTCTATTGCAGGGGATCGATGTCGAAACAATTTAGCCTTCTATGGCAGAGGTACATGGCTGCCCTAAACCCCAAACATCCTTCTGAACCCGATAGGATGGAGTCGCCCCCGACAACCCTGAACACTAACTAATTCGGCCTTCTATGGCAGAGGGACCAAAGCCGAAGTAGATTTTTTAAGACATGCATAACACCATATTTTCCCAATGTAAATTTAATAATATAAAAGTTTTAGATTAAAAACTGCTGATAATACTGCTGCTAAGTCATATTCGTAATGTAAAATTTTATATAAATGTTTACAATGTAAAAGTTTATTATAAAAGTTTATCATAAAAGTTTACATTGTAAAAGATTATAATAAAATCTTTTATGTAAAGTTTTACATAAATGTGCTAATTTTGTACCTCGTTTATCATATCTGTTGTGTAAAAGTTTTATATAATAATTTGGCACAAAAGGGTGCAGGTCATTAATGTGGTCCACTTTGTCGGCATTCAAAAAATAACTCGTAAACCAATCATGTCGTCATATGTGGGGACATATCTGTATGTGTGGACCCATGACTATGTAGCAGTTTTTTTAAAGAGAAAGCTGGACAGGAGGTTAGCCAAAAAAAAATCTGAGCGCGGGGGAAGGGGCGACGCGCCGTCCGACCGATCGACCGCGAGGACTGGAACTTACGGTCGAGCGTAAAGTTAACATCGTGCTTCTGAACACCGAAGCCAAGGTCATGGCGCCGACATCGTGACCTGCGAGCAGAGCTTGCCGGGACAGGGGGCCCTAGGGCTACGGTGCACGGAATTTAGTGCTGAGTGGCAAAATTGAACGAGGAAGACAAGAGCAACTCATTTGAGCGATCAATTTGGGCAAGGGAGCGAAGGAGGCGCCGCACCGCAGAGAGGGGCGGTCTGTTCGAACGACGAGCATGGGAATCGAGGTTGTGGCCTTTGATTCGCAAGCCTAGGGGTTGGCTCCGGTTCCTGGTGATCCTGCGCACAAGAAAGATGTAGAAGGGAGTAAGGGAAAGCTTGGGTAGTGGCCAATCCGTGGCGGCGGCCGTGGCTTACCAGAGCAATTTCTTGGCGGCCACAGACGGCGATGACGAACAATGCAGCAAAGTAAATTGGGGAGCAGGGAAGGTGAAGGAGACCAGGGAGGGACTCGCCTAGGGTTTATAGGGGAGGGAGAGGCTTGGCTAGCCTGAATTTGAAGGGGCAGCAGCTAGCTTCGGTTTCCCCTAATGGCCATTGAGCGGAATTGATGGGAGGGGTTTCAGTTGGGAGAGAAAGGGGAAAGGGGAAGGAAGCTCGAGCGTTTGGTATGCCCTGGTTGAGCAGCGAACGGGAATGGCTCGGCGGACAGGTGAGCGAGCGGTTTTCTTCTGTTTTGGCAAAGAAGAAGGAGAGGGAGGCGAAGGGGATGGGGCCAATGGTGCCTGGGCGTGAGACCCTGTTGGTATTTTTAACGATCACAGATAAATCCGCAAGCGTACGGATACCGATGTAGCTTTCACCCGAGAGTATTCCAGGGTATCGAATCCACAGGGAACGTGTGTGTACTAGTGACGATCTAAGATCGACCAAGGACAAAAGAAGTGATAATTGTGTAGAAGGTAGAGAGGGTTATTTCTATGAATTCTGGATAATTAAGGATTAGCTCAAGGTGTTTACGATATTACTTGCTTCGGGACGCTGAACCGTCAAAATCCGGAAAGGGATGTGAAGGGGACTAAGCAAGCCAAGCAATGGTCCTACTGACTCTAGTACTTCTCACGTGGTGGACTACGTAGGCCGTCAGGGCTGTCACCACCTGGGGCTACCACTACAAATCCGTGGCACTAGGCGCACTCCAAGGTATTCAAAAGACTATACACCACGTATACTCAATTAAATACTATCTTAGCATTGCAAGTACTAAGACACTTATCACAGCAAGGAGCCCACAAGTATAAAGTAAAGCTTGAACTATAATAAATATTAATCCAGAAATACAAGAGAAAATACTCGGATGTTACTCGAACCTGAGCCGCATCTGCCGAGGTACAAGAAGAGGAGAGGAGCCGACATCCCGGCTTCTCCCGGACTCTCACCTCACCTCTCACCTATTCTAACACTACATTGGATTTGGATCTTGAGCTTTGCTTCACTTTCTTGTGTGTTGAATGAGGGAGAGGAGCCTTCTATTTAGAGTGGAGGATGTTACTTGAGGATGTGAAGATGCTCCACTTAATTCTAGGGAATATCCTCCTCCAATCTCTCTTCTGCCTCCACCTGGCCCCTAAACCGACGTCCAGAGGCGGTATTGCCATCAGACTCGTGCCCCCAGGGCCTCTGGAGGCGGTGGGGCGAAGAACCGGAGGAGAACCAGTCAAAACCATAGAGAACCGAGAAGAAACCGAGCGCTGATTGGCTGCCTGTACGTCGGTGCAAGGCAAACCGGAGGAAAACAGAGCTACGGAGAATAAACCAGCAGCAAAACCGGGGCCGACCGCGCCTAACCGGCGCGGAACTATTCCCACGGGGACACCTATCCCGGCCGGACCCATCCGTGCGTGCGCCCGTGGACCCCCGGCATCAGCACCTCGGCCAATGCGGCCCCGCCACGTGGCTCGCCCAGTTGGTCCCGCGCGTCAGCGCTCGCGCGTGCGACGCTTGCACCGCCTTGGCCATCGGCCATGCATGCGTGCAGTGCACCCTGCGGGTGCACCTGGGCCCCACCTTGGCCTGGCTCCTGCCCGTGTGTGCGTGTGCTGTAGCTGGCCCAATAGCACATGCCACCTGCCCATGGCCTGGTTAACCTGAATGCAGCTTGTTGGCTTGTGGGCCCCAGCTGGACCCCACCTTGGTCCTGACTGACCAACCAATGAATGGAAGAACCGAGCAGCTCGGCCACCCGGCGGTTGACCGCAGCTCCCAGTGCGCCCGCGCGAGCGGTGCAGCACTGCTGCCTGCTGGTCCGGCCGGAGTGGGCCCTGGCTCGTCAGTCAATGATATTGGTGCTGATGTCACGCTGTCGTCAGCACGGCTTAATATATTGCAGCTTTAAATATATTTTCTCCATCCGATCTCCAAAATATATGAATAATATATCCATCAGAATCGTCTCGATAAGACCTGCACAATGATGCACTCCAACATGATATTTGAGATATTTTGTAATATTGATATTTTATATCTCATCTCAAACCCATAGTGTCATTTCCTGCATGACAAAGTAAAACACCAACACTTGTGGAAATCGTTAGTATTAAACTCTATCACTACGTTTAGTGTTTATATTTGATATATTTTCAGCAGGAATTGACGGTCAAAAGTGGTACTTAAGGACCGTCAACAAGCTCCCCCACACTTAGCCTTTACTTGTCCTCGAGTAAAGTTTAAGGACTAAGGTGGAACAATATGGCTCCTTTGATATGATGCAAGCATATAAGTTATTCCAAGACATATCTGTACTTGTGAATTTTGAGGTGTCTATCATGTCATCTTGGATGGTTGAGGAATGGAACGGCCTTGATTTGATTTCTCTCCACCCTTCTGGTAAGTTACTTGGGTTTTTGATAGATTTTCAAAAAACAAAACCTTACCTAACTCCTCAATTGATTTCTCTCAGATCGCTCAATGTTTATGATTCCTCACCAAGGCATTTCTTTGCCTTCCTTTATCCTACTTCTAAAAGGCTTATGTGGAGCTCAAGGTAGGAGTACGGGTAAAGCATACTTGTGTCACATATATTGCAAAATCAAAGAGTGGATCCAAGAAGAAAACCATTCATACAATCTGATCAAGATGTGCATGTGTGTGGGAAAATGGAAAGTGTATGAGAACCCATTTTTTATGATCTCTCTCCTTTGAATTTATTTTGAGAACATGGCTATCTCTCTATTTTTTTCTCTTTTCTTTTTGTTTTATGCTCAATGCTTTTTTAGCATGTTTTTTTTCTTTTTTTCCTTTTGGACCTTCATGTGTCCAAAATAAATTTTTTTTATAGCCCATGTCTCTTTTTGAAAAAAAATTGAAGAGAGATTCATAAAACATAGGGAGCATTTATTTGTGGATGAATGGATATTGCTAACTTCCAGTATGGAAGTCTAGCATGTGTATGTGGAGTGTACGTGATCTTGATCAAGAAAGCATGAAGAGAATCTTACAAGGGTCACAACAATTATACAAAGCTCAATGCAATAACAAGCGGCATATGTATAAGGTTTTCAATGTGAACAACATATGGCTTTGGTAGGAATAGAATATCATTGAGGAGCTTTGCAAGGCTAAAGATTTTTAAATTTTTGCAAGAAAAACATCCCAAGTACTTTGTACAGAAAGACCAAGATTCATCTCATGTTACCATATCTCATTCATCAACCATTTAGATAAACATGCTTCCCTAAAGATATATTCTCACAAGCAGCAGGTAAATGTGCAAGGAATAAAGAATATGCAAGCCAATCAAGGATGAGCATAGGGATCATAGGAGCATCAAGTTTTATTTGAGTTTAATTTTAATGATCATCTCAAGATTATGTTAAACTCATGAATGAGAGGGAATAAGGGATTGGCGTGCAAACTATCGCAGTGGACGAAATGGGAGACGTGGCATGCCAGAGGACCTTCAGTTGATGAAGAATTCTTTCGAGCCCCTCTGGTGCCCGCTCGTCGTGATCTTTTTGATGTCGGTTCATGCGATGTTGTGAGGCATAGTTGTGGATGGTTTCGAATGAGTGTACGTCGAGAAGCCTGAGAGACCCCCACACTTGTTCTTGTACCTGTGTTTATTCAAAACAAGGTGAAAACAAAACAATGGCTCTACTGGCCTTACAAACCAGGGAGCCTGATCTTTATTTGAATTTAAACATTTTTTTTGTGTTTTCAAGTTAGGCAAATTTTTATTGATTTTTTCAGGGCAAACAAATCTTGCAAGGTAACTTAGCAGGGATATTTAAGGAGAATAAATGCACAAAATATTTTGGATACTTCCCTAGCGAATCTTCCCCAAACTGAAATCTCGCAGGTAAATGTGAGATTTAGGTTAAGAGTGCCAGAAGATTTCTCCATGTTCATGTTGCTTCAGTGTGCAAATTTCTTCCATGTGACTAAAGGTGTGAAATGTTGAAGTTATGCTCTCCATCTTTTAGTCATCACTCCATCCCTGCAAAAAGTTAGTGGACAACAAATACCCGAAGGATCATTTGAATAGATATCATTATTGCCATAGGGTTAGTTGTTCACATCCACACTTAAAACAGATTGGTCTTTCGCATGTTAAGCGTAGACCCTGTTTGCCATTATATTAGTATTTCTTTTCAAGCATTCTTTTTTTTCCAATTTTATTTTCACCATTTTCTTTTAAGCACAACTCAAACAAAGCTGAATTGCATCAACATGAACACAAGGGGGGTTTTGCAATATACTCACAGTGGACCTTCGAAAGGTGATGTACCTCCTTGTATGTTGTGCAACATTGTTGCAATGCATCCAATGCCTTGGTTCGTCTTCAATTTGAATCAAGCTTGATGACTTACCTGTTCAAATTTGAAATCTTTCCTACAAGGGTTAGTCCATAGTCCATACATACAACCAATATCTATACATACATTTATTCAAAGGTTCATTAATCAAACTTGACACCATGCCTCATTTGATTAAAGAAGACCATTTTAACCTAAGCACCACACTTAATTTAAAAGTGGTCTATGAATGTATTCCATGTATGTACATTCAACCAAGAGCATATGAGCATAGATAAAAGAAGCATGAGAACATGACCAGGCATTTTTGAAATGGTGACGAACATGAGTTTGTACAATAATGGTGAACTTCGAGTTACCTCCCAGAAGGGCTTTGTTTAAAGTCAAAAGCAAGACATGACACTTACCTTAGTATACTTACCGCTGACGTTAGATGATGAGTTTAGAATTTCCATCGTGGTAGCTCCTTGGATCTTGATGACATCATTAACGGTGCTGTGGTCGCGTGTGGAATGCATGTGTGCACACTAAATGTTGGGATGATCCCAACAAGTAGATGGCATATATGCAAAACACGAGCACGCAACGATCACCTTTTCCCATGAAAGCGCACACAAGAACCAAGGGTCCAAGGCAAGGTGAAACCAGAAGGCATATGGGGACAGCCGAGGTGTAATGCCGCAATGGCATGTACCCCGGATGTCTTAATCCCACTGAGACTCGCTGGCTAAAGTTTTTTTTTTGAATGCAATCATGATTGGAAAATAAATATGCCAACTAAATTAAAAATGCATGAACAAAACAAACATGCTGGGCGATTGGAAAATCCAAAAGAGGGAGAATTAAAACATGATATGCAATTTGTAAGAAACTCGAGGCCTGGCGTTTCTCAAGCGCGACTGATCAACCCTTATCTCTAAATGACGTGGTGGGAGCCAAATCCCTTTAACCCTATTCGACCGGTCTACCAACCACGTGCTGGCAATTAACCGACCCTATAGGGACTGCGTGAGTTGGACTAGGAATCCGAATAGATAGGTAATGAAAAATTTCGCCACCCACCTAGACTAGGCACAGTGCCCGAATACAGTTCAAAGCCGAGGAGCCACCCATTCATAAAGAAGGCACAAGAGTTTGCTTGCAAATGATGTGCAACATGAATGCTTTGAAACAAATATGATGTGCAAAATGAATGCAAGGGATAATGCCTGGTTACCTCCAGGCAGACATTTGGAAATTTTTTTATTTTTTTTAATAGCAAAAGAGGATACATGAACTAGCATCATCTATAAACCAAAGATAAAAAATTGTGACATTAATGGAACTTGTCATGAGATAAGCACAAACTTCCCCCACACTTGGATTTTCGTGTCACGAGACAACAAAATCAAGTGTGTGTCGGCCTCCTTCGAGTTTTGTTCCATTACCAAAACTTACCGTTGTGTTGCAAATGATGCAGCTCTCATGTTCTTAAGCATAGTATGCCCACCGTTCTTTTCAGTTTCAACCTGTAATGGTTAGCGACCAAAAATACCCGAGGGACAACTCAACCGAAGAACATGCTCTTACAATTTTTTTTTCATGTGAATGATGGATGGGTAGTGATGAAAATGAATGGTAAAAATAAATGAAATGATGTGATGGTATGGATGGGGATACATGGGCAAACTTGGTTCGACATTAGTACAGCAACCGTTCCTCGGCAACGGCGCCAGAAAGCTTGTTGGTATTTTTAACGATCACAGATAAATCCGCAAGCGTACGGATACCGATGTAGCTTTCACCCGATAGTATTCCAGGGTATCGAATCCACAGGGAACGTGTGTGTACTAGTGACGATCTAAGATCGACCAAGGACAAAAGAAGTGATAATTGTGTAGAAGGTAGAGAGGGTTATTTCTATGAATTCTGGATAATTAAGGATTAGCTCAAGGTGTTTACGATATTACTTGCTTCGGGACGCTGAACCGTCAAAATCCGGAAAGGGATGCGAAGGGGACTAAGCAAGCCAAGCAATGGTCCTACTGACTCTAGTACTTCTCACGTGGTGGACTACGTAGGCCGTCAGGGCTGTCACCACCTGGGGCTACCACTACAAATCCGTGGCACTAGGCGCACTCCAAGGTACTCAAAAGACTATACACCACGTATACTCAATTAAATACTATCTTAGCATTGCAAGTACTAAGACACTTATCACAGCAAGGAGCCCACAAGTATAAAGTAAAGCTTGAACTATAATAAATATTAATCTAGAAATACAAGAGAAAATACCCGGATGTTACTCGAACCTGAGCCGCATCCGCCGAGGTACAAGAAGAGGAGAGGAGCCGACATCCCAGCTTCTCCCGGACTCTCACCTCACCTCTCACCTATTCTAACACTACATTGGATTTGGATCTTGAGCTTTGCTTCACTTTCTTGTGTGTTGAATGAGGGAGAGGAGCCTTCTATTTATAGTGGAGGATGTTACTTGAGGATGTGAAGATGCTCCACTTAATTCTAGGGAATATCCTCCTCCAATCTCTCTTCTGCCTCCACCTGGCCCCTAAACCGACGTCCAGAGGCGGTATTGCCATCAGACTCGTGCCCCCAGGGCCTCTGGAGGCGGTGGGGCGAAGAACCGGAGGAGAACCAGTCAAAACCATAGAGAACCGAGAAGAAACCGAGCGCTGATTGGCTGCCTGTACGTCGGTGCAAGGGCAAACCGGAGGAAAACAGAGCTACTGAGAATAAACCAGTAGCAAAACCGGGGCCGACCGCGCCTAACCGGCGCGGAACTATTCCCGCGGGGACACCTGTCCCGGCCGGACCCATCCGTGCGTGCGCCCGTGGATCCCCGGCATCAGCACCTCGGCCAATGCGGCCCCGCCACGTGGCTCGCCCAGTTGGTCCCGCGCGTCAGCGCTCGCGCGTGCGACGCTCGCACCGCCTTGGCCATCGGCCATGCATGCGTGCAGTGCACCCTGCGGGTGCACCTGGGCCCCACCTTGGCCTGGCTCCTGCCCGTGTGTGCGTGTGCTGCAGCTGGCCCAATAGCACATGCCACCTGCCCATGGCCTGGTTAACCTGCATGCAGCTTGTTGGCTTGTGGGCCCCAGCTGGACCCCACCTTGGTCCTGACTGACCAACCAATGAATGGAAGAACCGAGCAGCTCGGCCACCCGGCGGTTGACCGCAGCTCCCAGTGCGCCCGCGCGAGCGGTGCAGCACTGCTGCCTGCTGGTCCGGCCGGAGTGGGCCCTGGCTCGTCAGTCAATGATATTGGTGCTGATGTCACGCTGTCGTCAGCACGGCTTAATATATTGCAGCTTTAAATATATTTTCTCCATCCGATCTCCAAAATATATGAATAATATATCCATCAGAATCGTCTCGATAAGACCTGCGCAATGATGCACTCCAACATGATATTTGAGATATTTTGTAATATTGATATTTTATATCTCATCTCAAACCCATAGTGTCATTTCCTGCATGACAAAGTAAAACACCAACACTTGTGGAAATCGTTAGTATTAAACTCTATCACTACGTTTAGTGTTTATATTTGATATATTTTCAGCAGGAATTGACGGTCAAAAGTGGTACTTAAGGACCGTCAACAGACCCCTCCTGCGTGCGTGAAAGGGAAAATGGGGGTGACGCAGGGAGGGAAGGCCACGACATTTCTGTGAGAAGGAAAGGGGAATCGTGAGGAAAAGGGGAGGGGCGTGCGTGGGGGAGGAGGCGTGCGTGGGAGGGAGAGGGATGGACCTGGGGCAGTTTGGGCCTGCAGGATGGAAAGGAAAGGAGGGGGCCGGGTTTGTTTGACAAGGTTTGGTCTTGGATCGGGTTCTGGTTAGGGTAGGGCCTGCAAGGATTTTGGGCTAGGTTTTGAACTGTGTGGTCGAGCGGGTAAAGAGAGGAGGGGAATAGAAAGGTGTCGGGCTAGGTTAGGGTTGGGTTTCCGGGCTCTGGGGTTTTAGGACTCTGTGTATTTAGGGTTTTTGGCCCTAGGGCTTAGCACACAAAAACACACATGCAATAAAACAATGCATCAGCATGAAATGCACATGAAATGTTACTATACCTACAGTTGATTTTAATTACCCAAACATTTTTGTATTTAACTAAATTTTATGAATGCACACACATTAACTTACCAAATTAATTACTATATTAGAAAAGGAATTTTTAGGGTGTTACAATGAGCCATCTATCCCTTCAAAATGATGTAATAATCCAAGAGAGATGCACCACATTTGCATGAACATTCATACGATCAGGTGATGAACCATAATCAACAAGGTGTTCATCGTCCATATCCTGCGGACCCGATGACAACTTCTCATCAAATGATGGAGTAACAAATATTTCAGAAATAAGGTGGGATGGCTCCGCATAAGTCAAAACCGGTCCCACCGGATTTGAAATCGGTCCTACCGGATTCGGAGTAATGTTGGGCGCTGCATCAGGCAAAACCGGTTCCACCGGTTTGGAGTCTGGTTCCACCGAATTTGCTGCTGGAGCTTCATTGATCTTGAGCTTCCATCCTTTGCCTGGATGGACCATGGGCCTGTATTTGTTGAAGCACTCATCCCTCTCTCTCTCTCCAGCTCCTTTTCCTTTTGTTACTGAAAATGAAGCCGCTACAGCTTTCTCTTTTGTGTACGCGTCAAACTTGAAGGACACCATCTTGGCAAGAAATATATAGATTTATCAATATGAACTTTACTAGTCTCACCAAGATCTACAGCAACATTTTCCTGGACTGATGCCTTGACCTCATTGCCAATAACAATCATTCTTTTGCCATCGTCCTCCAGAACCACCTTGATTTCGCCAATCTATATAACATCAGCACCAGTAGTCCTCTCCGGGTCGACATCCATCTTCTGCACATCTTCCTCCCTCTTCTTAGGGCGATGAACTTGCTTGGGAGAAGAGGGCTGTCTTCTCTGCGGAAACCGGTCCTACCGGTTTTGGAATCCGGTGCCACCGGATTTGGGTGGTTGGTCCCAACCTGATTAATGAGGCGTCGAGTGGTTATCCACCAATCTCTCCTGAACTGGCCTTCTGGTATTACCCCATCCTTGATGAAAAAGAGGATATGGCATAGGATAATACAACATATACATCTCATTGAATTCCCACACCAGATATGGAGATTCATATGGCGGCGGAATCCACGGCATGGCTTGATACTGATTTTGTGGAGGACAGTAATTGACAAAATCACCCTTTTGCTAGGCATTTGCCCTTGGAGGTGAAGCTTGTCTCTCTTGGCGCATAGGTGACCTTGTTCTCTTTTTTGCCGGTCGATCATCATCGATGGGCCTTTGGCTCACATATTTGGAGAGTAACTGGTCAAAGGTCTTCTTCTGCTTTGCAACCTTCCCCTGATCTTTGGCCAAATTCACTTTCCAAGTTTCGATCTCAGGACGCTTAGGCTTTAAAATTCTTGGATGCCCCTGACCAAAACCAGTGGTACCTGTTTCTGAAACCGGTGGAACCGGTTTGTCTTGCACAGCAGGTTCAAATTGTTTCTTCGAGGATCCTTGACCCTCTCCCCCCCCCCGAGATCTGAGGTCCTTACAGTGATCTTAAAAGTTTCTCTGCCATCAGGGGGTCCTTTCACACACCACTTCCCTGACTATAGCTTTCCCCTTCAAATTTTTGGGTTTCTCTTCACCCACAAGAACATTTTTTCCTTTGGTTGATTCGACTGCGGCCAAACCAGAACCTTAGGCGGTTGCATCTCAAGTGTGTTGACTGGGAAAGGAGTCTTATCAACCTGCATCTCATGTAGGGTCAAACATCCTTCATTCAAGGCCGGTTGCACCTATCGATGGAAAACATTGCAATCATTAGCAGCACGCGAAAAAGAATTATGTAACTTACAATACACACGCCTCTTAAGCTCTTCAGGTGAAGGAATAGTTTGAGTCATTTTAATGTTTCCATTCTTTAACAATTCATCAAAATACGATCGCATTTGGAAACATCAAAAGTAAATCGCACTTCATCTCGCCAAGTTTTATGGATTGGCTTAAGAGATGGACATGTGACGATTTATTCTTAGAAGGCAAAATAAGTTCAGCAGCATACACATTTTCCTCATCATCCGAACTACTAGAATCATAACTAACAACATGAACATTAGAACGATGAGTCTTATATGTATCTTTCGCACTCCTCATTCGGTTTTCGGCAGCTACAACCCTTACTTGGACTTGATTATCCGAAAGATGATCAAAGCCTTCTATTTTCTCTTTAATAAAGGATCTCAAACCATTAAAAGCAATATCACCAAGATCCCTTTCAGAAAGTGACAAATTAAAGCACCGGTTTCTAGTTTCTTTGAATCACTTAAAGTAATCAAAAACAAAGTCATCTCTTTGTTGCTTAACCGATGTCAAATCTGTCAACTTTAATTGGGTACTTCCACTATAAAAATGATCATGAAATTTTTGTTCTAATTGATTTCATGAGCTGATAGAACCGAGAGTTAATGAAGAAAACCAAAAAAAAAGTTGTTCTAGTTAAAGATAATGAAAACAAACGAACTTTCAAAGCATCACTAGAACTAGCATCTCCTAATTGAGCAATATATTGACTAATGTGTTTCCAAGTAGTCTTATTATCATCACCATTATATTTCACAAAATCAAGAACATGCCAATTGTTAGGATAAGCAACAGTATCAAAATCAGCGGAATATGGTTTTTGATATAATCAAGAATTACCCATGTCAATACCAAGCTTACCCTGCATCATGCTGGCCTACTCTTCCTTTAATTTAAAAAATTCAACATGTAAATTTGAACGAGCTAACGCTGGTTGCACTGTGGCTGTATTTTGAACTTGAGCAACATGAGGTGTTCAATTAGCAGCTTGCCGCCAATGCTGATCATACACATCATTAGAAATTCCACTAGCATTAGTATTATGGTTTGGTATGAGAGGTGATGTGTATGCACACGTGGTAAAATAAGAAGTTTGATTAGCCATCTCTTTATTTCGGTTAGGGACTACCGAAGGAGGGACCGTAGCAAGTGGTGTCGGCTGCTGTACAAAAGGCACGACAAATCCGGTGGTACCAGTTCCACTGGTTTCGCCATGGTCGGCGAAACATGTGCTCACAACGTTGTTTGCCCTGGATAAAAATTAGTCAGCATACTATATAATGGATTTTCAGGGATTTGCCCTGGTGTAGCCGACAAATTAGCATGCATTTCTCATGTTGCATGGTTGGTAGTGTATTGTGAGCATAATAAGATTCATCTACCACCCTATCTTTTTCGAATCTATTCATTCTATCCATAAGATTGCCTACCAACTCATCGTTATGCAAAAGAGCAGCACTAATCTTATCTATGGGATTACAAGAAGATTCAGGTGGGATTGTGGTTACCTGAGATATCTCTTCCACCTTCTTGTCTTTCAACATGAACGCCGACATCATGAATTCATGAGTTCTAATCACCTTGCCTTGGCGATCCTTTCTCAGCCCCATCATGAATCGATTCTTGATGTACTCTTGGGCCACTTCAAGCTTCTGATGTTCCTCCGCGCTGAGCTCCTCCATGGAGGGCGCAATGATGTTATCCTTGTCAAGATCTCTAATAGAGCCCATCTGGCTAGGGTTTGATAGATTGATTATTGAAACCAAGATCTCTAAAGTCCCCAGCGGAGTCGCCAAAAACGTGTTGACGCTTTTGCTGGTCAACACACTGAGATTTGCGCTAGCTCGCGCGGATCCGCAACGGATCGGCGCGCCATGTCAAAACCGGTTGGTGCCACCAAATTTCTAGTGTTCGCTGCGTAGTCCTAAGAACGCCGGCCCACGAGGGACCCCGTTAGGGCTGGCGCTTCTAGGGTTACTCTGAGGTCGGCAGGCCACTCGGAACGTCGTCAATGCCGTAGAGACGAAGTACGAACAGAAATGGAGATTGGAAAAGCCAGGGTTTGAAGAGGACAAATAGTAAAATACTTGTGTTTGATTGATTGGATGATAAAAAAACTCAATCGGCCGCAACCCTTTATATTTATAGGATGGAGAGGCCTTGCCCTTCAAGGAAAGCCGTGTTACAACTCGGAATTTATAAAAGAGTCCAAACCTGCTAGGACTCAGGGAAAACCGGTTCTACTAGTTTTTGCTGCCAAGTCAGCCTTGTGCCAACTTTGATCTCCAACAATAATTTAAATTAAAGATAATTTTTTCAACACATGTAGTTAATCGCTCGTATATTGTACCATGTTTTCATTAAGCACAGACACTAGTGCTAACGGGTCACATTAAGCACCCTTTAGGGGGTTGACTCGAGTGGCCACCAATATAAACCTTATTTTCTTTTATTTTTCCAAACAACCTTGGATGAACATATACTCTATACAAAAGTTGTATTGCCGGTTGAGATCTAAAACTTTGTAGTTGATAACTTACTATTATGTTTTCATTAAAACAAATGATTAACTTAATTTAAATGGAATTAGCATTCAGCCGTAGCAATGCAACATACGGACACGTTTGTCTTTTATATGCGTAACTATGGGTACTGCTGATGGCCGATTGGGTCGCTATATATTAAATTTAATGCAAGTGGTCAGACTATGCTAAAAAATCTTGTTGATCGGACATTATTGAAATCTATGTGGTCTCTCCCTCCAAAATTACAATTTATTTTATTTTCTATATACATGATCTTTATGAGTATTTAGGTATGGCACATATTAACAAAAGCTTTGTACGTAGAAAATCCAAAATGCTTTGTAAACTGTAACGAAGAGAGTAGACGGCAAGGACTTAGCAAGTCCACAACCCAATTTGGATTCAAAGAAATACAGTAGCACTTAAAGACGGTTGTGTCTATATAGATGATGATGACTATTCGCCTATATGAAAGGATGATGGGTAGTACAAATTGAACAGTGCTAACTAATTTATCAGGCGTTTGCCGGACGCTTGACAATGACTCTACAATTTGAACATGGATAAATTGCAGTTAATTATGCGGCTTAGTAAGTTGCACATCGTCTTACACCTATATATGTCTGTCCTTTGGCACATCATGCACATTTTACATAAAATACAATGTGTAGTATCTAAACCTGACAAAATCGAATTGCATTGGGACCGTTTGTCAAAAGACCGAACCTACATGGACTAGCATGCAACCTAATGTACCACTACTTCAGAAACGCTATCACCGTCGGTTTGTAAGGGGTCATCAGCACCGGTTTTGGGGGCGCTGCTGAAAAAGCGCTTGTGAAAACCCTGGTTTTCACCCCGGCGGTAAAAACCATCGTTTCAGCGCCGTTTGTTCCCAGAACCGGCGGTGATAATGCTACTCATCACCGTTGGTTTGAGACACGAACCGGTGCTGAAAGTGAGCACATTACCGCCGGTTCGTAATATAAACCGGCTGTGATGTGATCACTTATCACAGCCGGTTCGTGTCTCAAACCGGCGGTGATGTGACCACTTATCACCGCCGGTTAGTAACACAAACCGGTTGTGATGCTGCGGCACATCACTACCGGTTCATATTACGAACCGGCGGTGATAATGGTGCAGCACCCAAAAAATTCGAGCAGCAATTAATAAATTTCCAGCAGCACATCTGAATATTTCAGAAGCACACAACAATTATTACATCAACACAAAGATCACAAGTTCATGATTCAATCACAAATTCATTCAACCACATGTTCAATTCAACCACAAGTGCTTACATCTAGTTTGTTGAATCAAAATTATTACAAGTCTTGATAATGCAGTACTCTCTACCTGGTTTTACAATATGGTCCATAATGAATCCTGCGAGTTGCTCTTGCAATCCCATAGTCACTGTAAGTAGCAACTCTGAAGTTTCTAGCTCACAGCTTTGCATCAAGAAAATAAGAAATAATGGACTAAGTACACAAGTAATGAGAATGAGAATGCAAATGAGATTGCAACTAAATTAAGACTGTCGTACGAACCTGATCATCAAGAGCGCCAAAATCATCTCTTGTTGCGGTGTGAATGTAATGCATTACATAGTACCCACAGTGATCGTTGCCAGGAGGCTGCCTAATGATCCATTTGGCTTCAACCACTTCAAAATCGCCTCAAAAGGGTCTATGCATTTTGCTTTTCTTGCAATACTTTGTGAAGGGCCTATGAAATTTCAAATTAATTGGAGCCAAGGAAATGTAACATTTGACTACTCAATATACATGATGAATTGTTTGACTTACAAGTTAAGATCTTCAAGCACGAGCTTGTATTTTTCTTTAGGATTCGGATATGCTCTGGAATCGAAAACCTTTGTCCTACTCTATTCAAGGTTGATTGAAAAGAAGACATGGTGGAATCTAACAAAAAAGTGATTTAGTACAGAGTGAAACCAATGAAATTACAGGGTTATTATAGACACTTACTCACCATTGTATGAAAGAAGAATGGTTCTTTTGTCTTGCATAGCGAGGAAAGCCCTTGTCAAGTACTCCCTCGTGCTCACGTAGCCTATTGTCTGCTCATTTACAGCACAAGAGTTCAAGAAGCCGACGCCTCTAACTTTCTCTTCCCTGCACTTGTGCGCTTCCATCCTACTAAAAGATTAAAGTTAGAAGTGATATTAGATAGTAACTTATGTAAGTTATATGATGGCATTGTATAGAAAACTTACAAACACCACAAGCTCATGATATAGCAGTCAAGCGCGGCTTGTTGGTAGAACTCATGGAGGTACTCAAATTTAATCCACAATATGGAATCCCCACGCCCTGGAAAATCCTTATCGCTAAATCTTACCCCAAAGCTTGAACCACTCTGTTGTTTGTACCAAGTATGCAACTGCTACAGTCTCGTGGTTAACCGTGGTACTAGGTGTGGTTCCACCAGATCTCCCCCCAGTCCATGATCTCTTTGGCGGTGGTAGATTGCCGCCATCCTCGATCCTCAGTAGGTCTTCCTTCGAGTTGTTCACCGATTGTAGAAATTTCTTCCTCTTTTCGAACTCGATATGGAACACATCTTTGCCACCCTCCAACACATCCGCCTTGCTAATGGTGCATTCAAAGTCTAACTTTGGAGGTCAGGTGTCCCCTGTGTGTGGATATTTGCCTATATTAATGAGATGCATCATGTCATATTTAGGAACAGGCTGCTTTTCAGGAGATGCTTTGAATAATGAAGTTATGCTTCCACTCATGCCCCCCTTTTTCTAGTCGATTTCTTGGACGACTCTTCCTCCTCTACACCATCAGATTGTCATTTTTGAGATCCTAGCCTTTGAGAGCCTAACCTCTGAGAGGAGCGCTTCTTTGGCGGAGATGGAGGAGGGGGCGGCGTTCGCTCTATAGTAGGGGGAGGGCTTGGATCCCTTAGAGCGGACAGAAGTGGAAGCCTTTGTGGGGACGAACTTTGATCCCTTTCAAGAGGTGATGCACGAGCAAGACCCAAGCCATCATCATCGGAGTCAGAATCTGGGCCAAAGGATATGGGTCGCTTGCGCCATGCCACAAAGCATCCAATGTTCTCCCCGAGTGTCTTCTTATCATCCACACCAGAGATATCTAACTCAACTCTACGGTACCGGTTCTTGACTACTGCATCGATTGTGACCTTGTAGTACCCTTTAGGTAAGGGCCTACAATGCAACATAACTCCTTCACCTGTAGGCTCAGCCTGACCGATAGCCACCTTAGTCGTAAAGAACATATCTTGGACATACAAGCTACACGGTGTCTGACCAGTGATCTCATCAATAGGGAACCAAGAATTTCCATCATCTTCAGGTAGTGGGGTGCTTCCGCAACTACTCCGGCCCATTACAGAGCTCATGCGAGTCTGACGATCATCTTGAGAAGGCACTGGTTGAGGCACGGTTTGTTGTCTACTAAGCTCTGCGAGCAATTGCTTGTTTCGCTCGTCTACTTCCTGGCAAACAACTTCTATAACTTTCTGCTAGGCTGCCTTGTGCACGAGCAACTTCTGTAACTGCCTACATCATCGTCGAACGCAACCACACATGGAACAAGTCCAGACCCTCGTGTGCGGCTAGGATGCTCTTTTTTTTCCCAGTGCCCGGGTCAAGACATCATCCTCCATGTCCGGCCGAAATAAGCCTTGCTCAACTTCCTCCTGGGCTTCCTGGATCCTTCACACTAAATCCTCAGCAGCAAGATTAACAAAACAAAGGGAGACATCTGGATTGTATGAAGCTCCCCTAGCCAATGGGTACCTCATGGCACGTTTGTTCCACCGTTCTATTGCAAGTCTAACCCCTGCCTGTGTCAGCAGTTCAACTTGCTCCTCCCACTCAGCTATTTTCTTGACAAAGCCATGAGAACCCATCTTATGGGGGTCTATATTCTTTTTACTGTTTTCTGTATTTTTCTCACTCATCAAACGGGCCTCCTCAGACTTTTTGTAGGCCACAAACTCGTCCCAGTAATCCTTCTGGTTTGGAAGTTAACTCCAGTCAGGAACTTTGCCAGCCTTCCGCAAAGCGTTGAGGTCGGTCTTTAGACCCCTCCATGAGTTTCCCATAAGAAACAATGCACATTTCTTGGCTACCTCTTCGAACCCCTTCGGGATAATAAAAGCCTCCATCATCTTAGTCGAACATATCTCCTTCAAAGAGTTCGGAATGGCCACATCCTGGTTCTTTGCACTCCATCTCCTATACTTTATATTAACATTATCCCTCACAACCACCCCAATCGCCGACTTGTATGGTGCAATGACAGAAAGTAGATCTATGGGCTCCACGAGATCATCCATCTCAATGATAAGACTTCTACAGTTAGGCATCTTATTTTTTACCTCACTTGGACCTGGGTGCAGATGCTGACGTTGTCCCTATTGTCTCTATTGTCTCTACTGTCTGGGGGTGAGGATGAAACTACATATAGAACCACTATTTAGTCATATGTACACATATACAGCCTTTTGCAGAATTGACGGAGAGCTTGATTGTTCGTCAATTACCTCATCAACTTGGTCGAGATTGAGATACGTCGAAGGACTTCCATCATTGGTCTCATCGTCACATCCAACACTGGGAGGTTCAACATTCTTAGCATGAGATTTAAAACACATAAATCTTCCTGTCATGGTACCTACATACAAAATAAAAGATAAACAATTATCTATAAATATGCCTCTATTACTTTTTATATAAGTGACAAAGTATCATTCAGATTATATTTCTAAAACATCACATGAGCATGTTGAGCCTCCAATTAATGGTGTCACGGGGCATGGAAAGCAAAAAACCAGGTACTAGAGCCTCCAACTATGCCTACCGAAGAACTCTAACTCATACAATTTCACATAAACAGATCAGAGCCACCACATTGACATATCATCGAGCACCTTACATGTAGGGCATGAGTGCTCATCTTGGGCAAGGAGCTCCTGCACGAGCTTGGGGGCGGCGGTGGCGGGTGGCGTCGGCTCAGGCTTGGAGGGCGGCATCGGCTCAAGCCTGAAGGCTGTGCACGGAAGGCTGGTGTCACACCCAGATTTATGAAGGAAATCCAAATGCTACTATATGTGTACCCAGGAAGTCTAAAACACACATATAGCTCTAGAGTAAGGTAAATCAAAGAAAAACTAGTGCTCTAGTTAAAAACCAAACTATTACAAAAGACAAGAGCCTTAAACAAACCACAGTGAAAGTCTATTTATTAACTCTCACGGTGAAGCCTCCATGCCACAGGGACACCGGTTGGTGAATCACAACCTAGAACTCTTCTGGAAAGTCTTCAATTGTTGCCTTATCTGATGAACATTTAATGAACATGTTGCTAAAGATAGTAATGAACATGTTGCTAAAGAGTCATTTCTCCCTCACCCTTGGATATTCTTTAGCTGTCAACCAAACTTGTCTACTACATTTAATGAACATGTTGCTAAAGATAGTAATGAAGACACTACTTCAACAAGCCATCATTGTTTTAAGAATCTGAAGAATTCATCAAAAGAGTTTCATGGTGTATTGAAGACCTCAAGATCGCTCAAACTCCAAGCCCTCTATAGTATAGTGTTTTTAGTGTCATAAGAGTTTGAACTTAAGCCTTTCTTTCACCGATAGATCATTGATGCTAAGGTGATATCTGATAGTGTGCTCTTTTAAGGATGTGTGCCATGCTAGTATGCTCTTGTGTGTTCTTGCCTGATTGTTATTTTGCCATGTTATGATTGGATCTTTGCATTGATTGTTGATTTATTGTTGAGCTTTGTCCGCAATGACATCAGTTGTCTATGTAAGTACAGTTAGTTAGATGGGTTCCCTTGGTTTCCCCTTCTATTTGTCTACAAATCCTTGCTCAGTTTGTCTCTTCCACATCATATTCCTAAAACCAGATGGGGAATGACAAGAGAAGCCTTCATGAAAGTGTAATCAAGGACAAGACCAAAATTTCACCTTTGAGCTCATCATTCCATGATAATATGGAGCAACAATGGCCAATCCAAACGCTCGGGACTCCAGGGAGTTGTTACTGCTGCAATCAGTATGGTCATCTGTGTCTCTAGAATGACCATAGCAAGAAGATGTTGCGATCAGGTCTATCTCAAGGATCATCTACTAGTGGAGATAAGAAACTACTTTCCCCGAAAATAACCGCTCAGGAAGGACAAGGCACTGAAGCTCAAGAAGAGAATGTCGATGACACATACCTTAGTAGATGGGATATAACCTTTAGTGTCTTTCAGCCACACAAAAGTAAGCACCCAAAGAAGCAAGCAAAGCATAAGGTCAAGGATAGTGGACCTCGATCCACTAAGAAGCTGAAGATGACCACAGTGCCCAATGAGCCAAATTGCATAATAGCACGAGTGGACTACGTGCAAGCCGAATAAGCTAAGCAAGCAAGGAGCAGGCCACTCAGGAATGTTCTACAAAAATCCAAGCCAGTGGTAGCTTTGTTTGATACAAGAGCCTCACACTGTTTCATATCAACAAAGTTTGTGAAGGAAAACAACATTGCATCATTTGACAAGAAACAACCAATATCGGTCTGGCCTGAGGAGGAAGAAATTATGCTTAGACATGAATGCCTCGAGGTACCATTACAAATAGAAGGAGCTGGATTCAAGGTGGATACAGACGTCTTGGATATGGAAGGAATGGACATTATCTTAGGGAAGGATTGGTTACATGAACATAAGTGTACAATGGATTACTGTTCCAAGGTGGTCTTTCTAACCAATAAGCAAGGAGGAGAAGTTATATTCAAAGCAGCTGCACAGATATGAAAGAGTAGTATCAATCAAGTCACCAACTGAAAGAATCACCTCTAAATGAAATTGGTTCAAAGGAGCAGACTCATGATAACATCAAGAAGCACATCAAGGAGACATAGATGAAAAGAATCTGTTAGCAAGTTGTACTCAAGAAATGTACTCAGTAAAACTAAGTTTATGTATATGTGTGGATTGAAACAAGCAAGATTTCACTTTCACTAGAGTTCAACTTGGGGTATTGAAAAATCATATTAAGTGGGTTAGGTCTGTAACACCCCTAGTTGCATCAATAATCTCTATGACAAGATGGGCAATACGCAATAAGGTTTTCAGAAAACACCAATTGGAGAAATACATAGCGAATGATGGGAATCTCCATATAAGTCCCCAACACAGAGTGGGCTTTCCCTAAACATTGAGGACATGCACCGATGAAGGATACTCACTTCATCCACAAGCGAACAAGAACATGTGTTCAAAGCAAACCGAGAAGGAATCACCATCAAGCAAGCCTAACAGGATAACTAAGCAGTAGATCCAGCTCTATTCAAATCACTTTAAACAAGGGGACTATTGGACACCCTAGGCCTACATGGCGGATTCAAGAAAGGAATTATTAGGATGTCAAGAAAAGAGCAGGAAGAGGTGTGATTGAAAAACTTTAGCAGACTGGGATCATTGTGTCAATAAAAGAGCAGGAAGAGGTGTGATCAAAAAACTTCAGCAGACTTAGAAAATATACCCTATGATCACAAGGAAGCACGAAGAAGAGTAATGCATTTAACCCCAACCTTTTTCTTTCTAGCTTCCTCTTGAATCTCGGGACGAGATTCCTGTTAAGTGGGGTAGAACTGTCACACCGTACTTTTTGCCTTCTTAGGGTTTTTAACAACTCCTAAAATTTTGTTAGAATTAATTAGGAAGTGTGTTCAATTGTTCTTAAATAAGTGTTATTTTCTAAAGACAAATTTAATAAATATAGGTAATATAGGAGTTCGTGTGGTTGCATTCATGCTGCTGTATTTTCTTTTTGTGTGTGGGCTGTTCAAATGCTGGGATTTGAATTTGTATTTAAATTTCCATTTGAATTTGCTTTTGTTTGATACTAGTTCTATCTTTCTCAAAAAAGTCTGCTTTTGCCCCCTTAGCTTTTGGCCCGGCTCGTTGTTCCTCCCTAAGCTTTTGGCCCAGGCTGCTTTTTGCCCCAAGCCGACCCGATCCACTTGCCATCCTCTCCCGGTCACCCACGGCGGCACAGCCGCCAGCCTTTCCTCGGTGTGTGCGCCACGCCAAGCTAAGGGCCACGCCTCTATAAATAGCCGAGGAGGGCGTGCTTTGCAGCTTCGCCCGCCCTCCTCTGGCCTCGTCCAGTGTCGCCACCCAACTTCTCCGCTGATGGCCACCCGAGGTAAGCCGTCGCCATCCTGAGCTTTTACCGTCCGTGTCCCTCCTGATCTCCCCTTTCCCCTTCGACGCTTGCATAGGCATACCAGGAAAACACGTCGACCCTAGACCTACAAAGCCAAGGCTGCAACCTTTCCCGCACCGCACGCCCGACAAGCTGCCCGCCATCCTCCATCGTCCGCCGCCCCCGCCGGGTAATCGACGCCAATAGTATCCTAGTGAGCTTCGCCATCTCCTCCTCTCCCTCCTGGGCCAAACCTCGTCGAGAACCATGCCCTGTAGCCCTAGAACGCCTACTCTGATGAGCCGCCGCCGCAGGCCACCAGCGCCATCGCCCCCTAACCCCTCCTGTTCCGACGACGTGAAAGGAGCGGCACCATCCAGGCCGTCCGATCGACAACGAATGGTCCAGATCAGAAGGAGCGTACCCCTTCGCTGTTTTGTTAAAGAGCCCACAGAGTTTTGAGAAAACAACCCACGGTTGAGCCCTGTGTCATGAGAAACTTACCAGCTAACCCTTGAAGGCTACAGTTATTTACATATAGGTCCCTATAACTGTGTTAAACCCATAGATTGCATGTTTTAGGTCCGATTCGATCCGTTCAAATTTGTTTAGCTTCATAATAAGTTACACGTTAGTGGTGATGGTTTCTATAATACTTTGTTTGGAAATTAATTTAGTATTAATTTGATAAATGACTATTACACGTGTGTTCTTTAATTTGGGTTATACGCCGCCTCTTATAATAGAGTTAATTTGATTAATGATCAATCTAAATGTGTTTTCTAAATAAAGTTTGTTTAAGTTCAGCATGACATGTCTTATTATTTGATTAGATGCTCATATATTCTTATTTGTAAGTTTAATAGTAAATTGCTTAATTCCTATGAAATGTATATAGATCAAAATTCTAAAATAAGTTGAATAATTCCAACTTTGAATATTTCTTTGAAATATCTTCTACACATGATTTATTTAATTAAAATAAATGCAGCATATAGTCTTTTGCTTCTCTAGGATTGACGTATTTTCAAAACTATTGTATTGATTGGTGTATTGCTTTGTTAGATGTATCTTGTGTGTTGGTGTTGATTGTGCCAGTCGGTGAGCTGTTCAACATTGAAGAAGAGCAAGATCCTGAAGAATAGGATTAACGGTAATACTTAAAGAAGGCAAGTGTAACACAAATATTTCCTTGCAACCCAGTAACCTTTAATCATTCCTTCATACTTGCATATGTCTAATATTGATGAGCCATAAGGAATTACCTAGCTTTACTTATCCTGTTTACCTTGTATACCTGGGGTTTTGCATTAAGGGTACTTTATGCTAAGCATGCAACCTTTGCATATGAACCGATGATCATGATAATCAGATGTTAACCTTGATTAATGATTTATGGAATGGAGAATAAAATGTGCTTTTTAGCAACATGGTTTAGGGAGCTAGAGCATGTGCTTTGGATTGCTCTAGGCGTCTCTCCTTAAGGTCTGGTTCTTAAAGCGGTAACTCAAGAAAATCGTACAACCAATAGAACTATATGGCTCTGGTCTTGACTAAGTAAACTGAACATCTCTAGCTAGTTAGTGGTTACCGAAAGGTGCAAGTTGGGCTCCTCCATGGGTGGACCTCGGCTCGCCCCTGGCATTGGATCATGTGGGCACACATGTTGGATTGACTAGAGGGTGAGGGGTTCATGCGCCTATGTTGAAACCATAGCAGCAACTGGCTGGTTAGGGGGACTTTTGAAAGGTCTCATAGTGATGCCTTGTGCTCGTTTTGGGAGTGCATTGCCAATGGCAAAGGGTTGTCGCGACCGGTGGTGAAAGTGTACAACCTCTGCAGAATATAAAACTGATATATTGTTGGTACTTCTTACGGTCGCAGATAAATCCGCAAGTGCATGGATACCGTTGTAGCTTTCACCCGGAAGTATTCAGGGTATCGAATCCATAAGGAACGAGAGGGCACTGTCTAATCACTAAAGTTGACCGAATCGATCGAGTTTATATGAAGGCTGGGTAGAGAGGATAACTTAGCACTAAGCTGGGAATATAGCGAAGGGAGTTCTCCTATGCTTGCTTTGGGCACCGGGGTATCCTAGGCCTCTAGGAAATTGCCGGCCAATAGCTCTACGCCGTACCCGAACGTGGAGGATTACAAAGGACGGACAGGGCTGTCACCACCTGCCGCCCACCTCTTCTAATCCGTGGGGCTACGAGGCAAATGAGGGCAAATACATTCCTAAGCACCACACTTAAGATAATATTAGCTATCCTAACCTTAGCCAAAGATTAAGATACTTTATGAATGAAACAACGAACCCACAAGCAAAATAAAGAACTCAGCTTTCTATAACTCAGACTTAAATACTAAACTGAATATCCCGGATACTTACTAAGGAGCTCGCATCCGCCGAGGTACAGGTGGAGGGTCGCCGACATGTCGGGACTCCTCCAGGCTCTCCCTCACTCTCTCCCTATTTCTACTCTCATTTGAGGAGGGCTTCGCCTTGACTTGTTACTCCAGCTCGATGATGATCTTCAATGACCGATATGCAGCTATTTATAGCTTGTATAGGCGGTTGGGAGTGGACACGTGGAAGATGGGACGAACGGACCCAGTCTCAGGTTGGGCGACGCGGGGAGGTCGGCCGACGTTCGATCCACCGCCTTGAGTGGTGCACGGCGTAGATGGACTCCGGGAGGCGGTGGGAACGCGCACGAGAAGGATGAGGCAGTTTGGCCTCCGGACCAGGTCGGGCGACGGGGCTAGGTCGGGCGATGGTCCACCGGCACATCTCGGGCCCATTTTCAGCTGAGTGACTATCTCGTGGGTCCTCATGACGGTTTTAGGTTGTATAGCTTGGATTGAGTATGTTTAGTTTGCGAGGTGGGCCCTTCAATCCATGTGACCTCCCCTTGGACCATTCCCATCTCTTGGATCAAACCGACATGGAGTCAGCGGCTAGGATGGTCCTGGAGTGTGCTTCTTTGCTGTGGTCAAAGATGGGCTCCATTGGGCTTGGGCCCAGGTCGGCCGACCTAGTGGGGTCGGGCGACCTAGCCCTGAGCCCAATTGTCCTCCTCTTTTGCCATTTAGTCCCTGCACTCACATATTCACCAAAACTTGTGGAGTGGATTAGATATAAGCCCTATAACTATGGTGAATGCATTTTTGTATATATTTTCTGTAGGAACTGACGGTCAAAAGTGGTACTTAAGGACCATCAACATATATCAGCCGTGCTCATGGTCACGAGCGGCCTGGATCCTTTTTGATTAGTGGTGCTCTTCTGGGATGTTGGTTTAATAATGGTTATGATGGCTATGTTATACTTCTCTTATACAGCTAATGTGGGTTACAACTAGGATACACTTAATCATAGTAATATTGGTTAATATTAAAATGTGACCAACTAAAAGTGCTAATTGTAGTGAAACGTGTCAAGCCTTTTGAGCCTTCATAACTCGTGTTATGCTTGCTAAGTAAGATGGTTTACTTACACTTGGTATAATTCAACAAAAACCTGGATGGGTACTCAGATGAGGCAGCAATCGAAGACTTTCTGGAAGAGTTCTAGGTTGTGGTTCACCAGCCGGTGTCCCTGTTGCATGGAGGCTTCATAGTGAGAGTTAATAAATAGACTTTTGTTGTGGTTTGTTTAAGGCTCTTGTATTTTGTAATAGTTTGGTTTTTAATTCAAGCACTGGTTTTCTTTGATTTACCTTATTCTGGAGCTATATGCGTGTTTTAGACTTCTTAGGTACACATATAGTAGCATTCAGATTTCCTTCATAAATCCGGATGTGACAGCTGGACGGGCCAGGGTCGGTGTGGACGGCCGGGCGGGCCTGGCGTGTGGTGTTGGGAGGGCGTGGTGGGGAGGGCATGGCGGCGAGGGAGCGAGGGAGGGTGCAGTAGGGAAGGCACGGTAGGGTGGGCCGACGGGGAGGGCACGGTGTGGTGGGATGGCGGGGCAGGACGTTGCGACGGGGGTTGCGGGGGAGGTGGCGGCGGGGTGGAACGGCGGTGTGGCTGTTGACGGTCCTTACACGCTAAATCCGACCATCAATATACTCACTTTATGAGGATGTACTATACACTTACTAGCATATATCTTTATGAATAACCTAGTTCCACTTGTATCGTTGCTTTATGTCTTTAAAGGACACAAGGACTACAACAGAGAGTAAAACATGCTCAAACCATGGATAACATGTCATGTAAATACTACTCCACGAGCACACGGTCAAGAAGGCCCACAAACCAGTCACACCAGGCAGGACCGTGAGAGAATCAACTAGAAATATACCATGGACCCACATGCCAGTGACCCAGAGGAAGGCTGGCGGGAAATGAGCCCGCTAGGGTTCGGCCGACCCCAGGTTTGGCCGAACCTAGATGGTCTCTGTTCCCGCCAAGTCTTGGTGACATGTTTTCCCCTGCGTCCCCCTTGGCGCCAAAGGGGTGTTTCCATCCTAGGAGCACCAGGAACCGTCCTCCCCTAGTATAAATAGGGGGATCAGAGGCCTTCCTCAACACACAATCATCCTTAAGAGCCTCTCTCTCTGTAAGTAGTCCTTTGTAATCCTTAGGCTAGTGGAGCTTAGGTTAGGCTTAGTGCAGTAGTATTCGAAATCATCCTTGGGCCATTGTGGGATGTAACCTTCGGCCTTCGGTATGATCTTTGTATACTTTTTTGTTATTTATATAAGTATGGAGTTTGATCTAAATGCTATCCTTTAGTGTTTATTTCATATTCATGCCTTATCATGAGTTATACAATTTTTTGCATAGGCTAGTCGATCTAAGCTATGTCATCAGTTTGTTGTTCCTTCGGGATTGCTGTAGTTCCATGTTTCATGGGAGGACTAGGGTAGTTCTCTCATGCATGAGCGTGGTGCTTGGGCATGACGAGAGCCTACGAATATGATTGTGCCCCACGGTATGGAAGGGTTAGGTGGCAGGTGGTGACAACCCTATCCGTCCCTTGTATTCCCCCATGTTCGGGTACAGTGTAGGAGGTACACAAAGCCTTATCGCTTGTTGGCAGACCAATGCAGTTTGGTCTCCCTATTGGCAGATGATGTGTCGCATTACCTTGTTATTATCATTTACTCCTGTATGAACTTTGTCCAGAACTTATATCATAATGCCTTAAGTATCATTGCCTCGTAAACACTTTATCACCTAATGCCATCGTTTGGGAAAATATAAATAACAATACCCACGAATACTCACGAGTGAAATGCTACAACAGTATTTCTGTGCGCTTGTGGAAACGTAACGTAATGAGATACCCAAGTCATTTCTAAGCGGCGTTGTCGGGCTTAACAAACCTGGTGCTGACATTAAGAAATGGCAATAGTGGCGAGGGGGGCAGTGGGGTGGAGCAGCGGCACGGCGGGGTGGCATGGGACAGCGCGGCGAGGAGGGCGCGGCAGGGTGGCGTGGGTGAGGGCGCGGCGGGGTGGAGCGGTGGCGCGGCGAGGAGGAGAGCGCAACAAGGTGGAGCGGCGGCGCGGCGGGGAAGGCGCGGTGGGGTGGAGCGGCAGCGCAGCGGGGTGGCGCGGTGGGGAGGGCGCGGC
Source organism: Alloteropsis semialata (assembly GCA_004135705.1). NCBI lineage: Eukaryota > Viridiplantae > Streptophyta > Magnoliopsida > Poales > Poaceae > Alloteropsis > Alloteropsis semialata. The sequence goes on from CM014272.1 coordinate 51,010,213, forward strand.
AGCGAATGACTTGGGTCGGGCGGGTGTGGAGCGGCGAATGACTTGGGCGAGGGCTGAAATTTTCAGCACCCCGCCCTATGTAGGAGGCTTCACCGCCGGTTTCAACCACAAACCAGTCGTGATGTTGGTTTCAACCACAAACCAGTCGTGATGTTGGTTTCCACCACCGGTTTGTGGCCTAAACTAGTGGTGAAGCCCACTTCCACCACCAGTTTGTGGCCCAAACCGGCGGTGAAGCCCACTTTTCATATTTTCTAAATTAAAATAAATTATTAACTAAAATAGATTATAAAATAAATGCTTGGATATTGGATTAGTAACTGATAACAATTTTGTCATAAATAAATTCAGCCATCATAATACTCCAAAAAATTACATGCATAATAGGACAATTTTGTGCCAGATTTGTTGGTGGTACTGGCAAGAATTAAAAATCAATTATTAACTGAAATAATTTTTGGTGGTAATTACTATAACGGACATAAAATACATCTATGTGACAT
>CM014272.1:51011715-51035522 GCA_004135705.1 Alloteropsis semialata
CTGCTGAAAAAGCGCTTGTGAAAACCCTGGTTTTCACCCCGGCGGTAAAAACCATCGTTTCAGCGCCGTTTGTTCCCAGAACCGGCGGTGATAATGCTACTCATCACCGTTGGTTTGAGACACGAACCGGTGCTGAAAGTGAGCACATTACCGCCGGTTCGTAATATAAACCGGCTGTGATGTGATCACTTATCACAGCCGGTTCGTGTCTCAAACCGGCGGTGATGTGACCACTTATCACCGCAGCTTAGTAACACAAACCGGTTGTGATGCTGCGGCACATCACTACCGGTTCATATTACGAACCGGCGGTGATAATGGTGCAGCACCCAAAAAATTCGAGCAGCAATTAATAAATTTCCAGCAGCACATCTGAATATTTCAGAAGCACACAACAATTATTACATCAACACAAAGATCACAAGTTCATGATTCAATCACAAATTCATTCAACCACATGTTCAATTCAACCACAAGTGCTTACATCTAGTTTGTTGAATCAAAATTATTACAAGTCTTGATAATGCAGTACTCTCTACCTGGTTTTACAATATGGTCCATAATGAATCCTGCGAGTTGCTCTTGCAATCCCATAGTCACTGTAAGTAGCAACTCTGAAGTTTCTAGCTCACAGCTTTGCATCAAGAAAATAAGAAATAATGGACTAAGTACACAAGTAATGAGAATGAGAATGCAAATGAGATTGCAACTAAATTAAGACTGTCGTACGAACCTGATCATCAAGAGCGCCAAAATCATCTCTTGTTGCGGTGTGAATGTAATGCATTACATAGTACCCACAGTGATCGTTGCCAGGAGGCTGCCTAATGATCCATTTGGCTTCAACCACTTCAAAATCGCCCCAAAAGGGTCTATGCATTTTGCTTTTCTTGCAATACTTTGTGAAGGGCCTATGAAATTTCAAATTAATTGGAGCCAAGGAAATGTAACATTCGACTACTCAATATACATGATGAATTGTTTGACTTACAAGTTAAGATCTTCAAGCACGAGCTTGTATTTTTCTTTAGGATTCGGATATGCTCTGGAATCGAAAACCTTTGTCCTACTCTATTCAAGGTTGATTGAAAAGAAGACATGGTGGAATCTAACAAAAAAGTGATTTAGTACAGAGTGAAACCAATGAAATTACAGGGTTATTATAGACACTTACTCACCATTGTATGAAAGAAGAATGGTTCTTTTGTCTTGCATAGCGAGGAAAGCCCTTGTCAAGTACTCCCTCGTGCTCACGTAGCCTATTGTCTGCTCATTTACAGCACAAGAGTACAAGAAGCCGACGCCTCTAACTTTCTCTTCCCTGCACTTGTGCGCTTCCATCCTACTAAAAGATTAAAGTTAGAAGTGATATTAGATAGTAACTTATGTAAGTTATATGATGGCATTGTATAGAAAACTTACAAACACCACAAGCTCATGATATAGCAGTCAAGCGCGGCTTGTTGGTAGAACTCATGGAGGTACTCAAATTTAATCCACAATATGGAATCCCCACGCCCTGGAAAATCCTTATCGCTAAATCTTACCCCAAAGCTTGAACCACTCTGTTGTTTGTACCAAGTATGCAACTGCTACAGTCTCGTGGTTAACTGTGGTACTAGGTGTGGTTCCACCAGATCTCCCCCCAGTCCATGATCTCTTTGGCGGTGGTAGATTGCCGCCATCCTCGATCCTCAGTAGGTCTTCCTCCGAGTTGTTCACCGATTGTAGAAATTTCTTCCTCTTTTCAAACTCGATATGGAACACATCTTTGCCACCCTCCAACACATCCGCCTTGCTAATGGTGCATTCAAAGTCTAACTTTGGAGGTCAGGTGTCCCCTGTCTGTGGATATTTGCCTATATTAATGAGATGCATCATGTCATATTTAGGAACAGGCTGCTTTTCAGGAGATGCTTTGAATAATGAAGTTATGCTTCCACTCATGCCCCCCTTTTTCTAGTCGATTTCTTGGACGACTCTTCCTCCTCTACACCATCAGATTGTCATTTTTGAGATCCTAGCCTTTGAGAGCCTAACCTCTGAGAGGAGCGCTTCTTTGGCGGAGATGGAGGAGGGGGCGGCGTTCGCTCTATAGTAGGGGGAGGGCATGGATCCCTTAGAGAGGACGGAAGTGGAAGCCTTTGTGGGGACGAACTTCGATCCCTTTCAAGAGGTGATGCACGAGCAAGACCCAAGCCATCATCATCGGAGTCAGAATCTGGGCCAAAGGATATGGGTCGCTTGCGCCATGCCACAAAGCATCCAATGTTCTCCCCGAGTGTCTTCTTATCATCCACACCAGAGATATCTAACTCAACTCTATGGTACCGGTTCTTGACTACTGCATCGATTGTGACCTTGTAGTACCCTTTAGGTAAGGGCCTACAATGCAACATAACTCCTTCACCTGTAGGCTCAGCCTGACCGATAGCCACCTTAGTCGTAAAGAACATATCTTGGACATACAAGCTACACGGTGTCTGACCAGTGATCTCATCAATAGGGAACCAAGAATTTCCATCATCTTCAGGTAGTGGGGTGCTTCCGCAACTACTCCGGCCCATTACAGAGCTCATGCGAGTCTGACGATCATCTTGAGAAGGCACTGGTTGAGGCACGGTTTGTTGTCTACTAAGCTCTGCGAGCAATTGCTTGTTTCGCTTGTCTACTTCCTGGCGAACAACTTCTATAACTTTCTGCCAGGCTGCCTTGTGCACGAGCAACTTCTGTAACTGCCTACATCACCGTCGAACGCAACCACACATGGAACAAGTCTAGACCCTCGTGTGCGGCTAGGATGCTCTTTTTTTCCCAGTGCCCGGGTCAAGACATCATCCTCCATGTCCGGCCGAAATAAGCCTTGCTCAACTTCCTCCTGGGCTTCCTGGATCCTTCACACTAAATCCTCAGCAGCAAGATTAACAAAACAAAGGGAGACATCTGGATTGTATGAAGCTCCCCTAGCCAATAGGTACCTCATGGCACGTTTGTTCCACCGTTCTATTGCAAGTCTAACCCCTGCCTGTGTCAGCAGTTCAACTTGCTCCTCCCACTCAGCTATTTTCTTGACAAAGCCATGAGAACCCATCTTATGGGGGTCTATATTCTTTTTACTGTTTTCTGTATTTTTCTCACTCATCAAACGGGCCTCCTCAGACTTTTTGTAGGCCACAAACTCGTCCCAGTAATCCTTCTGGTTTGGAAGTTAACTCCAGTTAGGAACTTTGCCAGCCTTCCGCAAAGCGTTGAGGTCGGTCTTTAGACCCCTCCATGAGTTTCCCATAAGAAACAATGCACATTTCTTGGCTACCTCTTCGAACCCCTTCGGGATAATAAAAGCCTCCATCATCTTAGTCGAACATATCTCCTTCAAAGAGTTCAGAATGGCCACATCCTGGTTCTTTGCACTCCATCTCCTATACTTTATATTAACATTATCCCTCACAACCACCCCAATCGCCGACTTGTATGGTGCAATGACAGAAAGTAGATCTATGGGCTCCACGAGATCATCCATCTCAATGATAAGACTTCTACAATTAGGCATCTTATTTTTTACCTCACTTGGACCTGGGTGCAGATGCTGACGTTGTCCCTATTGTCTCTATTGTCTCTACTGTCTGGGGGTGAGGATGAAACTACATATAGAACCACTATTTAGTCATATGTACACATATACAGCCTTTTGCAGAATTGACGGAGAGCTTGATTGTTCGTCAATTACCTCATCAACTTGGTCGAGATTGAGATACGTCGAAGGACTTCCATCATTGGTCTCATCGTCACATCCAACACTGGGAGGTTCAACATTCTTAGCATGAGATTTAAAACACATAAATCTTCCTGTCATGGTACCTACATACGAAATAAAAGATAAACAATTATCTATAAATATGCCTCTATTACTTTTTATATAAGTGACAAAGTATCATTCAGATTATATTTCTAAAACATCACATGAGCATGTTGAGCCTCCAATTAATGGTGTCACAGGGCATGGAAAGCAAAAAAAACAGGTACTAGAGCCTCCAACTATGCCTACTGAACAACTCTAACTCATACAATTTCACATAAACAGATCAGAGCCACCACATTGACATATCATCGAGCACCTTACATGTAGGGCATGAGTGCTCATCTTGGGCAAGGAGCTCCTGCACGAGCTTGGGGGTGGCGGTGGCGGGTGGCGTCGGCTCGGGCTTGGAGGGCGGCATCAGCTCAAGCCTGAAGGCTGTGCACGGAAGGCTGGTGTCACACCCAGATTTATGAAGGAAATCCAAATGCTACTATATGTGTACCCAGGAAGTCTAAAACACACATATAGCTCTAGAGTAAGGTAAATCAAAGAAAAACCAGTGCTCTAGTTAAAAACCAAACTATTACAAAAGACAAGAGCCTTAAACAAACCACAGTGAAAGTCTATTTATTAACTCTCACGGTGAAGCCTCCATGCCACAGGGACACCGGTTGGTGAATCACAACCTAGAACTCTTCTGGAAAGTCTTCAATTGTTGCCTCATCTGATGAACATTTAATGAACATGTTGCTAAAGATAGTAATGAACATGTTGCTAAAGAGTCATTTCTCCCTCACCCTTGGATATTCTTTAGCTGTCAACCAAACTTGTCTACTACATTTAGTGAACATGTTGCTAAAGATAGTAATGAAGACACTACTTCAACAAGCCATCATTGTTTTAAGAATCTGAAGAATTCATCAAAAGAGTTTCATGGTGTATTGAAGACCTCAAGATCGCTCAAACTCCAAGCCCTCTATAGTATAGTGTTTTTAGTGTCATAAGAGTTTGAACTTAAGCCTTTCTTTCACCGATAGATCATCGATGCTAAGGTGATATCTGATAGTGTGCTCTTTTAAGGATGTGTGCCATGCTAGTATGCTCTTGTGTGTTCTTGCCTGATTGTTATTTTGCCATGTTATGATTGGATCTTTGCATTGATTGTTGATTTATTGTTGAGCTTTGTCCGCAATGACATCAGTTGTCTTTGTAAGTACAGTTAGTTAGATGGGTTCCCTTGGTTTCCCCTTCTATTTGTCTACAAATCCTTGCTCAGTTTGTCTCTTCCACATCATATTCCTAAAACCAGATGGAGAATGACAAGAGAAGCCTTCATGAAAGTGTAATCAAGGACAAGACCAAAATTTCACCTTTGAGCTCATCATTCCACGATAATATGGAGCAACAATGGCCAATCCAAACGCTCGGGACTCCAGGGAGTTGTTACTGCTGCAATCAGTATGGTCATCTATGTCTCTAGAATGACCATAGCAAGAAGATGTTGCGATCAGGTCTATCTCAAGGATCATCTACTAGTGGAGATAAGAAACTACTTTCCCCGAAAATAACCGCTCAGGAAGGACAAGGCACTGAAGTTCAAGAAGAGAATGTCGATGACACATACCTTAGTAGATGGGATATAACCTTTAGTGTCTTTCAGCCACACAAAAGTAAGCACCCAAAGAAGCAAGCAAAGCGTAAGGTCAAGGATAGTGGACCTCGATCCACTAAGAAGCTGAAGATGACCACAGTGCCCAATGAGCCAAATTGCATAATAGCACGAGTGGACTACGTGCAAGCCGAATAAGCTAAGCAAGCAAGGAGCAGGCCACTCAGGAATGTTCTACAAAAATCCAAGCCAGTGGTAGCTTTGTTTGATACAAGAGCCTCACACTGTTTCATATCAACAAAGTTTGTGAAGGAAAACAACATTGCATCATTTGACAAGAAACAACCAATATCGGTCTGGCCTGAGGAGGAAGAAATTATGCTTAGACATGAATGCCTCGAGGTACCATTACAAATAGAAGGAGCTGGATTCAAGGTGGATACAGACGTCTTGGATATGGAAGGAATGGACATTATCTTAGGGAAGGATTGGTTACATGAACATAAGTGTGCAATGGATTACCGTTCCAAGGTGGTCTTTCTAACCAATAAGCAAGGAGGAGAAGTTATATTCAAAGTAGCTGCACAGATATGAAAGAGTAGTATCAATCAAGTCACCAACTGAAAGAATCACCTCTAAATGAAATTGGTTCAAAGGAGCAGACTCATGATAACATCAAGAAGCACATCAAGGAGACATAGATGAAAAGAATCTGTTAGCAAGTTGTACTCAAGAAATGTACTCAGTAAAACTAAGTTTATGTATATGTGTGGATTGAAACAAGCAAGATTTCACTTTCACTAGAGTTCAACTTGGGGTATTGAAAAATCATATTAAGTGGGTTAGGTCTGTAACACCCCTAGTTGCATCAATAATTTCTATGACAAGATGGGCAATACGCAATAAGGTTTTCAAAAAACACCAATTGGAGAAATACATAGCGAATGATGGGAATCTCCATATAAGTCCCCAACACAGAGTGGGCTTTCCCTAAACATTGAGGACATGCACCGATGAAGGATACTCACTTCATCCACAAGCGAACAAGAACATGTGTTCAAAGCAAACCGAGAAGGAATCACCATCAAGCAAGCCTAACAGGATAACTAAGCAGTAGATCCAGCTCTATTCAAATCACTTTAAACAAGGGGACTATTGGACACCCTAGGCCTACATGGCGGATTCAAGAAAGGAATTATTAGGATGTCAAGAAAAGAGCAGGAAGAGGTGTGATCGAAAAACTTTAGCAGACTTGGATTATTGTGTCAATAAAAGAGCAGGAAGAGGTGTGATCGAAAAACTTCAGCAGACTTAGAAAATATACCCTATGATCACAAGGAAGCACGAAGAAGAGTAATGCATTTAACCCCAACCTTTTTCTTTCTAGCTTCCTCTTGAATCTCGGGACGAGATTCCTGTTAAGTGGGGTAGAACTGTCACACCCTACTTTTTGCCTTCTTAGGGTTTTTAACAACTCCTAAAATTTTGTTAGAATTAATTAGGAAGTGTGTTCAATTGTTCTTAAATAAGTGTTATTTTCTAAAGTCAAATTTAATAAATATAGGTAATATAGGAGTTTGTGTGGTTGCATTCATGCTGCTGTATTTTCTTTTTGTGTGTGGGCTGTTCAAATGCTGGGATTTGAATTTGTATTTAAATTTCCATTTGAATTTGCTTTTGTTTGATACTAGTTCTATCTTTCTCAAAAAAGTCTGCTTTTGCCCCCTTAGCTTTTGGCCCGGCTCGTTGTTCCCCCCTAAGCTTTTGGCCCAGGCTGCTTTTTGCCCCAAGCCGACCCGATCCACTTGCCATCCTCTCCTGGTCACCCACGGCGGCACAGCCGCCAGCCTTTCCTCGGTGTGTGCGCCACGCCAAGCTAAGGGCCACGCCTCTATAAATAGCCGAGGAGGGCGTGCTTTGCAGCTTCGCCCGCCCTCCTCTGGCCTCGTCCAGTGTCGCCACCCAACTTCTCCGCTGATGGCCACCCGAGGTAAGCCGTCGCCATCCTGAGCTTTTACCGTCCGTGTCCCTCCTGATCTCCCCTTTCCCCTTCGACGCTTGCATAGGCATACCAGGAAAACACGTCGACCCTAGACCTACAAAGCCAAGGCTGCAACCTTTCCCGCACCGCACGCCCGACAAGCTGCCCGCCATCCTCCATCGTCCGCCGCCCCCGCCGGGTAATCGACGCCAATAGTATCCTAGTGAGCTTCGCCATCTCCTCCTCTCCCTCCTGGGCCAAACCTCGTCGAGAACCATGCCCTGTAGCCCTAGAACGCCTACTCTGATGAGCCGCCGCCGCAGGCCACCAGCGCCATCGCCCCCTAACCCCCCCTGTTCCGACGACGTGAAAGGAGCGGCGCCATCCAGGCCGTCCGATCGACAACGAATGGTCCAAATCAGAAGGAGTGTACCCCTTCGCCGTTTTGTTAAAGAGCCCACAGAGTTTTGAGAAAACAACCCGCGGTTGAGCCCTGTGTCTTGAGAAACTTACCAGCTAACCCTTGAAGGCTACAGTTATTTACATATAGGTCCCTATAACTGTGTTAAACCCATAGATTGCATGTTTTAGGTCCGATACGATCCGTTCAAATTTGTTTAGCTTCATAATAACATAAGTTACACGTTAGTGGTGATGGTTTCTATAATACTTTTTTGGAAATTAATTTAGTATTAATTTGATAAATGACTATTACACGTGTGTTCTTTAATTTGGGTTATACGCCGCCTCTTATAATAGAGTTAATTTGATTAATGATCAATCTAAATGTGTTTTCTAAATAAAGTTTGTTTAAGTTCAGCATGACATGTCTTATTATTTGATTAGATGCTCATATATTCTTATTTGTAAGTTTAATAGTAAATTGCTTAATTCCTATGAAATGTATATAGATCAAAATTCTAAAATAAGTTGAATAATTCCAACTTTGAATATTTCTTTGAAATATCTTCTACACATGATTTATTTAATTAAAATAAATGCAGCATATAGTCTTTTGTTCTCTAGGATTGACGTATTTTCAAAACTATTGTATTGATTGGTGTATTGCTTTGTTAGATGTATCTTGTGTGTTGGTGTTGATTGTGCCAGTCGGTGAGCTGTTCAACATTGAAGAAGAGCAAGATCCTGAAGAATAGGATTAACGGTAATACTTAAAGAAGGCAAGTGTAACACAAATATTTCCTTGCAACCCAGTAACCTTTAATCATTCCTTCATACTTGCATATGTCTAATATTGATGAGCCATAAGGAATTACCTAGCTTTACTTATCCTGTTTACCTTGTATACTTGGGGTTTTGCATTAAGGGTACTTTATGCTAAGCATGCAACCTTTGCATATGAACCGATGATCATGATAATCAGATGTTAACCTTGATTAATGATTTATGGAATGGAGAATAAAATGTGCTTTTTAGCAACATGGTTTAAGGAGCTAGAGCATGTGCTTTGGATTGCTCTAGGCGTCTCTCCTTAAGGTCTGGTTCTTAAAGCGGCAACTCAAGAAAATCGTACAACCAACAGAACTATATGGCTCTGGTCTTGACTAAGTAAACTGAACATCTCTAGCTAGTTAGTGGTTACCGAAAGGTGCAAGTTGGGCTCCTCCATGGTTTAAGTGTGGACCTCGGCTCGCCCCTGGCATTGGATCATGTGGGCCCACATGTTGGATTGACTAGAGGGTGAGGGGTTCATGCGCCTATGTTGAAACCATAGCAGCAACTGGCTGGTTAGGGGGACTTTTGAAAGGTCTCATAGTGATGCCTTGTGCTCGTTTTGGGAGTGCATTGCCAATGGCAAAGGGTTGTCGCGACCGGTGGTGAAAGTGTACAACCTCTGCAGAATATAAAACTGATATATTATTGGTACTTCTTACGGTCGTAGATAAATCCGCAAGTGCTGGATACCGTTGTAGCTTTCACCCGGAAGTATTCAGGGTATCGAATCCATAAGGAACGAGAGGGCACTGTCTAATCACTAAAGTTGACCGAATCGATCGAGTTTATATGAAGGCTGGGTAGAGAGGATAACTTAGCACTAAGCTGGGAATATAGCGAAGGGAGTTCTCCTATGCTTGCTTTGGGCATCGGGGTATCCTAGGCCTCTAGGAAATTGCCGGCCAACAGCTCTATGCCGTACCCGAACGTGGAGGATTACAAAGGACGGACAGGGCTGTCACCACCTGCCGCCTACCTCTTCTAATCCGTGGGGCTATGAGGCAAATGAGGGCAGATACATTCCTAAGCACCACGCTTAAGATAATATCAGCTATCCTAACCTTAGCCAAAGATTAAGATACTTTATGAATAAAACAACGAACCCACAAGCAAAATAAAGAACTCAGCTTTCTATAACTCAGACTTAAATACTAAACTGAATATCCCGGATACTTACTAAGGAGCTCGCATCCGCCGAGGTACAGGTGGAGGGTCGCCGACATGTCGGGACTCCTCCAGGCTCTCCCTCACTCTCTCCCTATTTCTACTCTCATTTGAGGAGGGCTTCGCCTTGACTTGTTACTCCAGCTCGATGATGATCTTCAATGACCGATATGCAGCTATTTATAGCTTGTATAGGCGGTTGGGAGTGGACACGTGGAAGATGAGGACGAACGGACCCAGTCTCAGGTTGGGCGACGCGGGGAGGTCGGCCGACGTTCGATCCACCGCCTTGAGTGGTGCACATAGCGTAGATGGACTCCGGGAGGCGGTGGGAACGCGCACGAGAAGGATGAGGCAGTTTGGCCTCCGGACCAGGTCGGGCGACGGGGCTTGGTCGGGCGACGGTCCACCGGCACATCTCGGGCCCATCTTTGGCTGAGTGACTATCTCGTGGGTCCTCATTACTGTTTCAGGTGGTATAGCTTGGATTGAGTATGTTTAGTTTGCGAGGTGGGCCCTTCAATCCATGTGACCTCCCCTTGGACCATTCCCATCTCTTGGATCAAACCGACATGGAGTCAGCGGCTAGGATGGTCCTGGAGTGTGCTTCTTTGTTGTGGTCAAAGATGGGCTCCATTGGGCTTGGGCCCAGGTCGGCCGACCTAGTGGGGTCGGGCGACCTAGCCCTGAGCCCAATTGTCCTCCTCTTTTGCCATTTAGTCCCTGCACTCACATATTCACCAAAACTTGTGGAGTGGATTAGATATAAGCCCTATAACTATGGTGAATGCATTTTTGTATATATTTTCTGTAGGAACTGACGGTCAAAAGTGGTACTTAAGGACCATCAACATATATCAGCCGTGCTCATGGTCACGAGCGGCCTGGATCCTTTTTGATTAGTGGTGCTCTTCTGGGATGTTGGTTTAATAATGGTTATGATGGCTATGTTATACTTCTCTTATACAGCTAATGTGGGTTACAACTAGGATACACTTAATCATAGTAATATTGGTTAATATTAAAATGTGACCAACTAAAAGTGCTAATTGTAGTGAAACGTGTCAAGCCTTTTGAGCCTTCATAACTCGTGTTATGCTTGCTAAGTAAGATGGTTTACTTACACTTGGTATAATTCAACAAAAACCTGGATGGGTACTCAGATGAGGCAGCAATCGAAGACTTTCTGGAAGAGTTCTAGGTTGTGGTTCACCAGCCAGTGTCCCTGTTGCATGGAGGCTTCATAGTGAGAGTTAATAAATAGACTTTTGTTGTGGTTTGTTTAAGGCTCTTGTATTTTGTAATAGTTTGGTTTTTAATTCAAGCACTGGTTTTCTTTGATTTACCTTATTCTGGAGCTATATGCGTGTTTTAGACTTCTTAGGTACACATATAGTAGCATTCAGATTTCCTTCATAAATCCGGATGTGACAGCTGGACGGGCCAGGGTCGGTGTGGACGGCCGGGCGGGCCTGGCGTGTGGTGTTGGGAGGGCGTGGTGGGGAGGGCATGGCGGCGAGGGAGCGAGGGAGGGTGCAGTAGGGAAGGCACGGTAGGGTGGGCCGACGGGGAGGGCACGGTGTGGTGGGATGGCGGGGCAGGACGTTGCGACGGGGGTTGCGGGGGAGGTGGCGGCGGGGTGGAACGGCGGTGTGGCTGTTGACGGTCCTTACACGCTAAATCCGACCATCAATATACTCACTTTATGAGGATGTACTATACACTTACTAGCATATATCTTTATGAATAACCTAGTTCCACTTGTATCGTTGCTTTATGTCTTTAAAGGACACAAGGACTACAACAGAGAGTAAAACATGCTCAAACCATGGATAACATGTCATGTAAATACTACTCCACGAGCACACGGTCAAGAAGGCCCACAAACCAGTCACACCAGGCAGGACCGTGAGAGAATCAACTAGAAATATACCATGGACCCACATGCCAGTGACCCAGAGGAAGGCTGGCGGGAAATGAGCCCGCCAGGGTTCGGCCGACCCCAGGTTTGGCCGAACCTAGACGGTCTCTGTTCCCGCCAAGTCTTGGTGACATGTTTTCCCCTGCGTCCCCCTTGGCGCCAAAGGGGTGTTTCCATCCTGGGAGCACCAGGAACTGTCCTCCCCTAGTATAAATAGGGGGATAGGAGGCCTTCCTCAACACACAATCATCCTTAAGAGCCTCTCTCTCTGTAAGTAGTCCTTTGTAATCCTTAGGCTAGTGGAGCTTAGGTTAGGCTTAGTGCAGTAGTATTCGAAATCATCCTTGGGCCATTGTGGGATGTAACCTTCGGCCTTCGGTACGATCTTTGTATACTTTTTTTGTTATTTATATAAGTATGGAGTTTGATCTAAATGCTATCCTTTAGTGTTTATTTCATATTCATGCCTTATCATGAGTTATACAATTTTTTGCATAGGCTAGTTGATCTAAGCTATGTCATCGGTTTGTTGTTCCTTCGGGATTGCTGTAGTTCCATGTTTCATGGGAGGACTAGGGTAGTTCTCTCATGCATGAGCGTGGTGCTTGGGCATGACGAGAGCCTACGAATATGATTGTGCCCCACGGTATGGAGGGGTTAGGTGGCAGGTGGTGACAACCCTATCTGTCCCTTGTATTCCCCCATGTTCGGGTACAGTATAGGAGGTACATAAAGCCTTATCGCTTGTTGGCAGACCAATGCAGTTTGGTCTCCCTATTGGCAGATGATGTGTCGCATTACCTTGTTATTATCATTTACTCCTGTATGAACTTTGTCCAGAACTTATATCATAATGCCTTAAGTATCATTGCCTCGTAAACACTTTATCACCTAATGCCATCGTTTGGGAAAATATAAATAACAATACCCACGAATACTCACAAGTGAAATGCTACAACAGTATTTCTGTGCGCTTGTGGAAACGTAACGTAATGAGATACCCAAGTCATTTCTAAGCGGCGTTGTCGGGCTTAACAAACCTGGTGCTGACATTAAGAAATGGCAATAGTGGCGAGGGGGGCAGTGGGGTGGAGCAGCGGCACGGCGGGGTGGCATGGTGGNAGCCCACTTCCACCACCAGTTTGTGGCCCAAACCGGCGGTGAAGCCCACTTTTCATATTTTCTAAATTAAAATAAATTATTAACTAAAATAGATTATAAAATAAATACTTGGATATTGGATTAGTAACTGATAACAATTTTGTCATAAATAAATTCAGCCATCATAATACTCCAAAAAATTACATGCATAATAGGACAATTTTGTGCCAGATTTGTTGGTGGTACTGGCAAGAATTAAAAATCAATTATTAACTGAAATAATTTTTGGTGGTAATTACTATAACGGACATAAAATACATCTATGTGACATAAATTAGTTACAAAATGCTAGACTCAGATATATTACAACAACATATATGATAGTTTGGAATATTACATCTGCGTGATAGCTTCGAATATTACATCACTATAAACCAAGAGGAGGCACATCATGGTAACTGTTATCGTCTTTGTCGGTTCTATCTTCCACACCGATGATCTTTTTTTCCCTTGAAGGACCACATGCTTGCCTTGTTAACTAGATCCTTTGCATAGAACACCTGGACGATATCTTTAGCCCACACGAAAGGTTCATCTCTATATGCGATTTCATTTAGATCTACCACGGTCATTCCGTACTTGTTATGGAGGCCCCTTTGGATACCTTACCCATTGGCATTTAAAAGCAGATCTTTATTTGTGCACCATAGTCTAGCTCCCATATATCTTCTATGAATCCATAGTATGAAATTAGATGACCATTGTTGTTGTATGCATCGATCCGGACACCGCTGTTTTGGTTTGCGCTTTTCTTATCGTGTTTCAATGTGTAAAATGTGTATGCATTTATATCGTATCCTTGATACCTCAGCACTGTACTAGGTGGTCCATTTGCCAAGTGGTCTAGCTGAGCACAACTGGTGTCGACACCCATCAGTTTCCTCTTTAACCATGTGCCAAAGAAATCTCTGTGTTGTGTAACGATCCATGACTCTGATTTCCTGATGTTATTCTCTCGTAGTTCTCGTTTGTGTATATCAATATATGGTGATACTACGGAAGCTTGCTGGAGAATTGCAACATGTGCTTGCCTGTAGGCGTCAAGGTCAGTAACCCAGATCAACTTCTGACCGATTGTCCCTCATGATGAGACGTAGGAACGCCCATTCTTGGCAGGTTTAAATATATGTGCAGAACTCAACTGCCTCCTCAGTAAACCATCCATTTACCATGCATCCTTCAGGCCTATGCCTATTTCAAACATATTTTCTTAAAACACTCATTAACCTCTTGAATGGGAACATCTGATGCAAGAAGATTGGCCCTAGGGCTTTTATCTGCGCAACAAGGTGAGCAAGGAGATGCACCGACATATCAAAAAAATGTTAGTGGAAAGCGTGCATCTCGAGCCTTTTGATAGTATGCACCAGATCTGCCTGAAGTTTGTCAAGTGTGTCCTTATCATGACCTTGTGTGAGATCGCGTTGAAGAAGGAGCACAACTTTATGATTGGGTCTCGGACCTTGACTGAGAGAACACCCCTAATTGCAATAGGAAGCAATTGTGTCATGATAACATGGCAGTCATGTTCCTTCATGAGACTCATGTTGACTAGCCTCCAGAAGTTTGAGCAGTAGCCAATAGGAACTTTTAGTTCATGGGAGAATCTACAAATCTTTTCTTTCTCGCGATCATCCAAGGTCCATGATGCCACTGGAAGCTTCTTTTTGCCATTCTCTAGAACAATGGGATGGAGCTCTACCCTAAAATTCATCTCTTGATGTCTAGTTGCCAATGAGTCTTTTCCCTTCCCCTTCGCAGACATTAGTGTTCCAAGGGAGCTCTCTGTCACATTCTTAGTTAGGTGCATGCCATCAAGGGCGTGGCGAACAATCATGAACTACCAATATGGGAGTCTCCAGAACAAAGATTTCTTCTTCCACAAAGAATCTTGGGGGGCCGGCACACTTCCTTTACCCTTCCCTAGTACAACTTTAAGTTTGCTCACTATTTTGAACATTTGCCTCCCATCCGTTATCCTCTCTTGTCCCATCAAATGATTTCCTGTTCCGACGGTATGGGTGATCCAATGGAAGGAGTCGACGATGACCCATGTAAACCATCTTGTTATTGTTTCTTAGCATTTGACATGTGTTTGGTCCAAGCAAACCACACTTCCCTTATATCCCTTCAGAACCTGGCCGGATAAGCTACCTAGACTAGGTAGGTCCGTGATTGTTACGAATAGCAACCCTCTCAACGTGAAGTGTTCTTTCTTGTACTCATCCCACACCTTCACACCCTTATCCCACAAAGTCAATAGATCTTCCACCAATGGTTCCAAATACACATCAATGCCGTTCCCAAGTTGCTTTGGACCTTGGATCAACAACGGCATCATGATGTATGTGCGCTTCATGCACAACCAAGGAGGCAGATTGTATATGCAAAGTGTCACAGGCCAAGTGTTGTGCTTGCTGCTAACCTTGTTAAATGGACACATCCCATCAGTACTCAAACTTAACCTTATGTTTCTAATCTCTTTTGAAAATGAACGCCTGAATCTGTAATTGATAGCCCACCATTGTGAAGCATCTGCTAGGTGTCTAAGCTTGCCATCTCTCAATCGATCTTCTTCATGCCAACGTATTAGCTTAGCCATCTTCATGTGTGCAAACAAACATTTCAACATGGGGATTATTGCAGAATGCCACACCACCTTTGTTGGGGTCTCTTGTTCCTATCTCATGTCATTGATTTAGCCAACTCACAATTGTATCATTATTGGCGTTCGTTAATGTACACTTTTAGTGCTGATTTGGCATTGCTTTTGGACTAATTCATATACTAGCTCGCCACTTCGCACCTAAAATAACCCCTTTTTTAATATGTTTTGTATTTTGGAGCATATTGTGTTTTAACAGGAAATACGACATAATTGGAGGAGTTTGAACGTAGACCTAAATGCATATACGGACAAGGCTTAAGAAGGAAGGCCAACACTCAAATGATGGAGGCGAGACGGGCCAAAAAGGGGCCAGGCCGGCCGGCCTGGGACCCACTGGGCCAGCCGGCCCAGCCCATTCCTAGGCCCGCTCGTGCTCCCCTTTCTTCAGCATGAAGCAAAGGTCAACCCTAGGGTTTTTCTCCTCAGCCATTCACTAGAGATGCCTATAATGCCATAGAGGTCAACTACATCAAAGGAGAGAGCAATTGGGAGTGATCCAAAGCCGTCATCAGCGATAAACACAAGAGAAAGGCGACGCTGGAAACCTTATCCATCTTTCGGGCGCCGCTGCAAGTTGGAGGACAACGAGGAATTCAACCTTCACCGAAGGCTTCCACACCATGAATCGAGACGCCGTGCTTAGCTTCATGGGGTAAAGTCTTCATTTGTCCATGGGGTTGTAAGGAGATCTTGATTTGTAATCGCCGAACCCTTTTGTGAGATCAATCTATCATGTTCTTAAGTTGATGGTGCCTTGTGGTTCACAAATTGATCCGTGCACTTGTGGTTCACAAATTGACGCGTCTAAGGACCGTCAACAAGCTTTTCTGGCGTTGTTGCCAGGGAGCAATCTAGTTTGCTACATTTATCTTTGTATTAATTTTGTTGGTTAGTAACACCTAACCTTTTCTCTAGAAAAATCTTTGTTTTGTTTTTGTTTTTGTTGTCTAGATGGCTCTTGTCACTCAGCCCATGGAGGAAGGAGAAAATCACTAAGAGATTATGCAAGCCTACAATTAGAGGACTTCGACATGCAAAAATCAGATTCAACACTCGAAGCCACCAAGTACGAGATCAAGCCTCAAATCATCAAGATGGTAGCGGCAAATCCATTTAGAGGGGTAGAGATGGACAATACATATAGACACATCAAGTGGTTCACGATGCTATGCAAGTCGATACAACAAGATGGAGTTACGTTAGTGTCGGATTTATGAGCCCGGCAGTCCACACAGGGTAGCCTACGTGGTTGATTTGTTAAGGGACAGATCGAGGATCACAAGACGATGGTAACACAAGACGCAAGGATTGAATAGGTTCGGGCCGTCGAGATGACGTAATACCCTACGTCCTGTGTTGGGTGTATGGATTGCTGTGTATGAAGTTCCTGAAGGATCTCTGTAGTTGGGTTCTGTCCTAGGTTGAATGATTGGATGTTGTGATTCTGTTTTGGACGGGGGTCCCAAGGCACCTTATATAGTCCGGTTGCCTTGAGTTACAAGTCGGCTAGAGATCGTAACCTACCCGAAATACAAGGATTCGATCCTATAACGATTACATATATCTTTCCCTAGAATTCCGGCTAGCTTATCTTGATCTCCGAACTTCTAGCGAGATACGCCGTCTGCTTCCTTGTCCCGCGCGCCGTCGTACCCGTCCCAGCTTGTCCGACTGGCGGGCCTCCCGACTGGTGGGCCACCCAGTCTGACAACCCGGTCCGATAGCACTCGGATTGGGCCGCCCCTTGCTGGTTGGGCCAATCCGCCTTCTGGGTACCACGGGGGTCTATCCCTGACAAGCCCCCGAGTAGTACGTGGTTGAGCGACAACCCGGCGAGGTCGTGCTATCTGCTGAGCTTCGAGCTTGCTGCGGTTGGAAGCAAAGCCGCGTGATACTGGTGAGAAAAGAGAGCTGTCTGCAACGGATGCGCCGCAAGGTGCATCCGTTGGCCGTAGCCCCCGAGCCTTGAAGCGATTCCGGAGGAATCGGTCCAAGGGTTTGTAGCCTTGTTCTGATCATCTTCATCGTTGTCGCCAGACAATCAACGGATGCGCCGCGAGGTGCGTCCATTGGCCGTAGCCCCCGAGCCTTAAGGCGATTCCGTAGGAATCGGCTCAAGGCTTATTCGAGGAGTATCTTGACATTTCCTTCTGGCGTCAATTTCGGCAGCCCGCCCCCTAAACGTGAGGGTCCAAGCGTACCGACAGGTCATCCCGGCGCCAGCCCCCGAGCGTGAGGGCCGAGGCGCGCCGAGTAGACGTCCCGGCGCCAGCCCCCAAGCGTGAGGGCGGCACGCCGAGTAGTCGTCCCGGCGCCAGCCCCCGAGCGTGAGGGCTGAGCACGCCGAGTAGTCGTCCCGGCGCCAGCCCCCGAGCGTGAGGGCCGAGCACGCCGAGTGGTCGTCCCGGCGCCAGCCCCCGAGCGTGAGGGCCGAGCACGCCGAGTGGTTGTCCCGGCGCCAGCCCCCGAGCGTGAGGGCCGAGCACGCCGAGTAGTTGTCCCGGCGCCAGCCCCCGAGCGTGAGGGCCGAGCACGCCGAGTGGTCGTCCCGGCGCCAGCCCCCGAGCGTGAGGGCCGAGCACGCCGAGTGGTTGTCCCGGCGCCAGCCCCCGAGCGTGAGGGCCGGAGCACGCCGAGTAGTTGTCCCGGCGCCAGCCCCCGAGCGTGAGGGCTGAGGCGCGCCGAGTAGTCGCCCCGGCGCCCAGCCCCCGAGCGTGAGGGCTGAAGCACGCCGAGTGGTTGTCCCGGCGCCAGCCCCCGAGCGTGAGGGCCGGAGCACGCCGAGTAGTTCGTCCCGGCGCCAGCCCGAGCGTGAGGGCTGAGCACGCCGAGTAGTCGTCCCGGCGCCAGCCCCCGAGCGTGAGGGCCGAGCACGCCGAGTGGTTGTCCCGGCGCCAGCCCCCGAGCGTGAGGGCCGGAGCACGCCGAGTAGTTGTCCCGGCGCCAGCCCCCGAGCGTGAGGGCTGAGGCGCGCCGAGTAGTCGTCCCGGCGCCAGCCCCCGAGCGTGAGGGCTGAAGCACGCCGAGTGGTTGTCCCGGCGCCAGCCCCCGAGCGTGAGGCCGGAGCACGCCGAGTAGTTGTCCCGGCGCCAGCCACCGAGCTTGAGGGCTGAGGCGAGCCGAGTAGTCGCCCTGGCGCCCAGCCCCCGAGCGTGAGGGCTGAAGCACGCCGAGTGGTCGTCCATACCCTGCAGCGAAAACACAGTGCGACGGCAGTATATGATGCAATAAAACGCAAATCCGAGAAGAAAAGCATTCGGCAATGTATGAAAAGAATTCCTGCTTCCAACTTTTTAAGTCAATTAATTTCTCCGGGTAGTTAGCCTATTATGTTTATGCACCTGATCCCCGATAGCCGTAGTCCGTAGCACAGGGAGCTGGGCCGCGTGCACGCGTAGGAGCGTAGGCGTACAGAAGAGTCGAGGTTTCACGAATTAAGGCGTGTGCTGCCCGAGTACTTTAGCGACTTGCACAAAAGCTTACGGAGTTGCGGTCGGAACGTGACCGAGATGGTCAGCGAAAGTCATGGAGACATAGAAGAGCCGAGAGACACGAAATCATAAGATATTTAATCGAAAGTAATACTTAGCTTTGGTTCGTGTCCAAGTTCTTGAAGATTCCCTCTTTCTCGAATGCCACAAGGAAGAACGTCATTCCTGGCATGCGGCGACAAGAACAGTTTCCCCCGTGAACGCGCAGGGCTCACCCGTGGTCGAGCAAAACCAAAGGTGATAAGGATGACCTGTGCGCCTCGAGAGGGGAGAGGACGCGTGGCTTGGAGCCACATGCTTCACAATGCTAGGGGAGTCCTCGTTCCCTGGTAGCCCGAGGCTACAAATACTCGCCGGGGAGACAGAGCTGCTACCCAGAGGCGAGAGTATGCATAGGATCCTTGTAGCGAGTGTGCTGGGGGCCCATGGCTGGGTTCATCCACCGGGGAAAGTTCATGGAGTTATAAGAGCGCGGTGCTAGAAGAGTGCTTGCGACGTACTTGAGGTGTTGATCAGCGTCTGGGTGCTGCTCCGTTGGCTCCTTGCCTTGCCTTTGGTTTAGGACTGTCAGAGCGTAAGGCTCTGGCCAACCAAGGGGTACCCAGGGGCATTCGCTCTCAACCCTCAAAAGGGGCTGCCTCATTGACGGCTGCAGTGGTGCTACAAGAGAGTTTGCGACGAGCTCATGTGGACCAAGCTTGCGGCGGATGCAGCACTTGGCGCGCCGGCGAGGGCCCTAAGCCGTCCCCGTGACGGCGGAGTCTTTTTATTCTTGTAACCGGCGCATGACTGGCCCCGTTGTAACTGTATGTCCTGCTAAAGAATTTTCCTCTTGATAGTTTCAAAACTTCTGCGTTTCCTTTCTTGGCGGCGCCAGCCCCCGAGCTGTCGGGGCTCGGCCTCGCTTATCCAATTGCGGTAGCTCGTTCGCAGCGTCAGCCCCCGAGCGCTTCGGGGCCGATCGAGACCGAGAGGCGCGCTGCTTTTAATGCGGCGCCAGCCCCCGAGTCTGGGTGCTGGTCGAGCCTTAGCGGCATGCCACTCGTTTTGCAGTGTTGGCTCCCGAGTGGTCCTGGGCCAATCGAGCCCGAGAGGCACACTGTCTTTGATGCGGCGCCAGCCCCCGAGTCCGAGTGCTGGTCGAGCCTTTGCGGCACGCCATTCGTTTTGCAGTGTTGGCTCCCGAGTGGTTCGAGGCCAAACGAGCCCGAGAGGCACACTGTCTTTGATGTGGCGCCAGCCCCGAGTTCGAGTGCTGGTCGAGCCTTTGCGGCACACCATTCGTTTTCAAGTGTTGGCTTCCAAGTGGTTCGAGGCCAAACGAGCCCGAGAGGCACACTATCTTTAATGCGGCGCCAGCCTCCGAGTCCGAGTGCTGGTCGAGCCTTTGCAGCACGCCATTCGTTTTGCAGTGTTGGCTCCCGAGTGGTTCGAGGCCAAACGAGCCCGAGAGGCACACTGTCTTTAATGCGGCGCCAGCCCCCGAGTCCGAGTGCTGGTCGAGCCTTAGCGGCACGCCGACTTCTTCGTCTTGCCCGAGTGCATGGGGTCTTTTTTTTACCGTTGACGCTCCGGACGTAACGGTTCGCGTGGGCGTTCAACGGCTCTTTTTACCATTGCCCTCACTTCCGTTAATCGCGCTGTCTTGCGGTAATTTCGGGCGTTGTAGAGCGCCATAAAAGGCTAGGGTTAGGTCCGACGGGGAAATCCCACTGTTTCGAGATCCATTCCCCCTTCTCTCCATTCCTCATTCAGCCGCCACCAGAGCCTCTCCTTGCTTCTAGATCCGCCCCGCGGATTTAGCCTCCACGAGGAGCGCAGCCCCGCGGATGCGAACGAGGCGTTCCGTGCCCCAAGCCATGGCGCCGAAGAGGAAGCTCACCGACCTCCCCAAGTCCGATAAGATCCCCTCCCCCGCGGTCGCATGGGCACGGGGGAAGGTAACCGTGGATATATTGGAGGAGATGGTGGAGCGGAGTATCCTTCCGCCTCAAGCAGTGGCGGAATGGCGCCCAAGCGCCAAGGAGGCCTTCCCGTCGGAGAACTCCGGCGAACTGGTGCTCTTCAAGCCATTCTTCGAGGCGGGGTTTGGTTTGCCGTCAGGGGCCTTCTTCCGAGGCCTCCTCCACTTCTACAGGATCGAAGCTGTCCACCTCAACCCCAACTTGATCATGGCCATCTCCGTCTTCATCCACCTGTGCGAGGCCTTCCTGGGGATTACTCCCCATTTCGACTTGTGGAGGTATCTTTACTGGTTGAAGCCTCAGCCAAGCGAGGAGAAGATGGTCGTGGTGGGAGGTGCTGGATTCATGCTGCGCCAAGGCCGGAAGGACGAGTACTTCGACATCGCCCTCAACACCTCCAACAAGGGCTGGAAGTCAGAGTGGTTCTACGTCGGAACCACGCGCCAACAATCCCCTGCCACACCGGAGCGCGGCCGGAGATCAAGACCTGCTGGAACGAACTTCCAGCGGATCACCAGATGCCCGAAGTGAAGGAGCTCCTTGGGATGATCAAGGAGCTCAAAGATTGGGGTTTGACAGCAGTCGGCGTCGCCTGTAACTTCAGTCGGCGGCTGGTGCAGCCGATCCAGGAGAGGAAGCACCCGGGCTTCGAGTACTCGGGCCGAGAGGACCCTACCCGGGGGGCCCGCCGGACGGTGGGCAAGGAGGAGATGAAAGCGCGCGTGGGCGGGTTCTTCCTCGGCCACGTGTCGGAGAAGCATCAACCGCGCCCATTCTCCTTGAAGAGGCCTGCTCCACCGGTAAGTCTTCGTTCCGAGTGCTTTAGCGTGTTGGTCTTGATACTGATTTTTTGATTTTGATCTAATCGTCCGTTGGCCATCTGATTTTGCGACTCTCGCAGGATCGGGTCTTCGAATACTTCTCTCCTTCTCCGCTTCCAGAAGATTCGCCTAGGAAGGCGTACCTGGGGGTAGCACCCCCGGGTGATCAAGGCGATGCCCCTGCAGGAGATCCAGTTGACCCGCCTGCTCCCCTGGAGTGGGCAGCCAGTGACACGGAGGGCTCCTTGAGCCCTTCGGATGAAGACGTAGAGGAGACCCGCCCACGGAAGCGGTGGGTTGCCGTGGCCAAAGTTGGGGCTCGCAGTGCCCGTGTTCCTAAGCCGGCGGCGCCTGGGGTCGACGAGGCGGCTGACGACGACTCGGCCATGCTATCCGACGAGGCGCCCTCCGTCCAGGAAGTGGTGGTGCATGGGGCACCGCCTCCTAAGCGGAAGCGCTCGAGGAAGATGACCGCGAAGAAGGCGGCTGCGCAGCCGGCCAAGCAACCGGTTGCTGGTTCGGACGCCGATGTTGACGAGCCGGGACGACCTTCCCCGGCCGTCGTGGAGAGGGAGGAAGAGGAGAAGGACGAAGCAATGTCCGACTCCTTGTTCCAAGAGCAGGAGCACGCCCGGGCCATGGGCATGTCAGTGGAGGAGAAGCGGCGGATGGTGGCGGAAGCCTTTGTCCAGGCTGCCGCGGATGCCAGGCCGGTCTCCAATCTAGGGACCAGGCCGATCCTGACGACAGCTACGGCGCAGCGGCGGCCCAAGCTCCCAATCTTGCGGCCCCAGGTTGTTGTGGTGAAAAGTACCCAGCAAGTCTTCGGTTCTCATGCTTCTTGTACATATCATCATTTCTGAGTTCTTGTTGTAACTTCCAGAGGTTGACTGCGCTTCGGCAGTCGCGCCTGGAGCAGCTCCGTGATGTGCAGTCGGTGCGAGAGCGTGAGGCGGAGCTGAAGGCGGAGCTCAAACGGGTCAAGCGTCAGCGTGACGCTGCCCAGAAGAGCTTGAACGACGCCATAGTGCAGCATCGCTCGAGTCTTCACGGTACGGCCTTGTCCTTGTATTTTCTGAGTGCTTTTTCTTTGCCGTCGAGTTTTGCCGTATACTCTCCGTCCTGACCGAGTGCTTCCCTGCTTTTTCAGAGAAAGAGATGGAGAGGGCCCGTCACCTCGAGGAGCTGAAGGATTTGCGTTTTGCAAACGCCAATCTGCAGAAGTCCGAGGAGGTCATGGCGGGCAAGCTGAAGACGGAGCAGGAGTTCCGAAAAGGTGCGGACATGACGATGCTTCAAGCGATGTATACTATCCAGAATAACTCTCAAATCATAACAGGCTTGGAGCAAGAGCTGGCTTCATCACACTTGACCATGGCGGAGATTCACGACGCGGCGAAGGACCTGCTGGACGCCGTTGCCCCGGAAGAGGGTGAGCCGACAGCTCTCATCGCCCGACTGCAGGCCGCGCCGGCCCGGATCGCCAACCTGGTCAAGGAATTGGCGGTTGTGTGTGCGAACGACGCTCTCGCGCGTGTTCGGACACTCTTCCCGCGGATCGACCTTGCACCGGTTGGCGATGGGGTAGCAGCGGATGCTTCTCACGAGCAAGTGGAGGAGGCGCTGGCGCTAACTCGGCCGATCGCCGAGAAGGTCGGCGAGGCTCTCAAGCTGGAGTAGAATCCTGCATAGGGAGTGGAGTAGAGTAGAGTAGATTTTGTTTGTACAAACATTCAGAAATGAGTAAAACGAGAGTTTTGAATATTTTATCTCATGTTTTAAAGTTGCCCGAGTAGTTCTTTTGCTTGAATGTGCTTTTCCCTTCGCTTCACTTATCCTAAGTTCCTAACGTCGAGAGCGGATCCCGTGCACGTGTAGAAAGGCTTAGGCGTCGTTCCAGGCCGGTTACACAGCATTTAGTCAGGAACTACACGGGAAAGTAGTAACACCGAGTGGTTTTGTTAAGAGGACAAGTAAAGAAAAAGAGATATC
>CM014272.1:51036522-51152778 GCA_004135705.1 Alloteropsis semialata
GTGAATCCGCTGGGAGGGAGAAAGACGAGAATTTGCTGCGAAGGAGACGGAAGCTGTTGGAAGCCTGCCTAGAAGCCTTGAGCGCCAGCCCGCCATCTCCTTCGAATTTTGAACGCAAGCCATTCCCTCTGGTCTACTACAGCTGTTTTCCTTGGCTTGTGCAGGCTGCCCTCCCGACCGGTCCAGGCAGCGGCCACAGAGCCTGGGAAACAGCACGTGGGTGGAATCGGCGGCATCGTGCAGGCCGCTCTGCCTCGCTACAGCTGCATGCCAACCTCGCCGGCGGCGGCAGCACCAACGGCCGCGGCGACGACCACGAGGCCGTCAACCACAACCTCACCGACGACGGCGGCACCGAAGGCCACAGGGACGACCACGACGCCGTCAACCGTGACCGCGATGACGGCAGCGGCGCCGACGGCTGCGGCGACGCCAACAACGCCCATAGCACTGCCGGCTGCGACGACGGCTGCGATGACAACGGCGCCGATGGCCGCAGCAACGCCGACGGCAACCGCGACTCCGTCAACAACGCAACCGACGACGAACGGCGGCATGGCGCCTTGCGGCCGCACGCCTCTCGGCAGGTACGTCGCGTATGCATGTTGCTGATGGTGACAGGTGCAGGCACGGCGGCAGCCCGACCAGTGCCAACGGCATCCCGGCAAGCAGCGGCGTACACCGACGACCTCTCCGGCCAAGCGACCGTGGAGCACCAACCGCGACCAACGTGCAGCGGCCTGGCCACCGACGGCCAGAAGCGCGCGCCCCGCCCAGCGAGCGGCGGCATCCCCGACCAATTACGGAGACTGCGAGCTGCAGCCCCGATCGACCAGGCGCGCAGTGAACGCCTGCCGCCGGCGAGCTGCAACGCTCAGCGACAACGACGACGGCGGAGGTACCGACGGCCGCAGCGACGCCGCCGCCGACCAGCTCGACTATTGCAGGACGAATAACCACTCGGGCGAAGCAACTCCTCGGGTGGATCGCAAACTACTCGGACGAAACTACTCGGGAGCAGAGTCCCTTCTACTTCAGTTCTCGGACCAACAGCCACCCACCAGCCCGTCCTGCCACCCGTGTTCAACGCAAAAATAAAGAGCAGGCGTGGGCAAGCACGCTGAGGCACTGCATGTATGAGTATACATGTGCGTGTGTGCTGCAAGGCCTCTAGACCATGAGTGTTTGATGGTACAACCAGTGCGTGCGTAGGTCATGAGTGCATGCATGCGTAGATGCAGCTGCATTGCTTTGCATGCGTAGGTACTGCTGCATTGCTTTGCATGCGTATGGTGTGTGTGCTGGCCCAAGTGGGGCCCCCTCCATGCATGCAGACGGCCTGACGAGCTACACCATCGCCCAAACAGCCTGCACCTTCGCCTGACAAGCTGCACCGAACGGTGCCGACGGCCTCGACAAGCGGCAACAACGGCCGCGACCCCGCCCAACGGTACCAACGGCCCCGACCGACTCCGACAACGACGGCCCCGAGCGAGTGCAATGACCTCGCCAACGGCAACCGTGACCCCGCCAACGGCGCCAACGGCCCCGGCGACATCGACGGCGACCGTAACCCCGCCAGCGGCGGCGTCAACACCACGGAGCCACGCACCCGCGGCGCAACAGCACTGGACGCCCCCCTCTTTGATCTCACGCAGGGCCGCCGCGGCAAGGCACGCCCCCGAACGAGCGCACGGCAGCACGACCAAGAGAGCTGCAGCGCCGACCGACATAATCACGTTGTCTAACAGCTCGCTAAGCGAGCCATACGCAACCGGCTCCGCCCCGACCAGCGCCCGCTCCGCCGACCGCCGCCCCGACCTCGGCTCCGAACGACTCGGCCGCGCCTCCAAAGGAGTGCGCCGCCCCGACCTCGACTCCGAACGACTCGGCCGCGCCTCCAAAGGAGTGCGCCGCCCCGACCTCGACTCCGAACGACTCGGCCGCGCCTCCAAAGGAGTGCGCCGCCCCGACCTCGACTCCAACCGACTCGGCCGCGCCACCCGTGGAGTGTGCTGCCCCGACTCGGATGGCTCGCTCGACTCAGCTTCAACGATGAAACGCTCGAACAGCTAAATTTTACTACGATCCTTCGTATTTCCATGCATTTCCTTTTACAGTCCCGCATGCCTCTTTTGGGTGTCGCTAAAGTACTCGGGTAGCATTGGCCTCATCCGTTAAACCTCGTCCCGCGTGCCGCCTACACCTAAGCCTCCCCCGATGAGCAGTGTAGTCTGCGGTAAGCCGTCCTCTCCGCGAGCAGTGGTCAGTGGGACTAGAAGCTCGAACGGGATATGCTAACTACCCAAGGAAACACGTAGCCTAATAAAGGCAGGGCGTGCGCAACTTTTCGTTAGTAACGAATAAATCCCGACTCCTCGCTTTACGCAACGCTTTTGCATTACACTGTTTTTTGCAGCTTGGCAAGTTCCGGTATGCTTGCTACGACTCCTACATGCAGGGGTCGGCACCCTTCGTCTCGCCCGGCCTCGGCGCGCGGGGTCAAGTGTCCGCCTGAGGTCGTTTTTCGAAACGCACTCTTCGAACTCTCTAAATTAAGCGGCTCCCGCCGGCCCTAACGACCCCTCGCAGCCCTGCGCTCGGGGGCTGGGCACCGGGACGGACGACTTCGACAGTCGACCTGACAGGTGATTGCGACGGAGGTTCGAAGGCTGGCCCGTCGAAGGGTTCAACAGCCGCCCCCGGGCACCTTGTCGAGCGAGGGGCAGTGAAGGATGGGTCCCAGCGGCCAGTACTCGGGCGCACGAACGCCACGAGCATCCTAAACCGCGTTCGAGTTCTAGTGGTAAGAAAGATCATGGTTTTTCCTCCGACGGAAAGGCAACGAGCCGCCGGGTCCGGCCGAACGGACTTGGTAACTAGATGATCTCACCACTAGGAATTTGAGGTCGATCACAAGCTGATCCGTCGACTCCCCGCCGAAGGGACGTTGGGCCTCACTCGAACCTACCCGTTTGTAGCTCAACGAGAGTCGTGCTTCGGCCTGCGTGGCAAAGTGCGATGCATCTCTTACCCTCCTTCCTATCGCACGGGAAGCATGAGGGGAAAAAACGCAAAAAGACGAAACGAATCCCCGTCCGGACCCAGCTCTCGGGACGCACACGGGGTCGGAATCGCAAACAGAGCCCAACGCCGTGGTCGCATAATTCGCAACAAATCACTACACAAACGCCATAAGCCTGCGAACGAGTATACCACTCGCCCACAGGCTCGGGGGCTACACCCGGCGGGTGCGCTCGCGCGCCCCCACCCGAAACTCCACCGCTTTCTCGACATCACGATAATTCAGCCCGCGAGCGAGTCTACGACTCGCTCCCAGGCTCGGGGGCTCCTGTCGGATACCAATACTAGGGGTATCCAATGACAGCGAGTTAAGAATTAAAATCCCCGACAACACAGCCGCTCAGATAGACCCCTGCGCAGGGATCGGCAGGTCCGACTCGCCCCCGGCGTCTCTATCTAATCTTCCTCCACCCGAACGAATCAGCAGCAACAATCATTTTTTCCCTCTCCCGTACATACACGAATATTATATGGAGGTGCATACTTACGTACATGCATCTGCATGCATGGGTGCATGCGTGTATACGTTTGCCTGCATGCCCACTTTCCTAATCAATGCGTGCATGCCTTTTTGAAGTGAAGGCGTGTCTCTCTCTCTTTATTTTTTAATCATAGCAGCACAGCAAGCTCGCCCGAGGAGTTGCATGCTCGCCCGATGAGTTGCAGGCAGCGCCCGACAGGTTGCTCCTTCGCTCGACGAGATGCCCGTCCCGCCCGGCAAGCTACCGCTTCGCCCGACAAGCTGCACCTTCACCCGACGAGACCCCGATTCGCCCGACGAGATCTCCGTCTCCGACTGGTTCGCTCCTTCTCAACTGTAACATCCCGGAAAAATCAAAAACCTAAAACACGCGTTTAACGAGTTTTCAAATCTTTTCCGATGAATTCTCGAAACCCTAAATCCAAACCTCCGAAGAAATCCAACCATCCAATCTTCCCGGAATCAATCCCGACCGTCCGTTCTTCCGACCAATCCTCGATCCGCGCGTCGCGAACCCGCCTCCGCGCGCGTGACCGACACCGTCCGCGAATCCCGCCGACCCATCCTTTTTCCTTTTCCTTTTCCTTTTCTTTTTCCTTTTTCCTAAATCCATTTCCATTCTTCCTTTTTCCTTTTCTTTTTCTTCCTTCCTCCTTTCTTTTCTTTTCTCCTTTTCTTTTCTCTCTTCTTCTCCTTCCTCCCGCCCGAACTCCTCCTGCCCGACCACCCGAGCCACCGCACCACCGCCACCTGCCCGCCTGCGCCACCGGCCGCGCCGCGAGCTGCCCGCGNCGAGTTCAGGACAACCGCGGCCGCCACAAGCTGTCGCCGCCATGGGAAGGCCCCTACATCGTCGATCAAGTCCTACGCCCGGGGACCTACAAGCTCAAGGATGAGAACGGCCAAGTCCTCACGAACGCTTGGAACATAGAGCAGCTACGTCGCTTTTATCCTTAAAAAGCATTTGTACTTTGTCTTTCGCTTACGATAATAAGAATGCTCTTCTGTTCCGAGTACTTTATGACCTTACAGTCGTTTCCCGAGATGCCCCCCGAGTCCTCTGAAATAAGAGGCAAGCGACTCTTTCCCCACGTAGGGTCGAATGCTCTCGACAAACGACACGGTAAGTACCTACGATGGCCTGTCAAACGCCAGGGGTTCGAAGGCTGGCCCGTCGATGGGTTCTACAGCCGCCCCCGAGCACCCCGAGTGAGGGGCAGCAAGGGATGGGTCCCAGCGGCCAGTACCCGGGCGCACGAGCGTCACGGGCATCCCGAACTGCATTCGAGTCTTGATGGCAAGAAAGATCATGGTTTTTCCTCCGAACGGAAAGGCAAAGAGCCGCCAGGTCCGGTCGAACGGACTCGGTAACTAGATGATCTCGCCACCAGGAATTTGAAGCTGGCCACCAGCTGGTCCGATCGGAACCCGTCGAGCGGGATGCCGTGGCTTCACTCGAATTGACCCGTTATCAGCTCACACGGACACCGCATTTTCGGCCGACGAGGCAAAAATACGGCGCGGTCCGGCCCCTCCACCTTTTGCGAAAAAAGATGCATGAGGGGTTACGACGCAAGGAGAAAGAGGCCTCTCCACCACTACCCTGCATCGCGTGGGGCCCCAGGTCACGAAACAAGGCCTGTGAGAAATCTCGCCACGACAAAACGAAGCCGAGGACGAGCCCGGAAGGAGTGCGTGAGGGGAAAACGAAAGAAGCGGATCATGGCCCGATCCGTCGGAAAAAACGCGGCGTCATCCTGCAAGGACCGCACGAAGACGGCAAGCCTTACAAACTGACGAACAAACTAGCAGTTCAACAAACACAGATTAAGCAGTTCTTGACACACATTATTACAGAGGAACAAACTAAGCCGTAGTCGCCCCAGGAGTCCCACCGCTGGTTCCGTCGCCGCCGGCGCCATCGCCTTCGCCGTCGTCGTCGTCGTCGCTACTCAGAAGGACAACGGGCCCCACAGCATGGGCAGGCACTCCTCTTTTTTCCCCTTTTTACCGTGTACTCTCTCTCTTTTACCTTTGACTTTACTGGCTCCCCTTGAACTATAAAAGGGAAGGCCAGGCCCCCTGCGAGGGGATGGACTACTTTTCCTCTGGAAGGGAGCGCTCCCTCTCCTGTACTTCTTCTTCCTCCAGCCAGTCTCCGGACTGAGCTCGTCCACGCACCAGAGACTTGGGAAGCTCTCCCTCTCTCGCCCGTTTGTACCCCCTACTACAAACCAGCGCAAATAACACGAGCAGCACGAACTGGACGTAGGGTGTTACTCCCCGGAGGCCCGAACCAGTATAAATCCTTGTGTCCCCCTTTTGCGCAACCGTCCGAGGCCCGACGCGCTCTCCACGATTTTATTACTTGCCGGCGGTAAAGAACCCCGACAAAAAGAATTAAGGACTATAGGCAAAAAAACACAAAAACTGGTTTTGGTAGTAAAAGCACCCAGCAGAAAAATCATGTGACGGCCTGTGTGTATAAATGCAACATAGAAAAATCATACCAAGAACTCGTCAACTCCAAATGAGAGCTGCATGCTATGTGTATCATCATCCCAGTACGAGTTTTTGCCTACAGATAGATATTGGTGAATGTGAGCAAAAAAAGAATAAAAGGCAGAAGTTATCTGGAGAAGAATTAAATGACACAGAAACTTGCTGAAGGCATTAAAGTTTAAACAGATAAATTCACCTTTTGCAGCTTTCATGAAATGATACTCCATAGAATACACTCGTTTCCCATGCTTCAGTTCACGTTTGATCATGTATAAGTTTTCAAAGGGAGGAACGATCTCTGCACCTTTTTGCTACAAGAATGTATGTTAGTTAACACATCAACAATTTATCACACAAGCTTGAATATGAGGTCCCAGACAGAGAACTACCATTAAGATCTTTGGACCGTCTGCAAGCCATTGACGGCAAATAGCCTCTATCTCAGATATAAACCTATATGGTAAAGAAAATATTAATAACCCTCTCCAGATAAGTAAAATTGACTAAAAAGAGAATAAGAAAATTGGATAGCATCATGGTATATTTGCAGACCTTTCCCATGATGAAGCGATAGTGAAATCATCGAACCGCTCAAGCTGTGGAGAGGAATGAAATACGATAAATCAACAGATAATTTTCAGCTCAATAGAATTCAGTAAAATTTTGAATTCTAGCATTTATGGAGCTACACACAAAAGAAAAACAGTGAAGAAAAACCATCACTAAAAGAAGTTACATGCTGTCGGTCTAAACAGTGCGGCAAATGGTATCCACCAAAGCCACCAAAGCACAGAAGTTGCAGTACCGAGCAATTAGCATGTTTGACAGGCACATAATATGTAATTAAGCATCATAAAGTTCTGTTACATATGACCCCTACAGACTGCCAAGTTGTTCTGCCTCTTATAGCAATTTGCAGCAGGAAACGTGTAGATGTATACTCCTTTAGAAGCAGAACACTATAAGCAGCTCAATAATGGACTACACCAACTGATCAGCACGGTCCTGAACTGTGATCTGGCGGCCAATACATCGACATATCCAATAACAGCGAACTTTAGCTACCAAAATTCCGTTCAAATTCTCCAAAAGTAGCCTGGGAACTGCAGTCATTCGTCGTCGCCGCTGGCATCCTTGACCATGGGGAGCTTCTCAAGCTCTTCAGCCAAACCATAGATCCTGAAGGCGAAATCCTTGACGGTCGAGTTCTTCGGATAATCTGGTGCCTTGATGCCGAACGCAGTGGCCACACCGCGAAGCTTCGTGAACGCTTCGCGGAGCATGTTGCTGCTCCAGATGTTGTCGGCGACGATCTCCGCCGCCTTGGCCTCCTGCTCCTCCTTAGCCTTCTTCCGACGGCTGTCGTCGTCGTCCCCCTCCCTTCCCCGCTTCATCGACGACAGGTCACTCGACGATGCCATGCCACCGCCGCTCTTCTTGGCCTACTCTCCCCGCTCGCCTTTGCCGCCGGTCTGTGTGTTGGACTGGGTGATGAAAATGCCGAGTTTATAGGGCCGGGGGGAAGCGAACCGTCTGGCTCCCCACTACTCTTGAAGTAACTGGCCGGGGGGAAGCGAACCGTCTGGCTCCCCACTACTCTGGGAAGCGAACCGTCTGAAGCGAACCACCGAGCCTGCCGCACCTCGCCCCACGAGTCCCCGCCTCTCCCGAAGAGCCTCACATTCTCCTGCGAGCTCGCACAGCTACGTCTCTCTACTCTTCAAAGTACCTGTACTTTTCAATTCGCGATACTAGTCAAAGTACTGTACCATTCCGAGTACTTTTTTCACACATGACCGAAATATACCCCGCGAGTTCCCAAAACTTAGCGGCGGGCGACCCCTTCCCTGCACAGGATCGCCCACCGCTCGGGGGCTCCACCCGGGGCCCGGTGCCCCTCCGTTTTTGCACTCTGTTTTTTCGCAAAAACTTAACAAGTGATCGCTCTCGCGCGCGATCAAGCGGTATACTTTTGCGCTTGCGAGAAAGGAACGTCAGCTCAAAGGGCTCTGTGATCCACGCTTGTCCAAGTTTCGAGTGCTCACGCCCCTGCGGCTATGGCGCTAACTTGCGGGCAAAGTCCAAGCCCTCGGGCCGACGTCCTTTTCCCGAGAAGCAATAAGGGAACCGCCTCGACTAGTTGTTGCCTTCAGCATACCCGATTTGTTGCTTGTCATCGTTCGAACCTTCCAAAACTACTCGGGGGCTGCAAGTCCGAGTGCCCAATCTCTCGAGTTCCTACGCCCCGGCGGCTACGGAACAGAGTCTGACGGGCAAGGCCCCGTGCCTTTCTATCTCGGTCCACGACCCCTAGAAAAGTATTCGGAAGAAAGCGAAAATGGCAAACAACAAATAAAACACGAGTTTTTCGAGTAACAACTATTATCATAGGAACTTTGTTCATTACAAGCAGTGACCAAGTTCTTTATGGCTGCTCTGGCTCAAGTTCCTGCAGGGCGACGGACGCCACTCGGTCGGCAAACGAGGAGGACTCGGCTTCAATCTCGTCGTACTCAGTATCCTCGTAGCCGGGGGCCCATCCGTCCTGCAGGGCCTTTCGATCCATGGTCGGGTAGTGTGACAAGAACATGGCAATGATCTTGCGTGCCACACTCCGAGCAAGATCCGAGGCCTGCGCCCGAGTTCTCCCCGTGACGAGGGCGAGGCGATCCACCAAGGACGGGCCGCCACCGACGTCGAGCTCCCCGAGCAGCTGCTCGACCGCCTGGACCAAAGCCTGATGGACCTCGGATTTCTTCTCGAGGGCCCTCTGGCTCTGCTCGCCCGCCTCCCGGGACCTCCGAAGGTCCTCGACGACCCCTGCAGGCAACTCTTCGTCAGCATCATCCTGCAAGAAGAAGGGCGAGTGGACGCGCGATACTTACTGGTCAGCTGCGCCCTAAGATCCTGACCAAGCTGCACCAGCTCTTGGTTGGTAACAAGGGCCTTGGCCACCTTGCGCTTCTCCCCCTCGAGCTGGGCCTCCAGGTCAGCCCTCACCCTCCGCAGGGCTGCATTGACAGTCAAATCTAAGCAAACACACTGGAGAACGGAAAGAAACTGCCCGACAACCGATGAGGAGGGAGGACTCACCAAGGATCTCTTCCTCCCGCTTCCCGGCGATCTCCTTGAGGCGGGCCCCCTCCTCCTCCGCGGCCGTCAGCCTGCCGGCCACCTCGACCAGCTGGTTGCCGACCGTCTTGAGGTCGAGGTCGCGGTGCTGGACGTCTGTCTGAAGGTCCACCACCTTCGTCCTCAGCTCCTCGACCTCCCGCACGGCGGCAGCCTTATCCCGGTTGGAGGCGTCGGCGGCCACCAACGCCTCCCTCACGGTCCTCTCAGCCTCGTCCACCTTCACCTCGAGGGCGGCCTCCCTCTCCGCGGCGTCCAGGATCGCCTCGTCCCTGGCCTCCCGGGCCTCGGCCAGCTGGGCCTCGAGCTGCTCCTTCTCGGCCTTCAGCTGCTGCACAGCATGCCAAAGCCCGGACTCCCGGCGGAGGAACGCCGACTTCTCGGCACTGCGCTCGATAATTCTCTGAACAAAAACGAGAAGAAGAACGCTAAGGCATGCCCCAGAACAGCGCCAGGATCAGAAGAACGAAGTCCAGAGACTCACCCGGGAAGGATCGATGATCAACTTGTTGAAGACCTCCTTCATGTTTTCGAGGCCGTC
Source organism: Alloteropsis semialata (assembly GCA_004135705.1). Classification (NCBI taxonomy): domain Eukaryota; kingdom Viridiplantae; phylum Streptophyta; class Magnoliopsida; order Poales; family Poaceae; genus Alloteropsis; species Alloteropsis semialata. The sequence goes on from CM014272.1 coordinate 51,046,263, forward strand.
GCGGAGAAGCTGGCACTGCTCCCTCTCCGCCGCGTCGTCCAGCTCGAAGATGGGACCCGCCGCCGGGTTCTGACGGTCGTACCACAAGTACCGACCCTCGCACGGAAGGTTCGGGTCGTCCTCGATGGGTACGAGGGCGGCACATCGGCGGTCCACCGCCATCATTCCCGGCGTCTCCCGGAGATGGCGCGGGCCCTCGCGCGTAGGGCGAAAGGATCTCGGGAACTCCACGGCCAGCCTCCTGCTGCACTCGCCGGCGACCCTCCGCGAGCTACCCTCAGGCGAGTCCTCGAGCACGACGATCTCCGGGGGAGTCACCCCGGAGGACTCGGGGGCTGCGGCGGCCGCCGGGATGGCGGCGTCTTGGCGGGCGTCGGGAGTCCCCGCCTCTGCTTCCTTGGGGCCGACCGTAGCCCCTGGAGAGGCAGCAACCCCGCGGCCATCTTCTCCGGCCGCGTCCCCGCGGCCATCTTCTCCGGCGACTTCCCCCACTCCGGGGTGAGCCGGCTCCTCCTGAGGAGCAGGCAGGGCCGCCTCCGCCAGCTCCTCGGCCAGCTCCGCTTGAAGCGCCGCCACGGCCGCCTCTGGGGGGACGGCCTGTGCAAAGGCTAGGCCCATTGGGAGTGTGTCCTCCGGGCTGTCGCCGCCCCCCTCCGGCACCTGTTCGTCCGCGGAGGGCGCCACCCTCCGCGTCACCTCCTCGGCCCGCTCCGCCGAGGGCACCGGTAGGGTCACCTCGGCCCGCTCCACCACGGGCTCCTCCGTCGCCCTCTTGGCCGGCTCCGCCGCGGGCTCCAGCGTCGCTTGTTCGGCCTGCTCCGCCACAGGCCCCGGCCTCTGCACTTCCAGGCGCAGCGTCTTCCTTGGCGCCACCTCGAGCGGAGTATCGACCCGACTGGTTCATTGCAAGTCAGCAAAGCCCGGCCGGGAAAAATGGTAACCACAGGAAAAACCGAAACCATTCGAGAAAGTCAGGCCATCACTCACCTCGACGCAATCCTCCGCGTCCGCTTGGACCCCGTCGGCGCTGGGGCCTGCGGGGATGCGGGCCGCTTGGACCCCGCCAGCGTCGGCAGGGCAGGGGCCACGGGCGCGACAGCGGCGTCCCTGCCCGAGTGGGGCGCCGCCCGACCTGACGAACCTCCCCCCTCGACCGGTGTCGAGTCCGGCCGCCTTGTCGAGACCCTCACCGGGGCGGGAGGGGCTTGCGCCTCCGCCACGGGCGTCCGGGGCGCGTCCTGCCCTTCGCTCCGCGCCCGCGTCATCTGAGGGGCCGACAGCGGCCGCCTGTCGTCCCGCGGCGCGAATCGCAAGGGGGAGCGCGACGCCCCCGAGGACGAGCCCCCTTTGTGGGCGCGCTCTGATAGGTCCCGGCTCCGGCTCCTCTCCCGGGGAGGGGAGACTGTCTCCCGCCGGGAACTCCTTCCCTTCTCGAGGTCGTGACGGGAGGACGGAGGTGTGCGGCTGCGCCTCTCGCGCCGGCCCTCCTCGGAGGACCGCCGATGCCGGTCCGACCGAGAGCCTTCGCCCCTTCCCGAGTCCGGCGGTGGCGGCCCTCCTCTCCCGCTCCGCCCCGAATGCTGTGCCGAGGACGAGGCGCCGGCGGTCATCACCACGACCGACTTCAGCTTCTGAGGAGGCGAGTCGTCGTCACTCTCCTCGTCATCCTCGCTCCCCGAGACGTTCTCCACGAACTCCTCGGGGTCCTCGTCCTCGGAGACGTCATCCTCTCCCTTCCTCCTCCTCCTGGATCGCTCGGCGTTCCGCTCACGCTTGGCGACCTCGTTCTTCTTCCACTCCTCCCGGCGATCTTTCCTCGCCTTGGCGTATGCGGCCTCGGCTCGGTTTCTCGCCTTGTCCTCGGGGAGTGGCGGCCGGGAGAGGGTGCAGTGGAGGCCCTTCATCTAAAAGAATTCAGGATCAGCCAACTGAAAAACCACTCGGGGATTCAAGATGCACAAAGAAAACCTTACCAGATCCTTGGTGCGCTTGTGCGGGAGCATGGGGAGGAGGCCCGGGGGAGGATATGCTTCGTGACCCTTCCCCATCGCCGCCGTCACCCGGCGTTCCAACTCGTCCCCCGATGGCAGGGGGATCATCGTCACGGTCCCCTCAAAGGGGGCGTTCTGCTGGACCATCTCCCAGATCTGGAGAGGGCGCCGCCTCAGCGGCACGATACCTCTCGAGAGGTATCCGCCGAGGACTTCCGCCGTGGTCACCCTCGCGCCGCGGAGCCGAGCGAGGGCCTCCCAGATGTCCCCGAGGACCTTGTCTTGCCGCTCCTTCTCGGGCCCGTACGCCCACTCCGCGGGCAGCTTCTCGAAGGTCTTCCCGGTGTACGCCGGGAGGGGGTTTCGGCTGTCGTTCTTCAGGTAGAACCACATCGGGTGCCAGCCCTTGTTCGAGCTGGTCAGGGTCCCCGAGATGTAGGCCTTCATCCGCCCCTGCTTGGCCTTCAGCACCGCGCAACCTATCGTCGCGGGGGCTCCGCCCTCCACGGTGTGCAGCGAAAACTTGAAGAAGTACCTGAAGAGGTCCCAATGGGCCCCTATCCCCAGGTACCCCTCGCAGAGGGCGACGAACACCGCCATCTGCTGGACTCCGTTCGGGTTGAGGTGGTGGAGCTCCAGCCCGTACTCGTTGAGTACGGCGCGGATGAACCTTCCGGCGGGGACGGAGAACCCGCGCTCATGGAAGGCGACGAAGGAAACAACGTACCCCTCTGGCGGTTGGGGGTAGTCCTCGACGCCGGGCACCTTCCACTCCACGGCCTCCGTCAACGGCGGGAGCAGGCCTTCCGCCGCGAGGCCCTCCAGCTGCCGGCGTGAGACGCGGGAACGCTCCCAGGTCGACATCTTCAAGCAATCCGAAAGAAGAAGCGCCGGCGAGATGGGGGGCTCGGTCACTTGCTCTCCGCAGCGGCGATGCGACGGCGGCGGGGGATGCAAAAGGACAAGCGGCGGCGACGAAGAAGACGAAGCGCGCGTTGGAAGTTGGAAAGCTCTGGCACGGGTAAAACCCCAGGCCGCCGCAGCACGCGGCTATAAGTAGGGGCGGGGCGGAACCGCCGCGGCCTTAATTGCGCGGGCCCACCACTGGCGCCGCGGCGACGTGCGCACGTCGCCTCGCCTGACCTCCTCAAAAGGCGCGCCCACCTCCCCACGCGGCGGGGGACCGGGCCGACGCTTCCGTTCCCGGCCCGCCAAACGGTCGGGCGGTTGACCGGCCTTCCCCTCCCCGACAAGTTTTCCGATCCCGACAACATCCAAGGCAAACCACCCGGGCACAAAACCTTAACAAGAGCACCAGCTCTTCTCAAGGCTCGGGGGCTACACCCGGCGGGTGCGCTCGCGCGCCCCCACCGGAAAAGTTGCAACTCGCCATATCCGTGCTACCACTCGGCGGGTGCGCTCGCGCGCCCCCACCGGAAAAGCTGCAACTCGCCATTTCCAAGCTACCACTCAGCCTGGGCGCGAGCTTTCATCTCCCCCCAGGCTCGGGGGCTACTGACGAGGGTCCGAATTAGGGGTACCCAATCAAACCCTTAATCCGGGAGCTTACGATAATCCACCCCTCAAAAAGCAAAAATTAAAGACCCAACCCAAAGCAGAATCATCATGCCACGACACCTCGGAGGCCGCCCGACGAGTCTCCGATTCGCCCGAGGGGTTCTCCGCCTCCGAGGAGTCCCCGCGATTCGCCCGAGGAGTTCTCCGCCTCCGAGTGGCTATCCGGTTCGCCCGAGGAGTTCTCCGCCTCCGAGTGGCTATCCGGTTCGCCCGAGGTGTTCTCCGCTCCCGAGTGGTCTCCAGCTCCTCGGGTAAAACTACCCGGCCACGCCCCGGCCCATCCTGCGCCGTACCCACTTGGTACTTGCCGCGTCAGAGCATGATGGGCGTCCGTCCTTCGCCACGACAGCCACAGTGACGCCCGTCACGTCCGAACAGGAGCGCTACAGCCCTGAGAGGAATGCATGCGCTACACCGGGCACCCAAGTACAACTCCAGGCATCCACCGACGACACCTGGAACCCGAGCAGGACACCTGGAGCGCCCGAGGACCTCGAGCGAGTCAACCACGACCCGGAAACTACCCGGGAGCTTACCCGGGAAGGCATCGACTCCAACCACCCGGGATGTACGATCCCGGGTCCGGCGGGGCGCCCACTCCGTCAACACCTGCTCCCTGTACGGCTCGGCAGACGGCGCTGGATGAAGCTCTCGGGGGCAGTAACTCCCCTTGTAATTTTCTCCTTTTTACCCCCCACACCCTTCTCCCCTTGAAGCTATAAAAGGGGACAAGGGGACATCAGTGAAGGGGGGAATTCGAACACTAGTCGAACACTCGGTCACAGCACACGCAACACGCTCACTCACACCGCTCAGGGACTTGGGACCCTCTCCCTCTCCCGACTAGTTTGTACACCCCTACTACAGACTTGGACTTGAGAACACCGGCTCACACTGGACGTAGGGTATTACTCTCCGGAGGCCCGAACCAGTCTAAACCCCCTGTCTCTCGAGTCACCATCCGGATCCTGACACGCGATCGTAGGAAATTTACTTGTTGGCGGTAGAGAACCCCGACAGGGGAGGAGGCGTTTCTTCCAAAATAAAAGATAATCAAGTGTGTCTTTACTCATAATCACACAAAAGTACAAACATTTCAAAATTACAACAAAGGGCAAGCCCCATTACAAAGTTTCCATACAAAAGTTCCTCAAAACGTTTCAAACACATATCCACTAAACTCCTGCCCAGAAGAACTAAACCATGGGGCATTGAAGACGCAAGCAAAGTTATCGGCCTCCTGGTCAATCTCAAATGGCTCCACCTTAGGCACAAGAAGCGGAATGGCTTCAGCATTCCTCCTAGCAGCTCGATCACCATGTTCAGAACCACACGCAACGAACAAAGTAAAAAAAGCAATAACATTAAAATTCACTGCAAAGATAAAATTCCCGAGAGAAACTCCAAAAATCAGCAAGAGTAGAATCAGGGTGATGATGCTGGTATTCCTTCCAAGCATAGCCGGAAGAGCAAATATCATCATCGCGCATTCTTAACGGCAAAAGTACAAGCACATCATCCACATCAGGGATCAGAATATATGCAAATATACAAGATTCAAAGACCAGTTCAAATAACAAATTCTCAAGTTTGTCAATCTAACACATCTACACCTTCGGATCTTCCTCCGGGGCAGCCTGACCGCCTTGAGCTCTTGAAGAACTACCAACACCCGAAGAAGACCCAGCTGCCGCAGCTTCGGCTGTGGCTTTTCGCTTCGCCTCTACGGCAAGAAGTTCCTTCGCCTGTGAGAGTATAAGCTGTCAAAAACAAGCAAAATATAACATCCATAGTTGAGCACAAATGAAGCTAAAATAAGCGTCTAAAACAAACCTTTTCCAAGCAGTTGTGGGCGACGCGATGAGCGGTGTCACGATCGGTTGCAACCCAAAACTTTTGACAGAATAAAGTCTTTGTCATGCAGATAGCTTCGTCAAACACACTCCTATCCATAGGATTTTGGGCTGGAGGGAAACGATAGTCCTTCTTCAGGAAAGCCTTGTAATGTGTACAACCCTCGTCAGAAAACATCTTGAAGGCAGTTGTTGCACAAACTTGGGCAGCGTAATCCCCGACCAAAGATAAAACTTCGGGAAGAAACTTGAACTCTTGGTCCAACCAATCAAAGAGCTTCTCTAGACCATAGTCACCGCTGGGAAAAGGTAGGGGCTTGGCACTATAGGAGTTCAAAGTAGCTTCGTAAGCACGGTATACCTTAAGGCCCCTAGCCCAGACCTCTTCTTCAATTGTTTTCCTTTTCGGCTCGAAGCCTCTTGACAGTGGACTGAAGGTGAGTGGCTTTGTCATGAACAGTGTTCTTCAAGTCTGTCATTGTCAAAAGATCATGTTTATACTTGTTGCTCTCAGCACTTAGCTTCTCTTTTTGACCCTCCAAGATCTTAATCTGGTTCTTAAGCGAATGCACCAATTCGGCATCTCCAATGAGCTGGGTGCGCAGGCCTTCAATGACATCATCTTTTTTAGCGTTAACAGCTTTGAGAGATGTGAACTTGTCTCTTAGCAAAGACATTTCTTTGGACAGAGTTTCATGCTCTACTCGAAGCTGAGAGACCCACTCCTCTTGCTCCTTTCGCAGAGCTTCCAACTCTCTTCTCTCATCTTCGACATCGCCAATGCGTAGAGGAAGATGATGGAACAGCTCTTGGATGGCAATCATAGACTGCAAAGGCAAGGAAAGAATATCAACAAATTTAAAACAACAGAAATGCAAAAATAAAGAAAGAGGTGAAACAAAAACAAGATAACTACCTTCATATTCCCATTGATGCAAACACCAGCCAAACTGCCTAGATCCAGAGACTTTTCAAAAGCTATAAAAAATGAATTAAAAAACAAAGGCAAGAGATGCATATACAAAGTAAGACAAAAATCAAGTACCATAGGGATTAAAATCATGGAGATCATCCATCGAACGAAGCCCGTCCCGACGCAAACGGTCAACAAAAGCTTTGGGTTGTGGAATAACTGTCCCTACACCAAAATTAGCAGATCTCTGATCACTCGACTGATTCTCTGAACCAACATTGGAGGAGCTGGATCTTAGAGTGACAGAGCTGGAAGAGAAGGAACTGAAGCTAACTTCAACTCGGGTAGCTTTGGCATCATCGCTCCCAATTTGAACGTCAGACGACTCACCAGCTCCAGCGTGAGTCCAGACAATAGGAGAAGAAGCCTTCACCCATTGACTTTCATCATCATCTTCATTGACAGCTGCCTTTGGCCTCTCCACCTCCTCCTCATGAACAGTTTCCAATAGGGCTCTCCCAGCGACTTGTGCCAAGATATCAAGAGAAGTTTGTACTGGAATGAGCAATAGGAGAGTTAGTAGGAGTTTAGAAGGAGGGTGGATGCCGGTTTCGTCTTTGGCAGCAAAATGAGAAAAAACTAATGTCATCATCGTCATCACCAAAGGCGGCCACCATCTAAAGGCCAAGCGAAGGACCAGGGGCAACATTAGCCTCAGCTACAAAACAACACGAGAATAAGAAAAGCAGAGTATGAACAAAGTAAGTTTGATGAAGCAAACATAACAAAAGTGTAATAAAAGCAAAACTAACCAGTAAAGTCAAGGGTCGAGAACAAGGGCGAGACGACCGAAGGAGCAGGAACAGCCAAAGGCGCGGTGGTTGAAGGAGGAGGCGCCGGTGGAGCCGAAGAAACAGGAGTAACAGCAAGTGCCTTACCCTGGCGAGAACGCTTGGCGTTCTCTAGCGGGCGTGGAAGAACATTTTCCAAGGGTAGAAGAAGAAGCCACTTTCGTGCTTCAGGGTCTAGTCTTATCACCTCCTCGAGCGGCCTCAGTCCCTTGACGACCAGCGTCGCCTTGGTCGTCGTCACTAGTCTGATCAGAGGCACGACCTCTTCGGCTGCGACCCTGGCTCGACTTAGAAAGGGGCTGCACGCTTGGATGATCAACATTCTAAAATTTTCTCTTGCCTTTACCAGGCGCAGCACATTGTGAATAGTTTATCTTCATCTCCTCAAAAACGCGGTTAAGCTGATGGCCTCCAAGAAGGTTCACACAACTGGTCATTAACTCAATGGACTCAACGAAGGCGTGATCACTCATGTTCTCAGGTTTCTTCGCCCCAAAACGGGGGAAACAGGCATGTGTATGGCCGCAAAAATCCTTATGATCAAAGATCAATAGCATATGGCTTCCAATCGGTTGACAAAATATTAACTCCCATAGCAAGCCCTTCATCAATAAGATCACAACTTCCACTAACCAAACTTGCCTTGAAGAAGGCGCTAGCGCACAAATCAAACCCAATTGCCTTCGGGTCAAACTCTAGGCAAGAAATAAAAGCAGTTGGCAAAATCTTGCCGTGCAGTGGATAAGAAATCTGCTTCGAACCATCTTCAAGAAGTAACTCCTCCTGAGGAACTCAAACATAAAGCCAATATTTTTTCCAATCTCGATCCCAATGGTTGCGCTGGAAGAAGGTAAGTTCAACTTTCTCATAAGAAGTCCCATGGCGACGAGGGCAAAAGGTGATGCTCCCAAAATCAGGCTCGTAAGCAATTCCTTCAATTTTGACAGATTTGATCTGGCGGTGGCCCTCAAAATAACGAATGAAGGCGTCAACCCTGACATCAGAACCGTTTGTCTTCACTACCCAGAAAAATCGAAGAAGATGGGTAATCCCATTGGGAGTTTGATGATAGAGCTGCATGCCAAACCTTCCCAACATCTTAGCAATAATATTGCTAATGGGCATCCGAAGCCCTACCGTGAAGAAATCTCGAAAGTTGACAGCTTTTTTGGGCACTGGTGTTGGAATAACTTCATCTCCTGGTGCCCTACTGTGTCCAACGGGAAAATAACCCTTCTCTTCATAGAACTTGATGAGATGAGAGATAACATTGGACTTGCCAAAAATAAGAGTCTTTGGGAGGGTCTTCTTCTTTGGGTCAGCAAGATCCGAGACGTCGGCATCTACATCACCAAGGCTTTCTTCAGCCCCAGATGCAACGCCTTCGGCTTTGATTCAGCATCTTAAGCCCCGGCATCCTCTTCATTAGCCTCGTCCTGAGGATTCTCCTCCTTAGCAGGAATCTCACCCCCTTCAATTTGACGGGCGAAGGCAGCAGCTTCCTCTTCGGTCATATCGGCCTAACCACGAGGACTGCCTTCATCAGCCATTTCAATCAAACGAGCAGTTTGCTTTGTGCGAGCCGCTAATTGAAAAAAATAATAAGAATAAAAACAAGGCATAGTTGACAACGAAGGGAAGTACAAGAGCATGAGTATGAAACTTAGTTTCATCAAGACCGGAAGTACTAACTCAAAGCAGGAGGGCACCTGAAGAGAAGACAAAGTAGCATAAAAGACAAGCTACTTTATTGGTGAAAACAAAGGAAGGTAAAATATTTACCCCCCTTTCGGTCCTTTATATAGGGGGTAAAAAAGTAACGGTTACATGTCTCGAGAAGCGAACCGCCACAACGGTTTCCCACAGGAAAAAACAAATAAAGCAGAGAAAAATAATATGATCTCCTTCTCCAACGGTCAGAGGTGGTGTTTCTTATAAGTGAAGCAATCCCTGTTTTGAGGAGCTCGGCCTGTTGGATCAGGCTCTTGTCCACGACGGGCTACTGTTGGGGATCGGCTTATTCGAAACACCTCCATTCGATAATGGTGGAGATCTAACCCTAATCACTTTACCTTCATTTTGCATTCCAAGTGAACAGATCACCTTCGTTCTAGAGGAGGCAACCAAGGGTGGAAGCTAGCACGAGCCAGCGCCTTCGTTCGAAGATGTCTCAAGTTGGCAGAAAATAGCACGCCCAAGGGGAGACGAAGGGAAGCCTGAGTCAGGGAAGGAGAAATGGTGGCGGATTCACCTTCATCTTCATCTTTTTTTTTTGAAAGGAATTCATCCTTCATCTTGACAACAACAATCATCAAATTCAAAAGGACTTTGAAGCCAATCCTGCTTTGAGAGAACTCCGGGGGCCGAAGGCAACGGTGGCGGGTTCAACACTGAATGAAGGAGAGAGAGACCAAGACAAGCACGAAATCTCCATTTAGCATTTACCTTTGTACCCTTTAGACTATTGTGTCATTAAATCGAGGGTGTTATGCCTAGTTTTCCAAGTGTAGTTTAGGCATGAGAAGATGTCTTTTGGGCTCCCTATAAAAGGGGGTCACCCCAACGTGTAAAGAGGAGATGAATTGAATGCACAGTAATCCCGTGAATGTTGTTTCGCTGAGTTACCTCATTCTATTCTTCTCATTGCTTGTGGATAGCTTCGACCATATATCACGACATCCACCTTGTGACCTTGGCGGAGTATGAAGCTGGTGCCTTCCACCACCGGCACCATCCTGCCGGTCTCCTGTGGCTTCAACCAGTATATGTACCGCCAAAGGTTGAAGTGTGAGGCGATACCGAGGTATGCTCACACATATGAATGAAGACGATGGAGATCGCCATGATGGAATTGGGATTGAGATGGACTACCTCAATCCCGTAGAAGTGTAACAGTCTGCAGAAGAAAGCCCCGGTCGGCAGACCAAGGCCTGCCTCGAAGAAGGGCTTGAACAACACCAACTACGAGATCCCCTCGGTGGGGAACGCCTACCCCTTGCAGCTCTGCCACTCCGCAACGTCCTTTTGGGAAGGACGTTGTAGAAAACCATGTCCTCTAGCGCCTCCTCTGACAGCTTGCATCATCACCAGGTGACCGTCGGACTCGGGATCCGGTCGGTCTTCGGCACGTGGGTGACCTTCTTCTTCAGCGCCATCTCCGCAAGCACCAGGGTCTTCTTGCACATACGCGACTAAGGCTTCCCCGTGGTGGACTCTCTAGCGACCAACATGGATCTCTCAATAGCAGGGCGACCAAGAGAGTGGTGGCGACAGAGAAAGGAAATGCGAATTGGAAGCTTACATGGAAAGTGAACCCTTCTCCCCGAGCGGCACTCCAATTTATAAGGATCCAATCCCCAGAGTTTCGCGTGCCATCAACAGGATTTACTGCGGTTAACGGATTGAATTTTGCTCGTTGTACGGAGAACGGTCAAAAGAGTCGTTGCCAACGGTAAACCCCTCCCCCCGCCCCCGCTCCAGTAATTTCTCTGATATCTTTTGTTTTCTCCGTTTCCGCTAGACTAACCGTTATCCCCTTCGTTTAAAGTAGTACTCGGCGTGCCCCGAGTGGCTCTACTCGGCCTTCGGACTTGGGGGCTGGGGCGCTGATGTAGCTACTCGACATGCCTCCCGTGGCTTGACCCGCCCTCACGCTCGGGGGCTGGCGCCGCAAACCAGTCGTCGTGCTTCCCATGGCTTGACCCGCCCTCACGCTCGGGGCTGGCACTGCAAACCAGTCGGTGTGCCTCCCATGGCTCGACCTGCCCTCATTCTTGGGGGCTGGTGCCACAAACGACTCGGCGTGCCTCACATGGCTCTACCCGCCCTCAGGCTCAAGGGATGGCACCGCAAACCAGTCAACGTGCCTCCCATGGCACAACCCGCCCTCACTCTCGGGGGTTGGCGCCGCAAACGACTCGGTGTGCCTCACGTGGCTCGACTAGCCCTCATGCTCAGGGGCTGGTGTCGTAAAAACTCTCTAATGCCTAGATCCTCTTTGAACAAGTCAACAAAGTACTCCACGATGCTCAGAACCAAGCAATTGGGAACTATGTCTTGTACGCCTACGTCTCGGAAGTGTGCACGCGGCCTAGCTCCCTGCGCTAAGAACTATGGCTATTGAGTCGGGTCGCCCTGGCGCGAGCGGACGAATTGGAAGTGTGCACGCGGCCTAGCTCCCTGCGCTAAGAACTATGGCTATTGAGTCGGGTCGCCCTGGCGCGAGCGGACGAATTTCGGATGAAATTAAAAGACTTAAGGGAGGAGAAAGGACTTCTCATCGAGATGCATTACTCCACAATTGGCGTGCTTCGGATGGCTCAACTCGGCCCTCATGCTCGGGGCTGGGCGCCAGGAGTACTACTTGGCCAACCCTCACGCTTGGGGGCTATGCACCAAAATTAATGCTGGATGATTTTGTTAGACGCTTCTGGGTTAAGCCTTGAGCCGATTCCTACGGAATCGCCTTAAGCCTCGGGGGCTACGGTCCACGGACGCACTTCGCGGTGCATCCGTGGAATGTTCGGCGAAACAATGACAAAAAGGCAATAACCCTTGAGCCGACTTCTTCCATGTCACCTTAAGGCTTGGGGGCTGGTCCTATGGACCCACCTCGCGGTGAGTCAGTGAGAGTCTACAAGATGATCAAGACAAGGCTACTAACCTTTGAACTAATTCCTTCGGAACTGCTTCAAGGCTCGGGGGCTATGGCCAACGGACGCACCTCACAGCGCATCCATTGTAGATGGCTTTCGGGACTTCTCTGGTATCACACGACTTCGCTTCCAACCGCGGCGAGACCGACTTCTAGGAGATGGCAGCACGACCCCGCTGGGTTGTCACTCAGTCATGTACTACTCGAGGGCTTGTTGGGGATAGACCCCCAGGTACCCTCAGAAACGCGGACTGGCCCCACCAGTAGGGGGCAGCCCAGGACGGGGGTTACCAGAAGACGGATTGGCCCATCCAGCAGGAAGTAGCTCGACCCGAGTACTTTCAAGCTGGCCCCACCAGTCAGGTGGCCCAGCCTGAAGGTTTGGCGCGCGGAGCATGAAACAAGACGATCCGCACAAAACTTACCAATCAGGTTAAAGTAGCCAGATATCTAGGGAAAGATCTCTGTAATTGTTATGGAATCAAATCCTTAAAATCTGGGTAGGATACGATCCCCAACTGACTTGTAACCCACGACAGCTAGACTATATAAGGAAGCCTGGGACCCCCTAAAACCGAGAGCCAACTTGGATGCCTCGACCATCCGATTCAATACACACACACCCACACAGGACGTAGGGTATTACATCGCCTCGATGGCCCGAACCTATCTAATTCCTTGCATCTTGTGTGACCGTCGACTTCATATCCACGATCCGCTCCTCGACAAATCAACCACGTAGGCTACCCTATGTTGACTACCGGGTACAAACATCCGACAATGCTCGGATGATGCGATGGCACAAAGAAGAGCGCAAGCGAGACACAATGCCGAGGCACCCTTCCGACAAGTCCCAGTGGAGAAAAATCGACTGCACATTCGAAGACTTTGCAAAAGATCCAAGGAACATAAGGATTTCTTTGAGTATGAACGGGCTAAATCCTTTTGGTGAAATGAGCAATTCAAGAGGCATTTTGTACGGACGATATGAATCCTTTTGATATCTTACCGTCCCAAAGTGTCGCGACAGTTCAAGAGTCACTCTCAAGATTTATATCCGATGAGGTCGTGAACAAGAATGGAAAGTTCTGTTGGGATGGAAAAGTGTTTGACAAACGGAGAAAATATTAGGCATTTTGTAAATAGTCATATTCGTGTTTCAAAACTTGTTGTAAATATATATGTAAGTTGAATATTATTAGTGTATATATATGTTATTAGTTAATTATTAGTTTAATACATTTTATGGCATATAATATGTATATGAATATATATATTATTATATAGATGTAATACGTATACCTGTATAAAATAAAACACAAAACGAAAAAGAAAAAATAGAAAAGGAAAAAAGGGGACTTTAGTCCTGGTTGGTATCACCTGCCGGGACTAAAGGGGCTCCACCTTGGGCGCGGCGTGGAACCCCTTTAGGGCCTGTTTGGAATGCGGGAAATTTTCTCTATTTCTACGTTTTTCCTGTTTGGAATGCGGGAAATTTTCTCTATTTCTACGTTTTTCCTGTGAAATTGAACTGTTTCCTGTGAAATTCCTACACGATTCCTACGAAATTCCTGCGTTCCAAACGGGGCCTTAGTCTCTGTTGGTGATACCAACCGGGACTAAAGGCCTCGCCCTTTAGTCATGATGCTGTAGTCTCGGTTGAGAAACCAGGAATAAAGCCTGTTCCCAACTGAGACTAATGACAGTTTCTCCACTACTGGGGTAATTTGAATTGGCCTGGCATGTAAGGAGCCACACACATGAGAGCTTAAGATAGCAAGTATATTATGGGTTGTCAATGCATAATACAAGTCCAAGTAACCCAAACACCTACTAGTGTCCATGGGGGATATAATATTTATATGATATGACAGGCCCAACAACAAATTTTCAATTTTTGACATTACAGATATCTTTTCATGTACTCGTCCATGCGGGTGTACTGGACATCTGGGTATAGCTGAGTAGCCTCTGCTCCATCCTCCCCGATTTCAAAGTTTGTCAAGCAACCTTCGTAGAAAATGTGGTAGAAGTGTGTCACTCCAACTTGATTGGCAAGATCAGTATCTGCATGAATATGTGTACAAAATCATAATGCACGTTTTTCAACTGGGAGGGATGTATATATATGTATGAAACAAGAATCCATGGACCGATAATATGCCCTAACAAAAAAAATCAATACATATACACTCATTAGCCCTTTTATACATCAATATTGAAGTAAGATGGAATTTTTTGAATAGATTATGTGTACAACTATACACACTCACATTAGCCCTTTTATAAACGCAACCATTTAGCTCTAAACCACATCTATATATATCTGATGTTACCCTTCTACCAACTTCCATATCCTTATTAATCCCACAAAATCATACATTTAATCTATAAACGTTATCCTCCGACATACTACAATTTTTTGGAGTTACCTTTCATCGAAGCCAAGAATTCATCTGCAGAAACATTGATTTTCTCAAGAACTTTTCCAGAGAGCATTTCCCATTTTGCAATCACATCATTTTGTGTGAGGATGTTTTCTTGTGGCCTTAGGTATATTGTCTTGTTCAAGGAGCGGGGATCATCGATGGACTTGATTGTATATGTTGCGACATCATCTTCATCCATAAATATCACTGCATGTTACATGTGTCAGAATTATCTACTCCATCGAGTCATCAAAACATAATGTTTGGACAAGATGATTAGTGCACAATTTAATGTTTCCCTGACAGGAGGGAGTAAAAAGTGGGGAATATTATTACTTCCAGTTTTCTTTCTCCTCAGTATAAATATGTACATCTTAGATATGGCCTATTACAACTTACAACAGACAATCTAGGTATGATTTGACATTCGATAGAAAGGGAAAATCAGCTATAGTATTCCAAAAGTTTTTACGAAGAATTAAGTGGAAAAGGCCTTTGATATACATGTACAAGCTTTATATTTCAAGAGCCAAATATGTGTGCTTAACTAAAGAAAACATTGATGAAATTTGAACTGTTGAAAAGATGCGAGTTATTCTATCAGATTTTAATTCGAGGCATATTTCGTAAGCAATTTCTACTGCTATGCAAAAGAAATAAATAGGCATAAATCTAAACAACGAGAACAACAGAAACACCATAGACATAGCCAGCAAACATGTAACAAATATAAACAAACGCATGTCTTGACTGTCACCCATCTATGGACTTATAGAATAGCGCTCCGTCCTTGTGTAGACTCGATGTAGAGGCAGCACGGAACAAAGTCGATCAGCTTCGAGCGGTCGCGCCATTGCGCTGCACAGAAACCTTATTGTCGCCCCTCGTGTAGGCTTCACGATGGCAAGGGCTCGGAGATACCGCTCCTCTCCTCCTCGGTGCACGCCAAGAAGAAGAGTCGGCAAGATCCAGCAGCTCACCATAGCACACTTCTCTCGGAACTAGAGAGAAATTTCAGAAAGAGATCGTGGGGAATTTCGCGTGTACTTGACCTGGACGTCTCTTGGTCCTCTCATAGAGAAAACCGCAACCCACTGCTGACTGTTTCATCTATACTGACGCCCCGTTAATTGGCAGTAGTAACTGCCCACTTAATTCAGGATCCTCTCTAATGACCATTGTCAAAAAGTTAATACGCAGATGGCAAAAGGTTTACACAAACTTGGCTTGGTTGCTCACTGCATCACAAGTCACAAGTCACGCGTTCGTTTACGCGAAATGAATGCAAATACGCATGTGCGCACACGCGTGTAACCCAAGCCCCTTTATCTTCTTGTGTTCAGACTAGTGAGAGAGCTCTCATATTTAAGTTGGCTTGCACCAACTCATACTAGCAATAGGGGGCAATTCTATGCCATACACTATGGGCCTATTTTCCAGCAATCCCCCACCAATGCCAAAGTAAGAAGAAGGAGAATGACAAAGGATCAATGTGTTGTAATACTGTTGATATACCAGCATTTTAGTATGAGTCCCACACGAGTTGAACTTATACCTAGAGCAACAAAGATTAATCCTTCTGCTGCTGAAGAATGGACTAGGCCTTGAATTCTTAGCTTTAGTGCAGTCAGACTTCACTTGAAGTCATACCTGATACTAGGCTGCCAAAGTAACCTCGCCTAACCGGAGCGTTAATGGTCTACTCTCGTATCTTCTAGTGAACCTTCGATGAGAGCGCCATGTCTCAAGAACTGCGACCTACAGTTAGGCTCACATAGGTGTTTTCCTTCAAGAATATCTTGCAAGCTGATGTCTTTTCCAATGGAAAACGTTAAGGCTTTGTGGACACCATCCATGCAGTAAAGAGTACATTATTTGTCATTTGGACATGGGTACATTTTATTATGTAAATGTACTCTTTGATTTACACCATCAATTTGTTCTTCCTATTGCCTACTTTATAGGATCTCCGATCAAATAGGATAGGTTACCATTGTGGTGCAACATATTCAAATGGGCCTCGTACCCATGTCCTTAGAAATTGCATTCCGTGATAATTGCATTCCGTGATACTCCCCTTGTAAAGGGGTTTGCCAGATTATTTTCAGTTCACACATAGCTTAGAGCTATTACTCCGGAGTCTTCATTTTTCTGACAGTTTTAAGCCTCTGCGTAATATGTTTGTTAGACTTGGAATTGTCCTTTGTATTCATAACCTGAGCTAGCATTGATTGGTTATCGCAATACATTAGGATGGGTGGTAATGGCTTCTCAAGCAAAGGCAAGTCCATCAACGGCTCTCGTAGCCATTCAGCCTCAGTAGTGGCAGTCTCAAGTGCTGCTTCAGCTGTAGACTTTTGAAGAGTGTTTGTTTGCAGGATCTCCACGCAACTACAACACCCACTAGAGTGAATAAATAGCCACTAGTAGCTTTGATATCATCCGCATCTGAGATCCAATTGGACTCACTATATCCCTCTAAAACATGTGGGTATCCCAAGTAGTGAATTCCAAGCGTTGTAGTGCCTTTCAAATATCACAGCACTCTCTCTACTGCTTTCCAATGATCTTCTCCTGGATTTGATGTGAATTGACTTAATTTTCTCACAGCATAGGAGATGTCAGGTCTCGTGGAACCAACTAAAATACATAAGGGATCCAATTATTTGAGAATATCTCAGCTAATTTCTTCCCTGTCCTTCGAATTTTCAAAGTTTGACACACACATCATAGGGAGTTGGAGAGACTTTATAGTCCTTAAAGCCAGAACATCTAAGGATCTTCTCTATATAGTGGAATTGGTTCAACGTAATCCCATCCTCAGATTTTATCAACTTAATATTTAGAACAACATCTGTTGGTCCCAGATCTTTCATATCAAAACAATGAGATAGGAAAGTCTTGACCTCATCAATCACGGCAGTGCTTGTCCCAAAAATGAGTATGGCATCGACATACAAACACAATATAACTCCTCACCCTCACCATAAGGTAGTACACACTTATCTGCCTCGTTCACTGTCGGGGGTAGACCCCCAGGGGTGCCCAGCAGGCGGATTGGCCCAACCAGCAAGGGGCGGCCCAATCCGAGTGCAACTGGGTCGGTTTGTCAGACTGGGTGGCCCACCAGTCGGGCGAACCGGATGGGCGCGACGGCGCGCGCGGCAAGGAAGAAGACGGCGTATCCCGCAAGAAGCTCGGAGATCAAGATAAACTAGCCGGAATTATAGGAAAGATATCTGTAATCGTTATAGGATCGAATCCTTGTATTTCGGGTAGGTTACGATCTCTAGCAGACTTGTAACTCAAGGCAGCCGGACTATATAAGGCGCCTTGAGACCCCCCTCCAGAACAACGACAACAATATCTACGAAACCTAGGACAGAACCCAACTATGGAGATCCTTCAGGAACTTCATACACAGCAATACAATCACCCCCAACACAGGACGTAGGGTATTACGTCATCTCGACGGCCCGAACCTGTTCAATCCTTGCGTCTTGTGTTACCATCGTCTTGTGATCCTCGATCTGTCCCTCATCAAATCAACCACGTAGGCTACCCTGTGTGGACTGCCGGGTCCAAACATCCGACAGTTGGCGCGCCAGGTAGGGGTTGATCGACGAGATCAATCCGCAAGCTCGATGGCAGATCATCAACAGCATCATCACCTTCGCCGGACGTGGTCATGGCGTCCATGAAGATCGATCTTCAACTCGGCAGCTTGCGCGAGTTCTCCAACTAAGTCGTCGAGTCCATGACTCACCGGCCCTTCCGCTCCGATTGGATCTAATCTAATTGTCAAAAATCAGGGAAGCTTTATTCTCTTTCCTTCCAATTTATTTTTATTTCTTTCTTCGTAAGAGCTAATCAAGGTTATTTTATTTCTTTCCTTCTTACGTGAGATGCTCTTTTGCGTCCACAAGGAAAAACACAGGGATGTCTCCCGAGTCCGTGTGGGATATATGTCCGTACGCGAGCCATCGACTAGGGCACTAGAGGAGGCTGCGTGAAAGGCCACCGTGTCCATCCGCATGAACTCGGCGAGTCGGCATATCTGTCTGCTGTCACGGACGATGTTTCCAATCTGCAAAAGTCCACAAAATCTGGCCACCAGTGTCCCCCGTTGATACGTTTGGTGACGTGCCCACATCAGGGCCTCTACATCCTTACACGGCTCAACAGTTGCCTTGCATGCAGCATGTAGCCGAGACCAATCAGAAGGCTTTCTTTTTATTGCTTTCTATTATATTCAATCTATTACTTTATTCTATATCAAGCTAACGAGGATGTTTTTCTGATTTTCCATCTCTTACATACCAAGCGTACTTCGCATGGCTTTAGACGGCGAGAGTCCCGCCAGTACCAAACTCAGCAAGCGTCCATGGCTTGGTAGGTATTTGATCAGCTTCATGGACGCCGATTTCGCCACGTTGGCCGCCATCCTGGTATGGCACTCTCGAGCACTCGGACCCGAGTTCGAGTCAGGCGTTCCGAGCGATCCGCCGACTAGCCGACTTCGTCGACAACTGTGTCCACACGGATAAGACGTCTATACTGGGACACATCAATTCTCCGATCCAGACACAAATCAAGCTAAGTCATACTTTAATATTTTCACAATATTTTTCGGTCACCACGTATCTCCATATACATGTCTCCATGATCATCGCCGACTACCCTTGGTTTGTTCCCGACTGCTTATACAGCCCGAGCGCTACACGAGCAGTCGGGCTACACCCAATGGACGCATATTGCATTTTTTCTCCATCGTTTATTTCTTTTTCCACTCTTGTACAAGTCGCTAAAGTACTTGGGAAGCACACGCCTTAATCCGTGAAGCCTCGACTCTTCCGTACGCCTACGTTACTACGCGTGCATGCGGCCCAGCTCCCTGCGCTATGGACTACGGCTATCGGGGATCAGGTGCATAAACGTAACAGGATAACTACCCGAGGAAATTAATAGACTTAAAGAGTTGGAAGTAGAAATTCTATTACTTACAACGCCGAATGTTTTTCTCCAGAATTAGTATTTGCTACACCATATACTACCTATCCTTCATATCTTCATTGCAGGGCACAGGTTTGGATCCCGAGCTTGCCTATTACGCTCGGGGGCTGGACCACTCCAGCATCGCCGCCAGCTGAGTACTCGAGTCAGTCAGTACTCGGGCTGGTACTACGCTCCACGACGGTCGCTAGCCGAGTGCTTTGCAGCACTCGGGCTGGCGCTACACTCCACGACGGTCCCTAGCCGAGTGCTTTGCAGCACTCGGGCTGGCGCTACACTCCACGACTATCATTAGCCAAGTGCTTTGCAGCACTCGGGCTGGCGCTACACTCCACAAGGATCGCTAGCTGAGTGCTTTTGAGTACTGGGCTGGCGCTACCGCATGACGAGGAAGACGAAGACTACTCGGCGTGCCTCGGACGGCTCGACTCGGCCCTCGCGCTCGGGGGCTGGGCGCCGCGACGACTACTCGGCGTGCCTCGGACGGCTCGACTCGGCCCTCACGCTCGGGGGCTGGGCGCCGGGACGACTACTCGGCGTGCTTCAGCCCTCACGCTCGGGGGCTGGCGCCGGGAAGACCACTCGGCGTGCTCAGCCCTCACGCTCGGGGGCTGGCGCCGGGACGACTACTCGGCGTGCCTCGGACGGCTCGACTCGGCCCTCACGCTCGGGGGCTGGGCGCCGGGACGACTACTCGGCGTGCTCAGCCCTCACGCTCGGGGGCTGGCGCCGGGACGACCACTCGGCGTGCTCAGCCCTCACGCTCGGGGGCTGGCGCCGGGACGACCACTCGGCGTGCTCAGCCCTCACGCTCGGGGGCTGGCGCCGGGACGACCACTCGGCGTGCTCAGCCCTCACGCTCGGGGGCTGGCGCCGGGACGACTACTCGGCGTGCCTCGGACGGCTCGACTCGGCCCTCACGCTCGGGGGCTGGGCGCCGGGGCGACTACTCGGCGTGCCTCGGACGGCTCGACTCGGCCCTCACGCTCGGGGGCTGGCGCCGGGACGACCACTCGGCGTGCTCGGCCCTCACGCTCGGGGGCTGGCGCCGGGACGACCACTCGGCGTGCTCGGCCCTCACGCTCGGGGGCTGGGCGCCGAAATTAACGTCGGATGATTTAGCCAGATGCTCCTTGACTAACCCTTGGACCGATTCCTACGGAATCGCTTCAAGGCTCGGGGGCTACGGCCAACGGACGCACCTCGCGGCGCATCCGTTGATTGTCTGACGACCTCAAAAGAAGGCTACTAACCCTTGGACCGATTCCTTCGGAATCGCTTCAAGGCTCGGGGGCTACGGCCAACGGACGCACCTCGCGGCGCATCCGTTGGGAAACGGCTCTTTTCTCTCCAGTATCACGCGGTTTCGTTTCCAACTGCAGCAGGCTCGACGCTCATCAGGCAGCACGACCTCGCCGACTTGTCTCTCAACCACGTACTACTCGGGGGCTTGTCGGGGGTAGACCCCCAGGGGTGCCCAGCAGGCGGATTGGCCCAACCAGCAAGGGGCGGCCCAATCCGAGTGCAACTGGGTCGGTTTGTCAGACTGGGTGGCCCACCAGTCGGGCGAACCGGATGGGCGCGACGGCGCGCGCGGCAAGGAAGAAGACGGCGTATCCCGCAAGAAGCTCGGAGATCAAGATAAACTAGCCGGAATTATAGGGAAAGATATCTGTAATCGTTATAGGATCGAATCCTTGTATTTCGGGTAGGTTACGATCTCTAGCCGACTTGTAACTCAAGGCAGCCGGACTATATAAGGCGCCTTGAGACCCCCCTCCAGAACAACGACAACAATATCTACGAAACCTAGGACAGAACCCAACTACGGAGATCCTTCAGGAACTTCATACACAGCAATACAATCACCCCCAACACAGGACGTAGGGTATTACGTCATCTCGACGGCCCGAACCTGTTCAATCCTTGCGTCTTGTGTTACCATCGTCTTGTGATCCTCGATCTGTCCCTCATCAAATCAACCACGTAGGCTACCCTGTGTGGACTGCCGGGTCCAAACATCCGACATTCACGCTGAACCCCGCTGATCTCAAACTGGTGTCAAATTTTCTGTGCCATTGTTTAGGTGCTTGCTTTAGGTCATATAATGATTTTATTAATCTGCACACTTTATTCTCCTCCCCAGGAATTACAAAACCATCTGGCTGCTCCATGTATATTTCTTCCTCCAACTCTCCATAAAGGAACGCTATTTTCACATCCATTTGATGGACATGTAAACCATAGGACGCAGCCAGCGCAAGGAGAACTCTTATGGTAGTAATTCAGGCAATAGGGGAGTAAGTGTCAAAGAAATCTTCTCCCTCTTTTTGGGTATAACTCTTGGCCACAAGTCTTGCCTTGTACTTCTCAATTGTACCATTAGGCCTCAGCTTCTTTTTGAAGATCCACTTGCATCCAACTGGTTTACACCCACTTGGACATTCAGTGATCTCCCACGTCCCGTTGGACGTGATGGAATCCATCTCACTACGGACTGCCTCTTTCCAATACTCTGCATCAGAAGATGCATATGCCTCTGGAAGTGTTTTTGGCACATCATCCACAAGACAGACAATAAAGTCATCACCAAAAGATTTTGCTATCTTTTGTCTCTTACTTCTTCATGGATTCTCAATGATTGTATCATCATCTTCGCCGGATGTAGTCGGTTTACTATTTGGTTAAGGTGGAGTAAATGGTTCAAGTGGAGTATAAACCTGATTTTTATCATCACCTATTGTTCTCATAGGATAAACATCCTCAAAGAAAGAATCATCTCGTGACTCCATGATTGTATTCATGCTCACATCAGGTGAGTGAATCTGATTTTACTACCAAGAATCTATAAGCCATATTATTCTCTGCATAACCCAAAAATACACAATCAAGTGTTTTGGGTCCAACTTTCTCTTTTTCGGCGCTGGTATGTTGACATTCGCCAAACAACCCCACAAGCACAGACAATTGACATTAGTCTTTTGTCCCTTCCATCCCTCATAGGGAGTGACATCTTTGTTTTTGTCACAATTCCATTTAGGACAAAATTCACTATCAAAATAGATTCCCCTCACCATTCATAGGACATACCAGCACTCTATAACATGACATTTGTTACGGTCCTTAAGTGATGACATCTGACCATCATTTACCTCGGGAAATAAATAAAGACACAACATATCTTAGGCATTTAATTTCAAATAACATGGTTTCACATGTATCTAGAATATATTTGATTGCAGGGGCTTAATAGCAAAAGATAAAGGGAATTGGGCCCAGACCCAAGTCACCCGACCTCCTATGTCGGCCGACCTGGCCTAATTCCCAATGGAACCCATGTTTCTCTCATGAAAAGAAGCACATTTGGGGATCATCACAGTCACTGGTTGGATGACAGTGTTGGTCAAGGGATGATATGAAGCTACATTGAAGGGCACCAGGAACCACAGGTACCCAAATCAAGCCAACCCACCCAGAACCAACCTCAGGACCCACTTGCAAGTCACCTAGAGAAGAGTGGGCCCAAGAGGCGACAGGACCAGGTCGCCCGACCCCCCTCCCCCAGCAAGCCCAACTCGGCCCAGCTTTGACGAGGTGCAACTTACCGACTCCAGGAACACATCCATGCCATGCACGAGTGAAGGCGGTGCATCCCACCGCCAAACTGTCTCAACCACCTTGAGCTGCTTCTCCACCGCCTATGCAACCTATAAATGGGTAATTCCAGCTTTTTCATTGACATACACTAGAAGAAGAGCTCTCTCTTGCGACAAGCTTAGTCTTAGTCTACAAGTAGTCTTTAGGAGTTGATCTTCTGAAGGGCTTCCACAGAAGTCTTGATAAGCTCTAGAGTTCAGCTTTATAATTCTTTCCTTATTTGTAAGACTCTGATCATTAATTCTTCTTACTTATGTTGTATGCCTAAGTTATGCCTTACTTACTTGGCATATATGACTTATGTCTTACATCTTGGATCAGCTGACGCATATTATGACATTGGCTCAATGTACCTTATGGTTCTTTATTTATTATCGGAATGAATAGAGTTATATTCCTTTATGCAAGCATGATGTTTGATATAAGGAATATCATTGTGGGTATCCCTACCCCATGGATTAGTAGAGGTAGGCAGCAGGTGGTGACATCCCTGTCCGTCTATTATAATCCTCCATATTCGGGAGCGGATATTAGGCCTTTATGATAAGACATCATGTATAGACCCTTGATGAGGGAAATACATGATACCTCGATATGTCCTCTGATGTGTCCCACTTTGCTAAGCTTGTATCGTATAGGTGGTACAATCCAAGTTCCATTTGTATGAAGTATATAGAATCCCTTGATCTCTTCTAGTGATTTTTTTCTAGTTAAGTATAACTATCTTGTGAGCTATGAACTCCTGTGTGTCACACTACCTTTATTCCTATATATGATTACCCCTGTTAGACTCTGGTATTCGATACAGTTGTAACTAAATACATTGGACAACAACTCTCTTTAACAACATGCTTTCCCTGAGGATAAAGAAATACGATACTCTGGAATACTCCCAGGTCAAATGCTACAACTTACTTCGGTACGCTTGCAGAATAATGTAAATGTTAAGAAATACCAACAAGCATTTCTAGCGCCGTTGCTGGGGAAAGCAATGGCTAAAGAGTTTTGTTTATCCACATATTTAATGTAGCATGATTAATTACCACTGCTCTAGCAGGTTTACCCTTTTTCCTCTATTTCTCTATGTGAAACAGGGTAGTGTATGACTGGTTTCCAATTGCCGTCCAACTTCATCGACAATCCAGAAGCCATTGGAAGGAGAGTACAATCTCGTGTCGTAATTTCCCAAATATTCCTCTCAGAATCCACACCAGTCAATACCGCACCACCAACCTCGAGCAACATGGCCGAAAGTACGATCCGGGGCTACTCCGCTCCTTCCGCTATCCAGATCCCAATTGGCCTGAAATGAACTTGGGGGATGGCATGTTCGAGCTCAAGGCCCCGCCCATCAACATGGTGCAGGCCAATCCCTTCTGTGGGAAGGCCAACGAGGACGCAAGTGCTCATCTGCAGCACTTCCTAGATGTTTGCAGTACCATTACCATAAGGGGAGTCGACCAGGAAGCTATCAGACTCCGCCTGTTCCCGTCCTCACTACTCGGGAGGGCCAAATAGTGGTTTTATGCAAACCGAGAGGCTGTGAACACATGGACCAAATGCTCCAATGCGTTCCTCGCAAAGTTCTTCCCCGTGGGAAAGACCAATGCCCTCAAGGGGATGAGTTCAAGCTTCCAACAAGAATGGGGGGAAACGGTCTCCGAAGCGTGGGATCATTTCTAGGACTACATTCTTGCATGACCTCACCACGGAATGCAGGAATGGCTGCTACTTCAAAACTTATACTAGAGGCTCACGCAAGCCACCCGTGAACACATGGATGCTGCCACTGGGCAGGGGCGGAGCCAGGGTGTATTCCGGGTATTCCCAGGAATACCCAACTTATTTTGCAAACATACAAGTATATATATAAACATATACATATATATAGTTTACGTTGGTTCAAATTCTTTTGTTTCTGAGTTTATGAACAAATTATCTAGCCCATCACCTATGTCTTAGTATCTCTTCATCTCTCAAGTCTGGCACATCGTGTTTTGTTAGCCTCTGTCTCTTTTATTTCTCAAATCAAAAGCTAATGCTAGGCTAGTAGACGTCATGTCACCATAGCAGCAGCCAAGCGGATTAAATGAGATAATATACCAGCGAAGGAGCAAGCTAGGTGCAAATTTTCGACCCAAGCACCACGGTTGATTTGTAGGAGGAGCATAACATGCAACATTCTATGTTTAATCTTTCCCAAATTCCAAGTTCAAATTTGTAGCATAATTGAATATTTTTCTCTAAATTAATGGTCACGTCTATAATGTGAACTGTTTAAGTATTTACACTCAAATTTACTATGTTCACATTTTTTATGTTGGGAATACCCAACTTCAAAATCCTGGCTCCACCACTGCCACTGGGGGAGCTTTCCTCTCATTCAATGTAGCGGCTGCAAAGCTGCTGATCGAGAAGATGGTCTCCAACCAAGGTTGGAATGATGACCGGCTCCAACCCCATTAACAGTGGGGCATGCACACAGTGAAGGACGTGGATATGCTAGCCGCCAAGATGGATCTACTGATGAAACAATTGGATGAACTTGCTAAGGATAAGATGGAAATGAGTGAGGTGATCCTGGATTCTCACACGACTTGCGAGGTCTGTGGGGAAATAGGACATTCAGGGAATGACTGCCCCGAGACCCAAGAAAAGGCACAGTTCATCAACAACCCAATGGGTATCGCCCACAAGGAAACTAGAACTAGAATCAGCAACGCCCATTCTACTAGGGAGGTAATAGTAATGGTAATTCCTTTTCTAATCAACCTTCTTTAAGAGAGTTGGTTCTTGGACAAGCCAAGTTCAATGAATCCTTTTCTAAGAGGCTAGCCTCCAACGATAAAATGTTGCAAGGCATAAACTCTAAAATTGAAAGCTTTTCGTCTACTTTTCAAAATCGGTTGAGTTTTAACAAAATGTTAGAAACACAATTGGCTCTAGTTGTTGCTGTACCTTCTGGTGATAAGTAAAGAATCCCAGGGCAACTGGATTGTCCTTATGAAAAAGTAAAAGTAATGTCCACGAGAAGCGGTAAGGCTACATGGGATCCAGTGCCCATTAACACCGCTTCTCTTCTCCTCGGTGCATGCCAAGAAGAAGAGTCAGCGAGATCCGGCAACTCAGCACCATAGCACACTTCTCCCGTAACTAGAGAGAGAGTTTAGAAAGAGATCATGGGGAATTTCACGTTTCCTTGACCTGGACGTCTCCAGGTCCTCCTATAGAGAAAACCACAGCCCACTGCTGATCGTTTCATCTATAATGACACTCCATTAATTGGCAGTAGTAACTGCCTATTTAATTTGGGATTAAGGCATTGATTGCGTACTTATCCTCTCCAATGACCGTTGTCAAAAAGTTAATATGCAAATGGCAAAAGTTTTACACAAACTTGGCTTGGTTGCTCGCTGCGTCCCAAGTCACAAGTCATGCGTTCGTTTACGTGAAAAGAACGTGAATACGCGCGTGTGTAACCCAAGCCCCATTCTCTCATAGTGTTCAGACTAGTGAGAGAGCTCTCGTATTTAAGTTGCCTTGCACCAACTCAAACTAGCAGTATGGGACAATTCTATATCATGCACTCTTGCTTTGGGATTTCATAAATGGGCCTCTCCATGGGCCTATTTTCCAGCATGAGCACTACTAGAAAAATGAACTTCAATCCCCTACATTGGTACCTGATTTAAAAATCCGGTAGCAATTTTAGTCATTGGTACCGGGTCAAAGAGGACCCTTTAGTACTGGGTGGTGTTACGACCTAATACTAATGCCTCTCGACCCTTTGGTACTGGTTTGTAACACGACCCTATACTAAAAGTCACCCTTTAGTACTGGGTCATGTTACAAACCGGTACCAAAGGGTCCTCTACTTAATTCAAAAGAAAAGCATCTGGAACTTTGTTAGTTGTGGTGTGCAGTGAGATGGTAAGGAAGCAACATGCGAAGAAGAGGTCATGGGTTCGGACCCTGCGCGCCACACACACGTATTTTCATGTAAAAAATCGTGTGACTTGTGACATGTGTGGAAGCCTCTCCAGAATTTAAAATATTTTTTTGACTCGATTACCTTTGGTACCAGGTCGTGTTATGACCCGGTACCAAAGATCCCTTTGGTACCGGGTGAAAGGGCCGAGATTATTAGTCTCGGTTTCCCAGTACCAGTTCCAAAACCGGTACCTATGGCTCTTATCAACCGGTACCCCATGAATTGTTCTGTAGTAGTGGAACTGAGTGTCAAATCTGAAAAAGAAAAGATGATGGCAACATGAACAAGTTTGCTGTTTACCTTTGACGTCACCATTGCCGTATACATGAACTTTCTCTTTGGGTGGCAAAAGGGTGCCCAATTGACAGAGGTTAGGACAAAAGTAAGCAGCAAAGCAATTAGCAGAAATATAGGTGTGGGGAATGTTGGCCTCTTCTATTTCTTTTCTTATCTCCATCTTGTCATCAAATGTAACCCTTCCTGGTTCAAGAGCGTGCCCCATCTTCGATGGGTCGATGCCGAATTCTGATGGTATGAAACGCTGCATTCATAATTATGTATGTCTGTTATGATTCCACCACTTCATCGTTTGTTGTATTATATATTGAACTGGTAGCATTAGAGGGGAGCTTTATATATATATATATATATACTTATACTAGAAGATATAATCAAGCAAAAATGCATTTATTGTTTTGTTTGTCAGTTTTCCCAACACAAAATGCCACAGCAATGTAGTTGACACAACTTGTTTTTGTGCTCATATGTAAAGTCGTCAATAATTTTTGAACGAGAAAATCGAAACCATTTTTCCACCTAAGGAGAAGTATCTTCTATATTTATTTCTATAATAATATACATTCCCCCAAGTACATCCTTGCCTACACACACACTACGTACATTAGTTTCATGGTTATTTTACGGTTTGCTTAATAATTATTCATATGGGTATGATATTTCTCTGAACATATTAAATTAGTTTAATTACATATGGTATAGTTAGCAAAGACGCAACTAGAGTGGGGAAAAGGTTATAGCGACAACATCAACTGGAATGGAAGGAAGTCAATACCCAAGTGATATTTTGGGTTCTTTCTATGATTTCTCCTTGTTCTAATAAAAAAAATACAGAAGAAGATGGATATAGGTTCAAATGTGACTTGCACCGAAAAATTGCAGTAGTCTCAAGCGCGTCAAATACTACTCCCTTTTATACCAAAGATAAATTTTTGTCCATGAGCAAAAGGAAATGGTCTTTCTGACATTCAGACCACCATCTATACACTTTATATTAGTATTTGAAATACAAAGAGTCGTCATATTAAAAAAATACTTTTCGTGAGAGCGTGGTAAGATCAATCTTGTATTGTCAACCTATATGATTTTTTAAATCATTGAAGATCAAACTAAAACATTGACTTATGAGAAGTAGCTGCTGCTGGGTGGATATCGATGTTAAGCGGAAAACTAATACACGCAAAAAAAGAGCTGGGTTCATGTAAAAATCATATTTAGAACCAACGCGAAACTCATGCGTGACTACTTTTAGATATCTCACAGAAACGGGTTAATTTCTCCACAGATCAGAAAAAGGTGTCTGCAGAACTCAATTATTAACAAAAAAAGGAAAACTTCTAAACAGGCCACAAGTACGAACATACTGCTTATTAAAAGGCTTATTTTTAGAAAATGGATAAAGTTCCATTAAAAGGCTTATAATTTTATAAACTGACCTTAACGTTCCCAGCCTCCTTGATAGCCTCGACGAGCTTGTGCTGCAAGTGTAGGTTGTGGCTCCGCGTGTGCGCCCCGGACATGGCCGAGATCACGACGTCGGCCTGCGCAACGGCGGCGACGAGCCCCGCGTGGTCATTCAGCGACGCCTCCACGAGGCGCGCGCCCTGGGCCTTGAAGGACAGCAGCATCTGGAGCTTGTCGATGTCGAGGCCGATCTCCGGGCGCATCAGGACAAGCGTGGGGTGTCCCTGCGCCAGGCTCGCCCGCACGATCCGGCGGCCGATGTAGCCCGTGCCGCCCACGACGAGGACCCGGCTCTTCTCCATGGATAGCGAGGAGAGGAGGATGTGAACGAGGGGTGGCGTGAAGTAGCAATTTCTCTGGGATAGGTGTATATGGAGACATGAGAGTTGGTGGGATGTCGATCTGTGGATGGATCGTTCCGGACCTGATAGTGATAGGAGTAGGTTAAAGAAAGGGATGGCACTGCTGTACTAATGATAATGGTTTCCAACCGAACTCATAATAGTGATATATATTGTCACACCCGGATTTACGAAGGAAATCCGAATGCTACTATATGTGTACCCAGGAAGTCTTTACACACATATAGCTCCAGAAATGATTATCAAAAGAGAAAGAACAGTGCTCGATAACATAAACAGAAATAAAGTCATTACATCACAGGCATTACATTATTATCGAGTTTATCAAAGTAGCGGAAGCCTGATGTAATCTAACTCCAAGACATCTCCACAGGGACTCTGACTGGGGGAATGCACTGCCTAGAAGTCCAGAAACTCCTCGGGAAACACATCCACTGGCGGCTCATCTGAGTACCCATCCGGGATTTTGTTGATATGAAGCAAGTGTAAGTAATCCATCTTACTTAGCAAGCATAACATGATTAAATGAGGCTCAAAAGGCTATGCAAGGTTTAAACTGCGGTTAGCATTTTTAGTTGATTACTTTTAGAATTAACCTGAATTACTACAGTTATATGACAACCCTGGTTGTAACCCACATTATAAAAACATGTGAAGTATAATTAATGAACAAAATCATATTAAACCATTTATCCGGAAAACAAGGTACCCCGAGTCAAAAAGGATCCAGGCCGCTCTTGACCGTGAGCACGACTGTTATAACAGTTTTACACTCTGCAGAGGTTGTACACTTTCACCCCCTATCGTGATCCCCCTTGCCTTGGGCATGCACTCCCTTCACACCAAGTGAAATGAGTACAGGGTTTCACTATGAGACCTTTCAAAAGACACCCTAGCAAGCTAGTGGCCGCTACGGTTTCCTGACAGGCGCATGGACCCCTCCAGGCTCCAGCCAAAACATCACACAAATCCATCACACACAAACCCCCAACGAGAACTGACCGAGGTCCACACTTAAACCTGGCAGCCCCACTTGCGCCTTTCGGTAACCACTAGACAAGCTAGAGCCGTACAGTTTACTTAGTCAAGACCAGAGCCATGTGGTTCCTGTGGTTGTATGGTTTTCCTGGGTTGCCGCTTTAAGAACGGGACCTTATGAAGAGATGCTTAGAGCAATCCAAACACATGCTCAAGCTCCCTAAACCAAGTTGCTAAAAAGCATATTTTAATAAGGTTCCAAGTATACCATTAGTCAAGATTAACATTTTATAACGAACATTAGCGGTTAGCAAGCATAGCGACTTAACCTGACTACCCAATGCAAAACCCAGGCAAACAAGGAATATGGTAAACAAGTCTAGTCATCCTTAGGGTTAACAAATTTAGACACATGCATAAATGAATAAAATGATTATAAGGTGAATAGGTATCAAGGATGAATCATGTTACACTTGCCTTCCTCAAAATATTGCTGCTGATCCGATTCTTCAAACTCTTGATCAAAGCCGGCCTCGGTCCGGAGATGCAGGGCGTCGGGGTTGCGCTCCTGGTATACCTGCGCAACCAAGGAGAGCAGAGGGAGAGAGGGTGAGGGCGGTTCTTGGCAATGGCAGAACGAGGACAGTGATGTTTCTTACCGGGGCGAGCTTTGGCATCCAGAAATTCGATGAGAAGAGCTCTCACTTTGGAAAATTGGGAAGCAAGGGAGGTAAAGGAGGTTGGGGGGATCTCGCCCGAGGTTTTTTTGCGGAGGGGGAAGAGAGCTTGGGCGGCCTGAATTGAAGAGAGGGGGGCTGTTTCGTTGCTGCGACATGAATGCAATTGAAAGGAAATTATGTCGGGGCGTTTCATTTGGTGGAAGAGGAAAGGGAGGGGCGAAGGTTCAGGGAAGGGGCGGTTCCTCTCCTGCGTGCGTTGCAGAGAGAGACATAGGGGAGAAGGGATGGGGCGTGGGGGAAGGGAAGCGACGCAGGGAGAGGACGACGGCTTTCTGCGTGAGAGGACAGAGGGGGGCGACGTGCTTGGGGGGTCTGCCTGCGTGCGTGATAGGGAAGGGAGAGTGGATCTGGTTTGGGCCTGGGTTGGATTTGTTTGGGCCCAAGAAAGAGAGTGTGCAGGGCTGGTTTGGGCCAAAGAGAGAAAAGAAAGGAGGGAGAGAGAGATGGGCCGGATTGGGTTAGAGGGGTTTGGGCCTCGAGAAAGAAAAGGGTAGGGCCGGGCTTTGGGCTAGGTTCTGGGTTTAAGAAACTAGGGCTAAGCACACACACAAAGCACTCATACAAGAAAACAATGCGCCGGCATAAAATGCACGCAAACAAGTTTCTAAACCTATGGTTGATTTTAATTTCCGAAAAAGGTTTTATATTTACCTAAATTTTGAGAATGCACACACAAGAGCTAGCAAATTAATTACTAATTTAGAAATAAAATTTTTAGGGTGTTACAAACCTACCCCCTTAAAATGAATCTCGTCCTCGAGATTCGGTTGAGCTTTCAAACAACTGCCGATATTCTGCCTTTAAATCTTCTTCTCTTTCCCAAGTTGCCTCATCCACTGAGTGTCGGCTCGACTGCACCTTGCACATCCGTATCACCTTACTCCTTGTGACTCTTTCTGCCACTTCCAATATCTTGATGGGATACTCTTTATAGGTAAGATCCTCTTGTACATCGAGTTCCTCCAGAGGTAACTATTCTTCTGGCACTCGTAAACATTTCTTTAATTGTGATATGTGGAACATATCATGTACACCAGACAGTCTAGTTGGCAGTTCCAATTGATAAGCTACTTCACCTTTTCTGTCCAGCACCTTGAATGGTCCAATATACCTCGGTGCTAGTTTTCCCTTGACATTAAATCTACGAACTCCTCTCATAGGTGACACCTTGAGATAGACGTAGTCGCCAATTTCAAAACTAAGGTCTCGACGTCTGACATCCGCATAACTTTTCTGCCTTGATTGTGCTACTTTCAAATTCTGCCTGATTGTCTGCACCTGTCTTTCAGCCTCTTTAAGAATTTCAGGTCCAAACACTTGGCTTTCTCCCGTTTGATTCCAGAACAAGGGTGTCCTGCATTTCCTGCCATAAAGTGCCTCAAAAGGTGCCATTTGTAGACTCTTCTGGAAACTGTTGTTATAAGAGAATTCTGCATAGGGCAAACTCTTATCCCAACTTGTTCCGTACTGTAAAGCACAAGCCCTCAACATATCTTCCAAGATTTGGTTTGTCCTTTCAGTTTGCCCATCTGTCTGTGGATGATAAGCCGAACTGAAGTTTAGTTTTGTATCCATTGATTCATGAAGTTTATGCCAGAACTGTGATGTGAACTGTGAACCTCGATCTGACACAATCTTCTTTGGGACCCCATGCAAGCATACTATTCTCTCTATGTATAGCTCTTCCAGCTTTGCACCTGAGTAAGTGGTCTTCACCAGAACGAAATGATCTACCTTAGTTAGTCGGTCCACAGTTACCCATATAGAGTCAAAACCTCTCTGAGTTCGGGGCAAACCGACTATAAAGTCCATTCCGACTTCTTCCCATTTCCATTCTGGTATCTTCAAGGGTTGGAGTAAACCGGCAGGTCTCTGATGTTCCGCTTTAACCCTTTGACATGTGTCACATAGAGCGACATGTGTTGCGACATCTCTCTTGAGTCCATACCACCAGTATCTCTCTTTAATATCCAAATACATTTTTGTACTTCCCGGGTGTATGGAGTAAGCTGAATCATGTGCTTCCCTTAGTATAGCATCTCTTATATGCTTCAGATTAGGCACACATATTCTTTTACCAAACCACACAGTTCCTTGCTCGTCCATGCTAAATCCTGGTGCTTTTCCCTGAATGATCAAAGCTATGATTTCCTGAATCTTCCTATCCTTATGTTGACCTTCTTTAATCTCTTTTTCTAGCGTTGGTTCAACTTCCATTTCTACTGTGCTTGCTGCAAATTCCAGATTCAACCGTTCAAATTCTTTACTGAGTTCTTCTGGCAACTGGGTAACTCTATTTGCATGACTTCTTCTGCTTAGAGCATCTGCCACCACATTTGCCTTTCCTGGATGATAGTGAATTTCCAGGTCATAATCCTTGATTAGCTCTAACCATCGGCGTTGCCTCAAATTCAAGTCTGACTGTGTGAACACATACTTCAGGCTCTTGTGGTCAATGTAGATATCACACTTATGGCCAATCAAATAGTGTCTCCATATCTTTAGTGCGTGCACCACTGCTGCAAGTTCAAGATCATGAGTCGGATAATTTAACTCATGCTTCCTTAACTGTCTGGAGGCATATGCTACCACTTTTCCTTCTTNGTAACCCACATTAGAAAAACATGTGAATATTATAAGTAACCAACATCATCATTAACCATTACTTTAGAAAACAAGGAACCGCTCAAAAAGGATCCAGGCCGCTCTTGACCGTGAGCACGGCTGTTATAACAGTTTTACACTCTGCAGAGGTTGTACACTTTCACCACCGGTCGTGATCCCCCTTGCCTAGGGCACGCACTCCCTTCACACCACGTGAAATGAGTACAGGGTTTCACTATGAGACCTTTCAAAAGACACCCTAACAAGCTAGTGGCCGCTATGGTTTTCTGACAGGCGCATGGACCCCTCCAGGCTCCAGCCTAAACATCACACAAATCCATCACACACAAACCCCAACGAGAACTGACCGAGGTCCACACTTAAACCTGGCAGCCCCACTTGCTTTCGGTAACCACTAGGCAAGCTAGAGCCGTACAGTTTACTTAGTCAAGACCAGAGCCATGTGATTCCTGTGGTTGTACGGTTTTCCTGGGTTGCCGCTTTAAGAACGGGACCTTAAGAAGAGATTAGAGCAATCAAACACATGCTCAAGCTCCCTAAACCAAGTTGCTAAAAAGCATATTTTAATAAGGTTCCAAGTATACCATTAGTCAAGATTAACATTTTATAACGAACATTAGC
The DNA here is from genome assembly GCA_004135705.1 of Alloteropsis semialata. Taxonomy (NCBI): domain Eukaryota; kingdom Viridiplantae; phylum Streptophyta; class Magnoliopsida; order Poales; family Poaceae; genus Alloteropsis; species Alloteropsis semialata. Next base: position 51,080,280 of record CM014272.1, read on the forward strand.
GGTTGGCAAGCATAGCGACAACTAACATATCTACCCATATGCAAAACCCAGGGTAAACAAGGAATATGGTAAACAAGTCTAGTCATCCTTAGGGTTAACAAATTTAGACACATGCATAAATGAATAAAATGATTATAAGGTGAATAGGTATCAAGGATGAATCATGTTACACTTGCCTTCCTCAAAATATTGCTGCTGATCCGATTCTTCAAACTCTTGATCAAAGCCGGCCTCGGTCCGGAGATGCAGGGCGTCGGGGTTGCGCTCCTGGTATACCTGCGCAACCAAGGAGAGCAGAGGGAGAGAGGGTGAGGGCGGTTCTTGGCAATGGCAGAACGAGGACAGTGATGTTTCTTACCGGGGCGAGCTTTGGCATCCAGAAATTCGATGAGAAGAGCTCTCACTTTGGAAAATTGGGAAGCAAGGGAGGTAAAGGAGGTTGGGGGGATCTCGCCCGAGGTTTTTTTGCGGAGGGGGAAGAGAGCTTGGGCGGCCTGAATTGAAGAGAGGGGGGCTATTTCGTTGCTGCGACATGAATGCAATTGAAAGGAAATTATGTCGGGGCGTTTCATTTGGTGGAAGAGTAAAAGGAGGGGCGAAGGTTCAGGGAAGGGGCGGTTCCTCTCCTGCGTGCGTTGCAGAGAGAGACGTAGGGGAGAAGGGATGGGGCGTGGGGGAAGGGAAGCGACGCAGGAAGAGGAGGGGGCGACGAGCTTTCTGCGTGAGAGGAGAGAGGGGGGCGACGTGCTTGGGGGGTCTGCCTGCGTACGTGATAGGGAAGGGAGAGTGGATCTGGTTTGGGCCTGGGTTGGATTTCTTTGGGCCCAAGAAAGAGAGTGTGCAGGGCTGGTTTGGGCCAAAGAGAGAAAAGAAAGGAGGGAGAGAGAGATGGGCCGGATTGGGTTAGAGGGGTTTGGGCCTCGAGAAAGAAAAGGGTAGGGCCGGGCTTTGGGCTAGGTTCTGGGTTTAAGAAACTAGGGCTAAGCACACACACAAAGCACTCATACAAGAAAACAATGCGCCGGCATAAAATGCACGCAAACAAGTTTCTAAACCTATGGTTGATTTTAATTTCCGAAAAAGGTTTTATATTTACCTAAATTTTGAGAATGCACACACAAGAGCTAGCAAATTAATTACTAATTTAGAAATAAAATTTTTAGGGTGTTACAAACCTACCCCCTTAAAATGAATCTCGTCCTCGAGATTCGGTTGAGCTTTCAAACAACTGCCGATATTCTGCCTTTAAATCTTCTTCTCTTTCCCAAGTTGCCTCATCCACTGAGTGTCGGCTCGACTGCACCTTGCACATCCGTATCACCTTACTCCTTGTGACTCTTTCTGCCACTTCCAATATCTTGATGGGATACTCTTTATAGGTAAGATCCTCTTGTACATCGAGTTCCTCCAGAGGTAACTATTCTTCTGGCACTCGTAAACATTTCTTTAATTGTGATATGTGGAACATATCATGTACACCAGACAGTCTAGTTGGCAGTTCCAATTGATAAGCTACTTCACCTTTTCTGTCCAGCACCTTGAATGGTCCAATATACCTCGGTGCTAGTTTTCCCTTGACATTAAATCTACGAACTCCTCTCATAGGTGACACCTTGAGATAGACGTAGTCGCCAATTTCAAAACTAAGGTCTCGACGTCTGACATCCGCATAACTTTTCTGCCTTGATTGTGCTACTTTCAAATTCTGCCTGATTGTCTGCACCTGTCTTTCAGCCTCTTTAAGAACTTCAGGTCCAAACACTTGGCTTTCTCCCGTTTGATTCCAGAACAAGGGCGTCCTGCATTTCCTGCCATAAAGTGCCTCAAAAGGTGCCATTTGTAGACTCTTCTGGAAACTGTTGTTATAAGAGAATTCTGCATAGGGCAAACTCTTATCCCAACTTGTTCCGTACTGTAAAGCACAAGCCCTCAACATATCTTCCAAGATTTGGTTGGTCCTTTCAGTTTGCCCATCTGTCTGTGGATGATAAGCCGAACTGAAGTTTAGTTTTGTATCCATTGATTCATGAAGTTTATGCCAGAACTGTGATGTGAACTGTGAACCTCGATCTGACACAATCTTCTTTGGGACCCCATGCAAGCATACTATTCTCTCCATGTATAGCTCTGCCAGCTTTGCACCTGAGTAAGTGGTCTTCACCGGAACGAAATGAGCTACCTTAGTTAGTCGGTCCACAATTACCCATATAGAGTCAAAACCTCTCTGAGTTCGGGGCAAACCGACTATAAAGTCCATTCCGACTTCTTCCCATTTCCATTCTGGTATCTTTAAGGGTTGGAGTAATCCGGCAGGTCTCTGATGTTCTGCTTTAACCCTTTGACATGTGTCACATAGAGCGACATGTGTTGCGACATCTCTCTTGAGTCCATACCACCAGTATCTCTCTTTAATATCCAAATACATTTTTGTACTTCCCGGGTGTATGGAGTAAGCTGAATCATGTGCTTCCCTTAGTATAGCATCTCTTATATGCTTCAGATTAGGCACACATATTCTTTTACCAAACCACACAGTTCCTTGCTCATCCATGGTAAATCCTGGTGCTTTTCCTTGAATAATCAAAGCTATGATTTCCTGAATCTTCCTATCCTCATGTTGACCTTCTTTAATCTCTTTTTCTAGCGTTGGTTCAACTTCCATTTCCAATGTGCTTGCTGCAAATCCCAGATTCAACTGTTCAAATTCTTTACTGAGTTCTTCTGGCAATTGGGTAACTCTATTTGCATGACTTCTTCTGCTTAGAGCATCTGCCACCACATTTGCCTTTTCTGGATGATAGTGAATCTCCAGGTCATAATCCTTGATTAGCTCTAACCATCGGCGTTGCCTCAAATTCAAGTCTGACTGTGTGAACACATACTTCAGGCTCTTGTGGTCAATGTAGATATCACACTTATGGCCAATCAAATAGTGTCTCCATATCTTTAGTGCGTGCACCACTGCTGCAAGTTCAAGGTCATGAGTCGGATAATTTAACTCATGCTTCCTTAACTGTCTGGAGGCATATGCTACCACTTTTCCTTCTTGCATAAGTACCATCCGAACCCTTGGCGAGATGCATCACAATATATAGAGAAACTCTTGGTTATATATGGCAATACCAATATCGGGGAAGTGGTTAATATTTTCTTGAGTTCCTCAAAACTAGCTTGACACTTTTCTGACCACACGAACTTCACATTCTTCTCTAGCAAGGATGTCATAGGTTTAGCAATTTTGGAGAACTCTTCAATGAACCGTCGATAGTATCCAGCCATTCCAAGGAAACTCCGAATCTCACTCACATCTTTTGGTGGATTCCAACTCAACACATCTTTAACCTTCTTTGGATCAACTGCCACTCCTCCATTGGATACAACATGACCCAAAAATGCTACTTCCTTTAGCCAGAATTCATATTTACTGAACTTGGCATACAGTTGTTGTTCCCTGAGGCTCTGTAATACCAACCGTAGATGCTCCTCATGCTCTTCTTCATTCTTGGAGAAAATCAGAATGTCATCAATGAATACTACCACAAACTTGTCCAAGTAATCCATGAAGACTTTATTCATCAAATACATGAAGTAGGCAGGAGCATTGGTCAGCCCGAATGACATAACTGTGAACTCATACAATCCAAACCGGGTAGTGAATGCCGTCTTGGGAATATCAGAAGTACGAATTCTCATCTGGTGATATCCCGAACGATGATCAATCTTGGAGAATACACATGCTCCCTTTAGTTGATCAAAGAGATCATCGATCCTTGGTAGCGGATACTTATTCTTTATGGTTACGTCATTGAGTACCCGGTAATCGATGCACATTCTCTTGGTTCCATCTTTCTTTTCAACAAACAATACTGGTGCTCCCCAAGGGGAAGAGCTGGGTCTAATGTAACCCTTCTCAAGTAGTTCATCTAATTGCTTCTTAAGCTCTTCTAATTCTTTCACACCCATTCTATATGGTCGCTTAGCTATAGGTGCAGCGCCGGGTTTAAGATCAATAAGAAATTCAACTTCGCGTTCTGGTGGCATACCTGGCAACTCTGCGGGAAATACATCAGGAAATTCCTTCACCACATTGATGTCTTCCATGGCCATCTCCTTCACTTGATTAGCATGACACACTTCTGAAGCTGTCATAGTTGCCTGATATTCCACTTTTTCCCCAGAACTTGCTGTCAATTGCACTGCTCTTTTAGCACACTGAATTACTCCATCATGCTTTGCTAGCCATGACATTCCCAGGATAATATCAATGCCAGTAGAGTTCAAGATAATTGGATTGGCTACAAAGTCTAACCCCCTTATTTTTATGCTAACCTTTGGATAAAGTAAGGTTGCCTTTAGTTCTCCGCCAGGTGAACTAACTATCATTGCTTTTTGCATAGGTTGCATAATCATCATGTGCTTTTTCACAAACTGGGCAGATATAAAAGCATGCGATGCTCCAGAATCAAATACTGATGCAGGATTTGAGTTCACTGAAAACGTATCGATCACCACATCTGTTGCTTCTTGCGCAGCCTCCACATTCACATGATTAACTTTGCCTCGAGCATAGTTCTGTTGTCCTCCATTACGTGGGCCTTGTTGCTGTCCACCAGCGTTCTGTCCCATCTTCTTAGGGCAATTGTTAGCAAAATGCCCTGGTTCACCACATCTGTAACACACCCTCGGAGTCACGGGTGTTGTGTTGGCCTGTGTGAGTGGTGGAGCTTGAGCTTTCAACTGTGGGTTCTGAGGCCTGTACTGCTGCTGTTGGTGGTGCTGGTACTGCTGTTGCTGCTGGTTCTGAGAGCGCTGCTGGTACTGGGGACGACTCATGTGGTTAGAAGGTCCTTGAAAGCGAGGCTGATTACCCATTGACGGATTGTAGCGCGGACGCGAGATGCTTCCAGACTGTTGGCCCATATACTTCCTCTTCTTTTCTTCCATCGCCTTGCACTTATTCTCAAGCATCAGAGTTTTGTCAACCAACTTTTGAAAGTTCTCAAAAGTGTGTGTCATAAGTTGGTACTGTAGCCCATCATTCAGTCCTAGCAGAAAGAGCCTCTGTTTCTTGTCATCTGTGGAGACCTCCTCTGGAGCATACCTTGATAGTTCAATAAATTTATCACGGTAAGCTGTGACAGTCATAGATCCCTGCTTCAATGCCAAGAACTCCTGACGCTTCAGTATCATCAAGCCGTCCGACACATGGTGAGAACGGAAGCTCTCGCAGAATTCCAGCCAAGTGATCTGATTAGGGTGGGGATGAGCGTACTGATATGCATCCCACCAATCCAGGGCTGCTCCTTGTAGTTGGCCTGACCCATATTGGACCTTCTCTCGATCATCACATTGGGCGATGTCAAGTTGTCTGTCCACTGCCTTAAGCCAGTCCACTGCTTGCAAAGGATTACTTGCACTGGAGAAGGTTGGTGGATGACCCTTCATGAACTCTCCACGCTTGTCCCTTGGTGGAGCGGGGTGTGGTTGATGAGGAGGTTGTTGTTGCTGATTTTGTTGCATCATTGCCATGGTTTGAGCCAACTGCTGCATGATCTGATTCTGCTGGGCCAGGAGTTGCTCCACAGTGGGTTGGTTGTTCCCCTGGTTACTTCTTCTGTCACTGGCCATCTGTTGAAGACATAGTATTACTGTTATTCAACCATCCGAAATAACAATAATCTGATTCTTGACAAGGGTATGGAAATGGTAGATGTGCAGAACAAAAACCCACCCAACTATTTAAACATTCAACCTTAAACCTATATCTAGATGATTGTGAGTATAAAACCCACATTCATCACAATCATTACAAAAATCCAACTCATGCATTAAACATAATCACAATTATTCAAATCACCCAAGAGCACAGGTTCACACATGAGAAACTTAAAACAAACTCAAAACGCATCTAAGTCGTTTATTACAGCTCATGGGGCAAATCTAAAGATCCTTACCTATGGTGATGCAAGCCTATCTCATGAAAGAAAACGACGGAGAGAGTCAAATTTTGCAATAGATAAGGATAGAAGTATAAGCAAAGATTTTTAATAAATTAATGATAAGGCAAAGCAAGGATAGATTGAATAAACAAAATGAGGTGTGTATAATCAATAGATGAAATAAGCAAGGTTAATTTAAAATGGAATAAAGCAAGGAGTTTAAAGCATAAACTCTAAATGACCATTCTAACCTAGGCTGCGCATCCTACAGTCAGCACTGCTTTGATACCACTCTGTCACACCCGGATTTACGAAGGAAATCCGAATGCTACTATATGTGTACCCAGGAAGTCTTTACACAAATATAGCTCCAGAAATGATTATCAAAAGGAAGAAAACAGTGCTCGGTACATAAACAGAAATAAAGTCATTACATCACAGGCATTACATTATTATCGAGTTTATCAAAGTAGCGGAAGCCTGATGTAATCTAACTCCAAGACATCTCCACAGGGACTCTGACTGGGGGAATGCACTGCCTAGAAGTCCGAGAACTCCTCGGGGAAGACAAAAGCATCCACAGGCGGTTCATCTGAGTACCCATCCGGATTTTGTTGATATGAAGTAAGTGTAAGTAATCCATCTTACTTAGCAAGCATAACATGATTAAATGAGGCTCAAAAGGCTATGCAAGGTTTAAACTGCGGTTAGCATTTTTAGTTGATTACTTTTAGAATTAACCTGAATTACTACAGTTATATGACAACCCTGGTTGTAACCCATATTATAAAAACATGTGAAGTATAATTAATGAACAACATCATATTAAACCATTTATCCGGAAAACAAGGTACCCCGAGTCAAAAAGGATCCAGGCCGCTCTTGACCGTGAGCACGGCTGTTATAACAGTTTTACACTCTGCAGAGGTTGTACACTTTCACCACCGGTCGTGATCCCCCTTGCCTAGGGCACGCACTCCCTTCACACCACGTGAAATGAGTACAGGGTTTCACTACGAGACCTTTCAAAAGACACCCTAACAAGCTAGTGGCCGCTATGGTTTCCTTACAGGCGCATGGACCCCTCCAGGCTCCAGCCTAAACATCACACAAATCCATCACACACGAACCCCAACGAGAACTGACCGAGGTCCACACTTAAACCTGGCAGCCCCACTTGCGCTTTTCGGTAACCACTAGGCAAGCTAGAGCCGTACAGTTTACTTAGTCAAGACCAGAGCCATGTGATTCCTGTGGTTGTACGGTTTTCCTGGGTTGCCGCTTTAAGAACGGGACCTTATGAAGAGATGCTTAGAGCAATCAAACACATGCTCAAGCTCCCTAAACCAAGTTACTAAAAAGCATATTTTAATAAGGTTCCAAGTATACCATTAGTCAAGATTAACATTTTATAACGAACATTAGCGGTTAGCAAGCATAGCGACTTAACCTGACTACCCAATGCAAAACCCAGGCAAACAAGGAATATGGTAAACAAGTCTAGTCATCCTTAGGGTTAACAAATTTAGACACATGCATAAATGAATAAAATGATTATAAGGTGAATAGGTATCAAGGATGAATCATGTTACACTTGCCTTCCTCAAAATATTGCTGCTGATCTGATTCTTCAAACTCTTGATCAAAGCCGGCCTCGGTCCGGAGATGCAGGGCGTCGGGGTTGCGCTGCTGGTATACCTGCGCAACCAAGGAGAGCAGAGGGAGAGAGGGTGAGGGTGGTTCTTGGCAATGGCAGAACGAGGACAGTGACGTTTCTTACCGGGGCGAGCTTTGGCGTCCAGAAATTCGATGAGAAGAGCTCTCACTTTGGGAAATTGGGAAGCAAGGGAGGTAAAGGAGGTTGGGGGGATCTCGCCCGAGGTTTTTTTGCGGAGGGGGAAGAGAGCTTGGGCGGCCTGAATTGAAGAGAGGGGGGCTGTTTCGTTGCTGCGACATGAATGCAATTGAAAGGAAATTATGTCGGGGCGTTTCATTTGGTGGAAGAGGAAAGGGAGGGGCGAAGGTTCAGGGAAGGGGCGGTTCCTCTCCTGCGTGCGTTGCAGAGAGAGACGTAGGGGAGAAGGGATGGGGCGTGGGGGAAGGGAAGCGACGCAGGAGAGGAGGGGGCGACGGCTTTCTGCGTGAGAGGAGAGAGGGGGGCGACGTGCTTGGGGGGTCTGCCTGCGTGCGTGATAGGGAAGGGAGAGTGGATCTGGTTTGGGCCTGGGTTGGATTTGTTTGGGCCCAAGAAAGATAGTGTGCAGGGCTGGTTTGGGCCAAAGAGAGAAAAGGAGGGGGAGAGAGATGGGCCGGATTGGGTTAGAGGGGTTTGGGCCTCGAGAAAGAAAAGGGTAGGGCCGGGCTTTGGGCTAGGTTCTGGGTTTAAGAAACTAGGGCTAAGCATACACACAAAGCACTCATACAAGAAAACAATGCGCCGGCATGAATGCACGCAAACAAGTTTCTAAACCTATGGTTGATTTTAATTTCCGAAAAAGGTTTTATATTTACCTAAATTTTGAGAATGCACACACAAGAGCTAGCAAATTAATTACTAATTTAGAAATGAAATTTTTAGGGTGTTACATATATGGCCGGACCTGGACCCGAGTGAGCTAAGTGAATCAAGTGCCAGACTCGATCTAGGCATGGTCGCAACATATCTTTATTTTTATCTATTTCTAAAGAGAGAATTGCCTTTTTAACGAAAAACCACCTAGTTTCTCCTAGATTGGGTTTTTTTCCTAAAGAAAGAATTGCTTCTTCTTTTTTTTCCGTTCTGACATGTGGGTCCCACATGATCCCTCAGACTCTAACATGCCTCCAACTCTCAACATTGGTTCAGCATCGGGTTAGAATTCTAACAGAACTCGAAATCTTTATCTATAGTCTAATATAAAAATATAATATATCCATTCTGTGTATATTCTTTATCTTTATCTTTACCTATTTATAAAGAGAGGATTGCTTCTTCCCAAATTTTAGTCCGTTATGACATGTGGGTCCAACCTAATCCGTCGAACTCTAACCTCAAGTTTAACTCTCAACATTGGTTTCATAATCGAGTTATAGTCCTAACCGAATCTATCAATATATGTTTTACCTCTTACCTCTCTCCAAGTCTGATTCTGCCTCCACCGCATACTGGCGCGTCTCTTGCCCAAGTGAAGAAATCAAAATCATAAAGAATATCCGGGATCAGAAAGGAAAGAAACATGAAGCTGGTTTTGGGGACGAACCTATTACACTGAACGGCGGGCCATCCTAAGGGGATGTCGCGGCCATCAGCTGTGTCGACAACGACACTCTCGGTGCAAGGCTCGCAGGCAGTCTCCAATCCGTGATGCCTGAAGTCACGACGCAACACACCGGCGACAAGTCCTCAAAAAAGGACAAGGACGCGGGAAAAAGAAGCACGTCGAATCAAGCTTCCAGCTTCAGACAAAAGCAAACCAAGAAAGCGGAGGGAAAACGAGACATGGAAAACACCAAAGGGAGCTTCAAGGAGTGCGGCTGTGGGTGTAGCTGCATAGCTTCATATATAGTGCGGCCATGCACTCACCTCACCCCATCGAGTTGGCATCTCCTGTTAGATAAATAGGCAATTTCAGTACTAATTTAATCCAGAAAAATATTAACAAGTTTGTGACATCAAATGTGTGTGAGGATTTGATTGATCTATGCTTCCAGAACATATAAACAAAACTAATCAGCACTGGAATAAAGAGATGAGGTGAAACAGTATACCCAGCGGCACCAGAGCCGGTTGCGCTAATCGACATAGCACCTGTAGGTGTAGTGCAGAAAGGTAGCAGTGTTGTCCAGCGAGCAGTCGTGCCTCTTGTGGACGCTCCCCAAAAACCTGATGGCTGCCCTTCACCGGAAGCAGATGAACACACGGATGGTGACGGTTCCAAAGGCCTGCTCTCCCTACTCCTGTGCTCGCAGGAACAGAGACGGGGATACTATGTCTTTCAGCGAACTGTGTCTCATTTTGTTTACTGAATGTGAGGACGCCTCTTGTAGCCACAGGCAGAAGAGAAACAGATGAGGAGACGAAGAGTCACGGCAGAAACTCCCGTAATTCCCCACCAATGTTTAACTCCAGTAACTCCCACCAATGTTTAACTCCAGTAACTCCTCTCCATTAGGAGCCATCCAAAACCACTAGAATTAATGTAACTCCTCTCCATTAGGAGCCATCCAAAACCACTAGAATTAATTGGCAGAACTCTTCAATTCCTGCGGCAGGCATGGACGCCTCACTTTTATTCTTTCTCAACTTCTCAATATGAGTAGATATGTTGCACGTATAAGTTGAGCCAACATTCAGTAAAAATCTCAAACAGTGCTAAATCAAATAGTACACAAAATATTTAATACGGCCCTTAGAATTATTTGATTTAATTAGATATAATAATGGACTTGGTCCCATATTAAATCCAACAATCCCCACCAAGTTCTAGGGCACGTGTTAAATAATCTCAAATCCACAGTTCTTTGATATACCAGGGTTTTGATGGAGACTGTTAAGTTGAACATCCATCTAGAACAAGAGTTACGCTCAATTGCAACTGAACAATGGACTATGCCTTGAATTGACAATTTTGTGCTAAGTGAGTTTCACCCAAGTTCTTTTCTGGTACTAGCCTACTTTAAGCATCCTCTCAAGTTGAAGCATATAAGTCACACTTCGAGGCCTTTCATGAGTATCTAGAGATTACCTAGATCTCATAGACTGTGACTAGCAATCGAACTCTATTGACGGTCCATAGACTTGCCAATTGTGAACCGCAAGCGCACGGATCATCGTAGCTTTTCCCTTAGAGTATTCCGTCCAAGGTTTATCAATCTGTGGATCGACAGTGAACTTACTAGGGTTTCCCATCTAATTTAACGGATCTATCCTAACATGAAGCGTTGATTGCATATAAAGGGTAAACCTACTATAAGATGTGAGTGGTGTGTAGGTTGATCACACCCATGAACATAGGCAAAGATTAAGCACAACCAAAGGGGTAAACGAGCCTATCGTCTTCTAGTTGTAGTTCTAGCCAATAAGAACAAGCACATCATGCATCTCATCCAAAGCCGTCTTTAAACTACTATCCTCCGGTCAAACCCCCGAAAGCCCCACCTTACACGGGATCACACCCTGTCACGATGCTCCCTATTGGCGTGGGTAACTTAAGAGCACTTTCGCGAAGAACGTGTTGAACCTCTTGGTAGATCTGGTATGAACCTCTAGCCACCATGACTATGAGATCACCCCGAGCAATCTATCTCGATAATAGATTAAAAGCAAAGCAAACCCAAGAAAAGCACAAGATCATAGAATGAGGAATCGAGCCGCTAAAAGAATGGATGACATGAAGAAAATTACTCACATAATAGATGTATTAGATCATCACCTCCGAGTACATACTATAGATGATCCACAACTAGCTCTTGAACTCTGCCATGGCACAACCACGCAGGGAGGCCATGGCGGCTAGGGTTGGCCTAGGCCATCTCCTAGACAACTTCGAGGACTTGCGGCAGCCGTCGTCTTCCTTTTGGTGTATGCCCTAGTTTTCACCGACTTCTGGTGGATGGATGCACATGCCTTCGTGTATGGGGGCTATAAATAGTCCGAGGAAGCTTCACATCAAAGGGGAGGCCGAGGCGGCGTAGGAAAACCCTAGGCCAGCCGGCCTAGGGGCCCGAAATATCCGAGCGCTCTATATGAAAGTTGTAGATCTTTTCGAACTGTGCAATTTTCTTATATAACTTGCCCCCATCGGACTTAAGATGAAGAAGATATGGCCCGAATAAGCTCAGCATCTCTTGCGGGCCTATAGTCCAAAGTTGGTGATTGTGGCTTCCATCATCCAAAGTCTGGGCCCAATTCCGAGTTTGTACAAAAACTCTCCATTTATGTTGTATTTCCTGTAAAACACAGTATGCTCCAAAATACAACACACATGCGAAAACGGGGTTATTTCAAGTGCCAAGTGGTGAGTTAGTATATAAATTGGTCCAAAATCATCACCTAAATAGCACTAAAAGTGTATGTATAACGAGCGTCAACAAACTCATATAGGTGTGTTCCTTCTAAGATGTTCTATAGGACAACATCTCTGCTTTAATAAACCAATTGGATCACATTAAGGTACATACCAACCTGCCATACAGTATAGGAGAAACGTGCATCTCAAATGATTTGGACCTTTATTGTAAGAAATTTTCTCCATCGCAGTCAACCACTAGCTTGTTACACCATCCTATTTCACGGGATCTCCGATCACGTAGGACAGGTTACCACCATGGTATGATTTCAAGTGGGTCTCAAGCCCGTCTCTCTTGATGCACCTTCTATCACGTTACGTGATAGACCCTTAGTGAACTGATCTGCCAAATTCTTAGATGTATGGACATAGTCCAACGCAATTACTCCGGAGGTTCTCAGTTTTCTGATAGATTTGAACCGCCTTTTCACATGTCTTGATGACTTCATATTATCCTTAGAACAGTTCACCTTGATTATCACTATCTGATTATCACAGTTCATAGAAATAGCCAGTATCAGTTTCTCAACTACCGGTAAATCCATAAGGAGATCACGAAGCCACTCAGCCTCAACTGTGGCGGTATCTAATGCTGTGAGTTCTGCTTCCATTGTTGACCTTGTTAAAATGGTCTACTTGCAAGACTTCCATGAAACAGTGCCACCTCCAAGTGAGAACACAAATCCACTTGTGGCATAAATCTCATCAGCATCAGATATCCAGTTTGCATCACAATAACCCTCCGGTATCCTAGGGTATTCAGTATAGTGAATGCCATAGCTCATAGTTCCTTTTAGATAGCACATCACTCTCTCAAGAGAACGCCAATGATCATCTCCCGAATTTGAAACAAACCTACTGAGTTTGCTCACAGCAAACAAGATATCAGGCCTCGTTGCACCAGCTAAATACAAAAGAGAGCCAATAATTTGAGAATATCTCAATTGATCTCATGCTATTTTCTGATTTTTCCTTAATAGCACGCTCGGATTGTAAGGAGTTGGAGCAGATGTGCAATCACTATATCCAAAGCGATTCAACATCTTTTCCACATATAAGCACAAGATCACACCTTCTCCTCCACCATACCAATAGTAAACACATTTCCATGAAGCCCTCTCAGGAAGTTCCAATAAAGGCTATCGACCTAGGGACGGGCGACTCCTCCAATACGGCGCTGATCGGCGCTGACCTATCCGCCAAATAGGAAAGCGCGCTCACTAGCTTCTTACGGGACAACAACCATGACATCTTCGCATGGAATCCCTCTGACATGCCGGGAGTCCCAAGGGAGCTGGCTGAGCACAAATTTAATGTCGATCTGACCGCCAAACCAAAGAAGCAACGTCTATGATGCTTTGCTCAGGACAAAAAAGAAGCCATCCGCACCGAGCTGGCAAAATTATTAGCAGCCGGGTTCATCAAGGAGGTGTTCCATCCCGACTGGCTCGCTAACCCTGTCCTGGTGAGAAAGAAGAATAACAACGAGTAGAGGATGTGTGTCGACTACACCAACTTGAACAAGCATTGACCAAAGGATCCTTTCAGGCTACCTCGCATTGATCAAGTGGTGGATTCAATAGCCGACTGCTCATTACTCTGCTTCCTCGACTGCTATTCAGGCTATCATCAAATAAGCCTGCATGGCGACAATCAGATTAAGATGGCGTTCATCACTACATTTGGCGCCTTCTACTACACAACAATGTCCTTTGGACTGAACAATGCAGGAGCAACATATCAGCACACAATTCAGAGTTGTTTAAAAGCTTAGATTGGACGCAATGTCGAAGCCTACGTTGATGACGTCGTGGTCAAGACAAAGAACTCGGACAGTTTGATTGCCGACTTGTCCGAGACTTTTGCAAATCTCAGGGAGTTCCAATGGAAACTCAATCCAACCAAGTGTGTGTTTGAAGTGTCCATAGAAAAATTGCTTGGCTTCATAGTCAGCCACCATGGAATTGCGGCCAATCCCGAGAAAAAAACCGCCATCAGTTCTATGAAGCCTCCCAAGACCCTCAAGGATGTTCAAAAGCTGACAGGGTGCATGGCATCCCTCAACAGATTCATCTCAAGACTCGGTGATAGAGGATTACCTTTCTTCAAACATCTCAAGAAGTAGGACAAGTTCGTTTGGACTGCAGAAGCCGATGAAGCATTTGAAGATCTCAAGAAGTTCCTCCAGACACAACCAGTACTTACTGCACTAGCTGATAAGGAACCACTGCTCCTCTACATTGCGGCCACACACATGTGGTGAGCCCGCAATTGTAGTCGAACGAGAGGAACCCGACCATGTATTCCAAGCACAACGGCTAGTTTACTTTATCAGCGAGGTCCTTACAGAATCCAAAGTATACTACCCCCAGGTCGAAAAGGTGCTCTATGCTATCTTGATCACATCCTGCAAGCTGCGCCACTACTTCGGCGCTCACCGAGTTGTGGTGGTTACATCTTTTCCAATTGGCGATATCCTTCACAACCGATATGCAACCGGGCAAATTTCCAAATGGGCGGCCAAGCTAGGCTCTCACACCATCGACTTCGTCACACGCACGGCAATCAAATCTCAGGTTTTGGTAGATTTCATCATTGAATGGACAGAGATACAAACTTCAACACCCGAAGAACCTCCACAACATTGGATTTTGTACTTCGACGGGTCAAAAGGAGATCAGCTCAAGTATGTGCTCCAGATCCTCTGGAAAGCCACCAATAATGAGGCCGAGTATGAGGCTCTACTGCACGGGCTTCGCTGGCTGTCTCCCTTGGAATCAAGCATCTGGTGCTCTACGGCGATTTCTCAGTGGTCATCAACCAAGTCAACAAGGATTGGGACTGCACCAAGGAGAACATGGACGCATACTGTGTGGTGGTTTGCAAACTCGAAAAACACTTCCATGGGCTCGAGTTTCATCATGTCCTAAGGGACAACAACATGGCTGCCGGTGCACTTTCCAAGCTTGGTTCACACCGAGCTAAAGTACCAGGCGGCGTTTTCGTCCAAGAGCTGCTACAACCATCCATCAAGGAGCAGGAAGTACAGCCGACTGCAACACCTCCTCATCAACAAGTCATGGTGATTACACCCGAGTGTACGAAGCCCTTCATTGAGTACATTTTACATCAGAAAGAACCCAAGGATAAGGCAAAAACAGAGCAAGTCATTCGACGCAGCAAGAACTACGTAGTAATCGGCTCCACCCTATTTCGACGTGGCGCATCCTCTGGTGTCTTGATGAAGTGAGTCCCTCCAAAAGTCGGATGGGAGATCCTTGATGAAATCCTTGCTGGAATCTACGGCAATCATGCCGCCTACCGCATGATCATCGGCAAGGCTTCTGCTCCGGCTACTATTGGTCGTCTGCCACGGCAGACGCAGATGAAATTGTGAAGACTTGTTAGGGTTGTCAGTTCTTCACCCTATAAGCTCACGTCCCTGCAACGGTCCTCAACACCATACCACCTTCTTGGTCCTTCGCATGCTGGGGGCTGGATATGGTCGGACCACTCAAGAAAGCGCCAGGAGGATTCGAATATCTCTTCGTGGCATTGACAAGTTTACAAAGTGGATTGAAGTGAAGCCTCTGGTCAAAGCAACCGCACCAAAGGCGGCCGAGTTCATCCAAGACATTGCTCACTGCTTCGGTGTCCTGAATCGCATTATTACTGACTTTGATTCCCAATTCACTAGGGATGAGATCTTTGATTTCTGTGACAACCTGGGAATCGAAGTCCACTACGCATCAGTGGCGCACCCTTGAGCCAATGGACAAGTCGAGCGAGCTAACGGGTTAATCCTACAAAGTTTGAAGGCCCAGTTATATGATCCACTCAAGAAATACGGCGGCAAGTGGGTGCAAGAGCTTCCAGGTGTGGTCTGGGGGCTAAGAACTTAGCCAAGTCGAGCGATAGGGCAATCGCCCTTCTTCCTAGTCTATGGCTCTGAAGCAGTACTCCCGGTGGACATCACGCATAAAGCTCCAAGAATTGAAAACTACTCGGAGGAGGTAGTAGAACAGAGCAGAAGACGTCGACATGGTGGAAGAAGCAAGACTCGCAGCGCTGATCAGAACAATGAAATACCTGCAAGATCTAAGGAGATACCACGATCAGAACATCTAATCTCGGTCGTTCAACATCGGCGATTTGGTCCTCCGAAGGATTCAGAGTTCAAAAGATCAGCACAAGCTATCTTCCCCTTTGGAAAGCCCGTTTATAGTATCAAGGGTAATTGGCCCGGGTATTTATCAGCTACAACGGGAAGATGGAACAGAGGTGCCCAATTCTTGGAATATCGAGCACTTGTGGCGTTTTTATTCATAAAGTTTAGAGTGTCAATAAAGTGAGTCATATCAATGTACTGATGTTGGCTTTATGCCCTTAATAAATAAAGTGTCTATATTCCATTGTCTTCAAGCTTGGAATTCATATATCTTATCTTTTTATGTCATACTCAGGTGTGAGTTATGCACATAACATTACTTATGAATCATGCCAGGTTGTTTCACGCAACTAACAAAGGCTACATTCATAAGATAAATTAAGGCCATCAACTCTTTGTCTTCACACAGAGAGATCGGGCGCCATACACATAGATTAAAAGTACTATTGTCATCACGACATAAGTATTTACATCTATTACAAGTTCACTACAAAGGTTTCTTTTACAATAAAGGACCTAGAACTTCAAGTG
Source organism: Alloteropsis semialata (assembly GCA_004135705.1). NCBI lineage: Eukaryota > Viridiplantae > Streptophyta > Magnoliopsida > Poales > Poaceae > Alloteropsis > Alloteropsis semialata. The sequence goes on from CM014272.1 coordinate 51,096,965, forward strand.
GGAAACAATCTTCTCCGTTGTGTCCTTTTCTTCCTCCAGATTTGAATTGAACATGTCTCGAGCCAGGCAGGGTTCACCTTACCCTTTGTTACGCTCAACTTCTGGGCAGGCCACCAGGATCGAACAATGCCGAGTACTTGCCTAGTGTAAGACTGGGCTATCCTTTGGCAATAGGAACAGACCTGCCCAGGAGCCTCTCGGAGATGATTCACCAAGGGTGGAGAAGGCCCACCTGCAGGAACACGAGCAACCAGGTCCACGAGCGACATTGAAGCTTCTTTGAGTCCACTGAGCTCTACTCTGGGGATAGCAAGTTCTTCCTGGCTCCAGAGCTTACTCATGGCTTGAACAAGCTGGACATCTGCATCTTTGACCTTCTTTCTTTCTTTGGCAAGTTCAGCCATGCAATCTTGCTCTCATTGGATGGCCTGGTTCGCTCTTTTCTGCTCTCAGTAGAAGCCGTTTTTCCAGTCGATTGCCTTGACCTCAAGGGCTTCTATCTTTTTCTCTTTATCTTCATATACAATCATATTATTATATCTTATGATTTATGCTAAGTCGGCAACATACCTGCAAGCGTCTGCTTGAGTGCCTTCTCTATGATGTCATCATGTTGGTTCTAGTACAAGTTTATCTTCTGGTATGCAGTGTCCAGATCAGCACGAAGTCTGGCATGTTCTTCCTTCCAAGAAGATTGGCCTTGAGCTAGATCCTTCTCCGTCTTCTCAGCTCGAGCAAAGCATGAGTTCTCTCGACGCAACATCTCGGTCTTCTGATGAGAACGGCGGAGTATGCTCTGTTTTCAAAAGAAAACAAGGCAGAACATCAAATAAAGTTTCAAATTACAGAGATAAGTACAATTATAAAGTCAATTCTACCTTTTGCTAACCTCTATTAGCTTGGAGAGTTGTCCTTGCAGCGCTCCAGCTTTCTCTAGATCCTCCTCATAAACCTGAGAGTCAAATAAAGAAGGCGTTCTCATCCTCCGCTCTAGCACCGAGTGTTGCGGTGTAGATCATGAAGGGTGGAGGTGAGGGCTCTCTGGGTTGTTTCTCCTAGACGATCACTTCGATAGCGACTACCTTGACAAGACCCGCAGCTGCATCTAGCTCTTCTACATGGAGACTTGCCATTCGAGTACTTTCCGTGGCCCATGGCCATGCGCTTTTAGGTTCTTGCGAGGAAGTACTCAGAGCGGCTTTCCCTGATTCCTTTGATGTTTCTGCCTTGGAAGGAGGAGATTTCTGGGGGCTAGGCACCTTTTCTCTCTCCATCTCCATTGACGGCGTGTCCTCAGGCAGACTGCGCTCTGGGATCACGAGCGTCTCAGCAGACTGAGGAGAATATTGAGGCCGACTACAAAGACAAAGCAAAAAATCAGACAAAATTGCCGCAAAGTGGAAGAATTTAGTATAAACAAGTCAATTTTTTACCTGGCAAACTCCATCTCGAACTTTAGCTCCGCAAAGCCAAAAGAAGTCGCCTCTGAAGGATGTTCTTTTGGCTCCGGGGTCCTTTCTTTTGGTTCTGGAGTTCTTTCTTTTGTCTGCTACACAAAGAGTACTTGGATCATTCAAGATAGAAGAGCATAGCTATGTCAAAGTTCAAATATAGAGATTCAGGCATACCTTTTGGGGGGAAGCAGCAGGTGGCTCCGGTTGATTCAGAGGGATTCCCATCGGAATCTCTATATCCTCTGTAGGATCATCATGGATTTCATGGGCCTCGGGCAGAGGAGAATCGCAGAGCCCTTGGGGATTTGACACGGTCCGCTTCCTCACAGTCTGCCTCTTTTTTGCAACAAAAGGGCTTTGAAGCTCCTCTGTGCTTGGACATTTTGTTGACGTCCAAAAAGTTAGACGTTGATTTTTGAAAATTAACATTGTGGCCTGAAAGATTTGCTTCACTTCAGTGCAGGTCCAAAATCTTGAGGTTTGCGGCGTGCCAGTCAATTTGACCTGAAATTGACAAGGTAGAATTTAATCAGTAACTCAAAAGGAACTCATCGGTCAAAGCTTTGATTCGTTCCAGCAATCAGATCAACATAAAGAGAACTTCGATGCAAGCATGAACCATCGGCCTTGAGTTCGATTCGTGATGATATGATATATATTGAAACAAGCCATTGACTATAAAAGCCGAATCGTAAACAGACTAGGTTTAATCATGCTCTTTAATACACACAAATCTAAAAGCTTAAATAAACTAAGATCAATGTCACTAACAATCGGATCGGACCTAACCGAGACAGCATTGGTAGCAGGGCACCGATTTAGCCTATTCACTCCGATAGATCTATATATCTTAAAGAACTTTCTTAAATCTATTCTGCTATGACTTGATAATTGAATCTAAATCAGCTATATATGCAAGAATATAAATAGATCTATTACAAGATATCTTGAATAAACAAAGTAAATACATCTTTAAACAAATGCAAGCTGATAAGATAAAATCACGAGCCACGATAAAGGGTGAGCTATCTAAACGAAGAAGGGCAATACGCCTCAATCTAAGGCCTAGAACAACTCGATAAATTGGTGAATTATATAGACAAAGAAGGGCGATACGCCTCAATCGAAAGCCTAAAATAATTCGATAGGTGTCGCACTTATAGACAATCCGGAGATCAAGATGATGCAGCCCTGCTTGCTGAAGAACTCGACGAAAATGGTTGCTGGCACGAGGGCCAAAAGTTGTATTGTATTGATGGTTGTGTGAACCTTCTTTACAATAGCGCAGGGTTTATATTTATACCCTGGAATCTAACTAATCCTTGCCGGATATGACAATATCTCTAATTTATTTAAAGCAAACTAATCTAAACTATCAAAACAATTACAATTGCCGCAAATTCAGGCCCTGGATAAGCTTCTAAGTGCACGTCCTTGCAGTTGTAAACGCTTCGGCATTTGCACCACCGTGTTTGATCAGGACTCGTAGCAATCGGAATCAACCTCGCTAAAATCGGAATCGGACACCAACAAATCAAAATCAGATTCGGCTCCATCCTTGCTCCCGCGACTATCGGCTCTCATTAAAAACATCCATATTTCCTTCTTTACTAGCCGAGTCAAAATTTGGTGTCAACACGTTTCAACCCTGATCCACCCGGCCCAGCATCACCACCAGCAGCCCTTGGTCAGGGAGTGTCATCATCAATCGACCAATCCTCTTCATACTCAGTCTCGACCTCTAGACTAGCTGGGGCTTTTCCTCGTTTGGTGGCATCTACGGGCTCTTTGGGAGGTGAGTTCAGGGGAGGCTGCGGCAAGCCAGAGGTGTTCTCTGCAACGGGAGGAGGCGCTGAGGCATATCTTGTGCGCAATTCCTACAAACCATGATAACAGGAAGTCAGCAAGTTATTACAAGAAGTTGGAACAATGTATAAACAAATTCAAGAGATGCAGAGTACTTACAGCAGGTGGTGGACGATTCGCCGAGCACTTGGGTACTCGCGCCGGTATATCATTGGCATCCATAAACAGAGTTTGGATGTGGAGGGCCACTTCATCAGTTGTTAGCTCTGTCACGGCAGCCCGGGTTAGATTAGCAGGACCGGTGCACTCATAGCCAGTGTGCACCCATGTTGATGCTCGTTAGCAACACCTTTTTAGTGCTAATTAAGTGATGTTTTGGGACCAATTCATATACTAACCCACCACTTGGCATTTGAAATAACCCCGTTTTTGCATATGCATGTATTTTTGGAGAATTTTTGTTTACGCAGGTTTTTGAGCTATAAATGAGCACTTTTGGACGAAGACCAAGGTCATACGTAGCATGGAGGAATATGAAGGCCAAAAACCTAATAAAACTCGGATTTCGTTCGCTCTCATCTGTGGTGAACCGACCTCCAAGAATGTAGAAGGACAAAGACTTGAAGATAAGGTCGGATAACTTCGGGATCAAGGCAAATTAGGTAGACACTTGGAAAGCTATCAAGACCTAATCTTATCTCGAAGCAACCGACGTCCAAACACCCATATGCATTGGCACCTAAACTCCTGGAGGATCTAGAAGCTTGCACGCGAAAGATGGGACCGAGGGGCCACAAAAAGGCCCAAGGCCAGCTGGCCCAGAGGGGCCCATGCTGGCCGGCCTAGGGTGTTTCTGCGCCGTCTCGGCCTCCCCTTCGAGTTAGGGTTTCCTTGGACTATTTATAGCCCCGACGCCCGGAGGCACGCACATCCATCCACCAGAACTCGGCGAAACCTAGGGCATGCACCAAAAGACGACGGCCGCCGCAAGTCCTCAAAGTTGTCTAGGGATGGCTTAGGCCAACCCTAGCCACCACGGCCTCCCTGTGTGGTTGTGCCATGGCGGAGTTCATGAGCAAGTTGGAGTCATCAATGGTATGTATTCGGTGGTGATGATCCAAACACATCTATTATATGAGTAATGTTCTTCATGTCATCCGATCTCTTAGCGACTCAATAACTCCTTCTATGCTTTCTACCTATCATGAATATGATTGTTCCTTAGTCTAATCCATGGTTAGACTATATAGCATGCTTTATGTAATCATGGTGATTAGATCTAGTATGTCGACCCTTCATGATATCTAGACACGTTCACTTGTGGACGTGCCCTTGTAACTAACCACGCCGATAGGGAGCATCGTGATAGGGTGTGATCCCGTGTAAGGTGGCGTTCTCGGGAGGTTGACCGGAGGTAAGAGTTTAAAGATGGCTTTGGATGAGATGCATGATGTGTTTACTCTTATTTGCTAGAACTACAACTAGAAGATGATAGGCCAGTTTATCCTTTGGCTGCCCTTTGCCTTTGCCTATGTTTATGGATGAGATCAAACCTACACTTCACTCACATCTTATAGTAGGTTTTACCCTTTATATGCAATCAATGCTTCATGCTAGGATAGATCCGTTAGATTAGATGGGGAACCCTAGTAAGTTCATTGTTGATCCACAGATTGATAAACCTTGGATGGAATACTCTAAGGAAAAAGCTACGATGATCCGTGCGTTTGCGGTTCACAATTGGCGCGTCTATGGACCGTCAACAAGTTTTTCTGGCGCCGTTACCGGGGATGGGCAACACGAACCCTAGGGTGATCTATCTAATATTTCGGACTAACCCTAATTTTTATTATTGCATATACCCTTGTTTTCTTGTTTGTGTCCTTGAAAATAGGTGGAAATCTAGACACTAAGCTTGGGCTTCAACAAGTCCAAACTCGCTCCTACAAGTTGATGGCTATGTGAAGATTCACTCTTTAGTGGTAGGTGCTAACTTTTGTTAGTGGCCCAACATCCGCTATCGAGTCCACACCCAAAGAAATCGATGGTAAACAAGGTATGCCGCTGTGTCAATTGAAGTTTTAAGACTAATGTTTCTTGTAGATTTGTTTGTCCAAGCTATAAGAGATGAATCATGCCTCGACGAAGTCGTGAGATCTGATCATCAACATCTTTGGAAGGTTGCTGTTGAGACCAGTTTTTTGCCCATGATCAGAGAGGTACCATGGAGAGAAATTAGAAAATATGAAGCTCCATCAAATCTTTTTTCCAACACATCAAGAATTGTAAATTTTGGAATCGGTGCGAGGAGTTATGGTAAAATTTTTCAACACTACGCGTTCTGAAATGGCTCTGGACAGAATATAGTGCCGGAGTAAAATAAGCATAATTCTTTCATCTGGAGTCCGTTTGGAGTGAATGAGCACTTGTTGTAAAGGGAATTTGATGCACATTGCAATGGAGTAGAAGTTTGGTACATGTTCTATACTGGGTGAAGAGGAATTTAATAAAAATAGGCAGCAGCAAACAATGGAGAAGGTGATGATGATGTCAAGGGAAGATTGGAGGGCCTTGAGCACAAAAGATGATGATTTGAAGTTGATCAAGACTGGAGGCAACAAGATTAGAAGCACCATGACACCACCAATCTTCTCCAGTAGGATGCTCAAGAAGCTTCTAATTGAGTGATGCTACCAACGAAGGAAACCGCTCAAATCATCGACATAAAGAGCAAGAGTCCCATACAATCCCGGCACCTTGGGTAAAGCAAGAACTATGGAGAAGACACATAATTGAAACCATGCTACTCGCTGGTGAATCGATGGTGATACCTTGAAGCCTAAGGATGCACAACACGATGCTCTAAAGACTACGAGATCAAGATCATCAATATCTCAGGATCAATTTACACGAAAGTACAGTTCACATCAAAATTCTGCACAACCTCTGAAGAAAATAATAGAATTTTTTTAGATATTTAAAAGCCCTATGAAGTTCTGGTTTCAACGAAACAAGAATCAAGTCAATCGGAAATTCCTACAAGTGGTTATGATCAAAACATCGAGGGTTGTGCATTCTGAAATTTTCTGGGCAGCACACAGCGCTAAAGTAAAATGGGCATAACTCTCTCGTTTGAACTCCGTTTAAGATGAATGATCACTCATTGGAAAGGTAATTTCATAAAATTTTCAATAGATCTATACTTTGGTATATGTTCTGTTCCAGACAAAGGGAAAATCCATGAAGAAGAGGCAGGAGCAACATGATGAGAACAAGGTAGAGGAGATAATGATGACAACGATGAAGAGGAGCTTGGGCAATGCTTTCATCAAGAGTACATGATCAAATTCAGAAGCTTAGAACAAAATAAAGATCCTCAAGAACATTGGCATAGAAGACACAATAAGGCGATTTTTGATACATGTAGATGTTTTGAGCAAACCACGACGAATTACACCAGACAACATCAAGCTGCATGGATACTTTGGATTCTCTCACAAAGGACCATGGCTTCACAATAACGAGAAGGTACGTGAGAAAGTCTAGCTCTATGACTTTAAATGAAGTGCTTTGTGTGAGGCAACCCGATCTTTTTTATCTATATAAGATGACGGTCTATATTGTGCTCTTTAATCGAAACATCAAATAACATTGTACCATTGCTCTAATAAATGCCACAACTTCTTGCTGCATGATCTAAATGTTATTGAGAGAGCACTTTGTTATTTAATCTTGGAAAACTTGTAGACCCTTTTGTGTGCCTATTGCTTGTAGTGTTAGAGTCTTTTTCTTTTGAGTCTTTATAGAAAGAAATACGAGGTATGACACCACCCTTTGATTCTAAACTTGTGGCTAGTTAATCTAGGCTAACTTTTGTTTTGTTTTTAGACCACCACATCATGTCATTTTGTTCATCCACCTCATGTTGCACTTCATGCCTTGTTGATCTCACCCTTGCATTGCATTACATATTTTGTTTTGATCTAACCTTTTGTTAAACCCACCTAAGCCTTCCTATCACCCCGTCAAAAATCGGAGCCAACAAGGGTAGGATTGACTTGTGTTGATTTGCTTGCCGTCGCCATTCGGATTAGCCAAGTCTATCTCTATTCCTTGTCCTAACTGAAAACTTTGACTAGCCTCCCTACGAGATCCTAATCCCTTAGAAAAACCTCTCATACCTATAGCCAGCGTAAAACCATAGGTTTTGTTTTCCACCCAATGAAACAACCTTTGTTTTTCTTTTTGTTTTCAACCACCTTAGGTAGATTTTCTAAACTTGACTTCTCTCTTCAAAATTCTTGTTTTAAGCCAAAATATAGGATACCCATGACCCTTCCCTTAAACCTTGTTAGCTTGGTTGATTTGTTCTTTTGATGAATGATTTTCTTGTTGACAATGCTTCACTTCTTATGAAGTGGTTGGCCAAGCTTTGTCGCTCTAAGCAATTACTTTTTGAATGAATTGATTGCAGAACAACATTGAAAGACCTTTCAAACCTTGCTAACCCTTGTTTTTGCTAACTCTTTGCATTTGCATTTTGCATCCATTCCATCGTTCCATCATGCATTTGTTAGCTTGGCTCTCTCACAAAACTTCATGATGAATGCTTTCATACCCATGATAATGCTTTACGTATGGCATTTTTCATTTACAATCTTGTGTAAACATGGTGTTTAGGCATGATCGCGGACCATCATCATTTATTTTTGAGAGCCTTGTTAGCATTTATATTGTATTGGTTGGTTTATAAGCTTTGCAATGCACTTCATTTTTCTTGCGCTATAAGGAATTATTGACCTTGGGATAGACATGTGTTTTGACCTTGGTTAACAAATCTTTATGGCTATGGAGAGATTCGGCAACCTAGTTGTAAACATTGTGTTTAAAACTAGGTGTAAACATTGTCTTTGTTTAAATGCTTTCCTCTCATTTGCATACTCACTTTACATCCACTCAACACCCACACTTTCGTTAGCATGATTAGGTTTTCTAAACTTTTTCGAGCTTGAATTCTTCGGCTTTAACATGGTGTTTAATCCAAGAATTTTGGCAACATAGTAGTAAACATGGTGTTTAAAACTTTGTTCGATCTCTATCAAGTTTGGTCCCCGCCTTTCATGTTACTAACTTCATGCATTCACTTTGCACACACGCACACCCATTAGGTTTTTATTTTTCTCTTTTTTTAGGTTAATTATGCCACAAGTTAAGGTCTTAGGGATGTCGTTGGTTGTTGGCATTTGCTTATACTCCCGAACATCACCCTGGGAGTAGTTTATGCGTCTCAATTATTTTGCAGGCATGACAAAGGAATCCCATGAATTCATGATCAAAGTTGCAACCAAGATTGTTAACATCTCCGAAGATTGAAAGGGACGCTGCTGTTTTCATCAAAAATTTGCATATGTTCAGAGATTTACAAGGAAAAAAGTTAATATTCAGAGGCTCCATCAAATTCTCGTTCCAACGCATCTAAGATCAATGAATTTGAAGACCCATACAAGGAGATACGGCAAAAACATTGGGCGCTGCGCGTTCTGAAATCAGCTCGGGACAGATTGCAGTGCTGGACTAAAAAGGGCATAACTCTTTTGTTCGGAATCCATTTTGGGCAAATGATGACTTGTTGGAAAGAGAAATTTGTGCACTTTGCAATGGAGCAAAGATTCAGTACATGTTCTGTTCTAAAATTAGAGGAAAAATTCGTGAAATATGGGGCAGCAACGAAGACAACATGCAAGGAGGTGATAACGGTACGAGGAATGATTGGGACCAAGGCTTAGTGACAATGGGAAGGGGTTGAAAGAAAATTAAGGCAACAAAGCTGAAGAAGCATAAAGATAATCTCCAAACACGTGATGGAAGGACTTCAAGAATCACATGACGGTTCACCATCTTTTTTCACGCTTAGCAACATGCTAAGCATGGGGGAGGACTTGTTGGACAAAAAGGAAAAGGCCATATGGAGTACAATGATCGTGTTCACCACAAGATGCTCATTACTCTTCTTCCATGCTAAGCACAATGTTTAAGCATGGGGGAAGCCACGCTACACTTCATTGCAAGCATCGAAAAGGACGGTAACTCTTCCTCAACCTTCTCTTTGTTCATCTACTTCTTAATGCTTATATATATGTATGCCATCGACCATAGGTTATAAACCTTTGTACATCTCTCTTTTTAATAACATGGCTACTAGGAGCACAACTTAGTTTTGTTTTTATTTTCAATAAATGATCATCATCACTTTGTGCTCACCACGATGCAATATTTTGAATGCCTTTGCTTATGGAAAAGTGATGAAAGTTGCCGCCTTGTTTTACCTACATGATGTTGCATATGACTTGACCATTTGCTCTCTATTAAATGATCTTAAATTGATTAAATACTAGCTCTTTTATTTGTGGAGGTTAAATGACTAAATTCTAGGCCCACATATTCCTTATGTTGCTCTTTTATTTAAGCTTACCGATAACCTTATGCCTTGTATTGTTTTATTTAAAAATTTGATTCTTATGCTATCTACATTCGTGAATCTCTTGCAAAGTTCTACCTATCAATGCCTTTACATATACATGATCTTTCATGATGAAACCTTTAGAATTGCAAACTTATATTTTGATGACTTAGATTAAGATTGATTTCTATGGTTCGAGACTAAGAAGCTGGCCATTCCATTTTTGCGTACCTTCCTTTTGCTAGCCTTTCTATCCATGCATTGTGAGTTTCTACACCGGAAACTTCACAAACCTCGTTGGATATCCACCCAAAAACCCATATATCTTTTTTGTGATTACCTCCTTGACCACAACCTACAATTGATTATGGATCATTATCTCGAGGAAAATATAGAAGAATGAAGAGCCCAATTTAGAGAACATCAATTTGGGAGGCATCGAAGAAACTCCCTAAAGATTCAAATGATTTTCCCGAAGGTCAAGATGGATTTTGTGCACTTACTTCAGCAATTATCGATCCTCACTTCTATGCTCGAGGACGAGCAATCGTTTGAGCATGGGGGAGGATGCTGAGTAAGTACTATGTTGCAAAAAGTTCTTAGGAGCAAAAAGAAAGAAAAATGTGGGAAAAGAAAGAAAAGAAGCAAAGATGAAAGAAAAATGAAAGAAAAAAAAGAGAAATAATGTTCCTTAGTTCTTTTAGCTTCATCAAATTCCAAATGCTTTGAAGACAATTTCCATACTCAATTTTCCAACCATGTGCAATCCGATAACAAGGACTTCATTTGTGCCTCGGGATCATCCACTTGCCATTTGCACATGTCCACCTATCTAAATGTGTGTGTTCCATCCCTCTCTCTTTCCAACATTTATTCTCCATAGCCTTTTTGACTAGTCTCGGTAATTCCAATAGATCTCTCTCTTAGTTTGATAATATTTGAGATATAATGTTTGCTAGGATTGTTTTTACCTACCAAGCTCCAAAGCCTTCCACTTTCATATATGAGTAGAATAGGTTGAAAATAATCTAGTATAGGCTTGAGCGACTTGATGAGATGAGTGTTTCCATGAGCTTTTGCAAGACAATCTCACTTATGTTGGATATGCATCTTTTTGAAAACTCTTCACGATGGAACAAGGTAAAGGTCTAAAGTTCGCTTAAGTTCAAGAGCATTGCATTTATTATTGTGGCTTGTTCTTTATTGCTAGTCTATCTTCCATAATGAAAAGTAGCCGTCACAACTTGAACTTTAAATGCTAAACACTTGAGAGCAATGTGTCTTGTTGTGTACCACTAAGTATAGGGAAGACATTGAAGGGCAACGCTGATTTCCTTGTTAAGCAAAGATCTTGGACTTACTCGAGGACGAGCAAGGTTTAAGCATGGGGGATTGTTGACGCTCATTAGCGACACCTTTTTAGTGCTAATTAAGTGGTGTTTTGGGACCAATTCATATACTAACCCACCACTTGGCACTTGAAATAACCCCGTTTTTGCATATGCATGTATTTTTAGAGGATTTTGGTTTACGCAGGTTTTTGAGCTATAAATGAGCACTTTTGGACGAAGACCAAGGTCATGCGTAGCATGGAGGAATATGAATGCCAAAAACCTAATAAAACTCGGATTTCGTTCGCTCTCATCTGTGGTGAACCAACCTCCAAGAATGTGGAAGGGCAAAGACTTGAAGATAAGGTCGGATGACTTCGGGATCAAGGCAAATCAGGCAGACATTTGGAAAGCTATCAAGACCCAATCTTATCCCGAAGCAACCGACGTCCAAACACCCACATGCATTGGCACCTGAACTCCTGGAGGATCTAGAAGCTTGCACGCGTAAGATGGGACCGAGGGGCCACAAAAGGACCGGCCGGCCTGCCTAAGGTGTTTCTGCGCCGCCTCGGCCTCCCCTTCGAGCTAGGGTTTCCTCGGACTATTTATAGCCCCGACGCCCGGAGGCACGCACAACCATCCACCAGAACTCGACAAAACCTAGGGCATACACCAAAAGGAGACGACGACCACCGCAAGTCCTCGAAGTTGTCTAGGGATGGCTTAGGCCAACCCTAGCCGCCATGGCCTCCCTGCGTGGTTGTGCCATGGCGGAGTTCATGAGCAAGTTGGAGTCATCAATGGTATGTATTCGGTGGTGATGATCCAAACACATCTATTATATGAGTAATGTTCTTCATGTCATCTGATCTCTTAGCGACTCAATAACTCCTTCTATGCTTTCTACCTATCATGAATATGATTGTTCCTTAGTCTAATCCATGGTTAGACTATTTAGCATGCTTTATGTAATCGTGGCGATTAGATCTAGTATGTCGACCCTTCATGATATCTAGACACGTTCACTTGTGTATGTGCCCTTGTAACTAACCACGCCGATAGGGAGCATCGTGACAGGGTGTGATCCCGTGTAAGGTGGCGTTCTCAGGAGGTTGACCGAAGGTCAGAGTTTAAAGATGGCTTTGGATGAGATGGATGATGTGTTTACTCTTATTTGCTAGAACTACAACTAGAAGATGATAGGCTTGTTTATCCTTTGGTTGCTCTTTACCTTTGCCTATGTTTATGGATGAGATCAAACCTACACTTCACTCACATCTTATAGTAGGTTTTACCCTTTATATGCAATCAACGCTTCATGCTAGGATAGATCCGTTAGATTAGATGAGGAACCCTAGTAAGTTTATTGTCGATCCATGGATTGATAAACCTTGGATGGAATACTCTAAGGGAAAAGCTACGATAATCCATGCGCTTGCGGTTCACAATTGGCGCATCTATGAACCGTCAACAACCCACTTTTGGCAGCGTTGTACGCGATGACGAATGAAGGAACTGGCGATCCCAATACCGGTCAGGCCTTGTTCTTCAGCTTGGCAGTCATTTTCAACAACTCGACGAATCCATTTAGATCATTTTCGCCTAAAGCCTCATTCCAGTTTTCCTGAGGGCGGGGAAGATGGCCTGAATGCTTGGCCAACTTAGGTGGCTGATTCTCCACATAGAGCCACTTGTCATGCCAGTCTTTTTTGGAGTCATTGACTTTGAAATCGAAGTATTCTTTCTTCATACCCTGGCGAAGTTGGATTCTGGCCCCGACTATGGCCTTTCCCTTGTTGGGTTTCACCCAATAAAGATAGAGGAAGAGACTGAAATGCGAGTCAATTCCCAAGAAGGCTTCACAGAGATGAATGAATATAGAGATCTAAAGAATGGAATTGGGGTTCAAATAAACAAACTCCAATCCATAGAACCCAAGAAGCCCTCGGAACAAATCATGGGTGGGAGTTGAAAAACTGCATTCATAAAAGGAGGCGAAAACAACGATTTCATCGATTTCTTCAAAAGGCTAGGTTTTTTCTGCATCAGTTCTCCAAAATGCGATACCTTTCTCCAGGAGGTAGCCTTGGTCCACCAGATGTTGAATCATTTCTCCTATGGCTTTGGATGGCTTCCACACCAATGCCTGGGCGTGTGCATTCTTGAAGACCGGCATATCAATGATTGGGATCTTGGAGCTCTTCTTGCTCGCTGTGGCTTTCTTCACCATCTTGTCAATCGGGATCTTCATGTGCAAGCGCGGATCGCCAAGCGTGGCTATTGGGAGGGCGTGCGGGCATGCAGATTTGATTTTTGGAGAATGGAAGATAGAAGCAGATGAGGATGTGAAGCGGTTCCCCTCGGTTATATTAGCAAAGGGGTAAATCGAAGCGTATTTTGCTAAATACGTTTTCACAGTAAATAGATAGTTACATGCTCGTGGTTTATTCCAAACACGTAACTGTGAGATATTTCCAAAGGGTGAGTTACTTTTTGGGTGGAGACATTGCCACACTCGGGGGCTCTCGCTGGATGGGATAATTTTTCCGGAATCAAAGAATATTTATTTCCTCAAAGTCTTTAAGCTTATGGCAATAAAGCTTTAAGTTTGGGGGCTAAGGGGAAAATAGTATATTTCTTTTGGAAAGTTTTTTAATTAAAGACCCTAGAATTGTTTTTTATCCTTAAAAACATTTCTAGGCACCGGGGCTGACCCATAATGGGTCCATCTTTTTACAAAAGTTGGACACCGTCATATTAAATTGGGAAGTTTTTCCATCATCTTTGATTAAATATCAAAGACCGGGGGCTGTTTGCAAAAGTAAACAACAGGGAGCACATCATGTTCACTACTGAAGGTTTTCAACAAAGGCGCAATATGGCAAGGAAACAACTCGGTTGATGCTTAATTTGTTGGAAAACAACTTGGCAGATGTGAAGGCATGAAGACGCTCGGGGGATTGATGGACCAAGATCCATAGGAGTCCTTATGGGATGTAGGCCCATAAGGAAATTGGGCCGACAACTCTGACAGATACAAGGAAGAGACGTACAGGTTAAGAAAACTAGTCGGCTACTAGAAAACAATCCGGCCTACTCCTGTTAGGACTCTATATTTAGTATCCGACTAGGAATCTATATTATTTGACTTGTAGACCTTGTCTCCTGAGTATATAAAGTGAGGCAGGGATCCCTTGTAAAATCATAACCAACAATACAAAGCGATCCACCTCCTATAGGACGTAGGGTATTACGCTCTCCATTGAGGTGGCCTGAACCTGTCTAAATCATCTCGTGTTCACCATCATGCTTCTGGTTCCGGCGAGGCCCTTGCGAACAACTCGACTACCTTGGGACCCCCCACGGTAGGCTAGCTGGTATAAAAAACCGACAATCATGCCATCTTTGGTAGTTGAGGAACGGAAAGGCCTTGATTGAAGTCATCTTAACTCTTCTGTTAAGTAACTTGGGTTTTTGATAATTTTTGAAAACTTAACCTTACTTAGCTCCTCTAATGATTCTCTCGAATTGCTCAATGTGTATAGTTCCTCACCAAAGCATTTATCTGTCTCCTTCCACCCTTCTTCTAAATGGCTTACGTGGAACTCAAGGGAGGAGCAAAGATAAGGCATACTTGTATCACATATATTGCAAAGTCAAAGAGCAGATCCATGAAGAACACATTCTGATCAAGATGTGCATGTGTGTAGACAAATGGAATGGCTACTCCTTTTGTATGATCTCCTTCCTCTTGAATTTATTTTGAGAACATGGCTATATTATTTATTTTTTCATGATACTTTGGCCTTCATGTGCCCACATTTTTTTCTCTTTTTTTATGATTGGACTTTCATGTGTGTTGCTAACTTCCAATGTAGAAGTTTAGCATGTGTATGTGGGATGTACGTGATCTTGATCATGAAAGCATGAAAAGAACCTTGCAAGGATCACAACAATTTGACAAAGCTCAGAGTGATAACAAGCAGCATATGTGTATGGGTTCTACAAATTTGAATAACATATGGCTTTGGTAGGAACAAGTCATCACTGAGGAGCTTTATAAGGTTATTGATTTTAAATTTTGCAAGAAAAACATCCCAAGTACTTTATATAGAAAGAGAAAGATTTCTTTCATCATACCATAACTCATTCATCAACCACTTAGACAAACATGTTTCACTAAAGATATATATTCACAAGTAGCAGGCGTATGTGCAAGAAATAAAGTATATGCAAGCCAATCAAGGATGGACATGTAAACCAAAGGAGCTTCCAAATTCAATTTAGTTTGAGTTTAATTTCAATGATCATCAGAAGATAGGATTGAATTAAGCTCACAACCAGAGAGGATGGGGGATGGGATGTGCAAACCATCGCTCTGGACGAGAATGTGGGAAAGAGGTGCCAAAAGGCGTTCGGTTGACCTTGGTGATCGGCCGATCCCTTCTGGGCCCTGTCTATCTTGATCTTTCTTGTGTCGGCCCATGCGATGTTGTGCAACCTGTCTGTCAGTGGTCTCGAACATGTGCACGTTAGAAAACTAGAGAGACCCCCACACTTGATCTTGTACCCACATTTATTCATACATGCTGGAAACAGAACAATGGCTCTTTTGTTTTAAAGACCAGGAGCCATATTGAATTCAAATATTTATTTATTTTTAGTTATGCAAATTTTTATGGAACATATTTTTAGAGCAAGATGCAAGAACTAGCATCAATTGAAAACCAAGATAAAATTGTATATGCATGGAACTTGTTGTGAAATACTTTCTGTCCTCCCCCACACTTACATTTTTTGTGTCGTGAGCCACCAAAAATCAAGTGCCTTGGCTTCCTTCGAAATTTGTTCCATGATCAAAACATACCAAGGTGTTACTGTTGATGTAGCTCCATGTTGGCATTTTATACAACCACAGATAAATCCACAAATGTACGGATGTCGATGGAACGTGTGTGTACTAGTGAAGAGTTAAGAACGACCAAGGACAAGAGAAGAAATGCAAGTGCAGAGGATAGAGAGGGTACCTCGGGGTTCTGGATAGCAAAAGGATAGATCAGACTCATATTATAGTGTTTGCTTCGGGATGCTCAACCGTCCTAGCCTCAGAAAGGGATGAGAAGGGGACTATGCAAGCCAAGCAAGGGTCCTACTATACTCTAGTGCTGCTCGCGTGGAGGACTATGTAGGCCGTCAGGCCATCAATATTTGGGGCTACCACTACAAATCCATGGCACTAGGCACACTCCAAGGTATTCGCAAGACTAGCCACCACGTCTATTCTATTAAACACTATCCTAGCTTCATGAGTACTAAGATACTTATCACAATGATGAGCCCATAAGCAAATATAATAAAACTGAACTTTATTGAATCATAATTCCAAAATTACCAAAGCAGATCCAGCTGTACTCGAAGAGAGCCACATCCGCCAAGGTACAAGAAGAAGAGAGGAAGGCGACATCCCCGACTTCTCCCAGACTCTTGCCTCACCCCTCAACTATTTACTCTAAACACTACATTTAATCTGGCCTTTGAGCTCCGCTTCTCTCTGTTGAATGAGAGGGTGCAGCCCTCTCTTTATAGTGGAGGATATGACTTGGGGGAGTGAAGATGCTCTTTGGATCTAAGGGAATATTCTTCCTTCAACTCCTCTCCTCCTCACACATGGCTAGAACTGACCTCCCAGGGTCGGTTGTGCCAAAAACTCACGCGCAAAGGCTCCTGGAGGGCAGTGGGCGAAGAACTGGCCCAAAACCGGCTTCCACATGCGTGGACCGGAGGAAAACCGGTCACAGACCGCGCCCTCGTCTCTGCTGGGAACGTTGGTGGAAGAAAACCAGAGAAAACCGAAGAAAGACTAAGAAAATCGGTCAGTTTTCTCTCTCCCGCGCATGACCCGCGCCTCATCCTCTCATGGCGCGCCACGTAAGCCAGCCCTGGTAGGCTCCCGCGCATGCGCGGAGCGCGCCCGTGTGGATATTATCCACCTGGACCGTGTGAAGCTGGGCCACCGCCTGAGCCTTGGCTGGACCTTGGCTGCTTGCTACGGCCACTGGGCCAGCCGGCACTTGGGCTAGGCGCCTGCTGGTCTGCTGGGCCAGTTTGACTGGGCTGCGCAGCGCTGACATCAGCATGACATCAGCGCTGCTTATTAATTCGTAATTTCTTTATCTTTTATTCTGAGATCCAAATTTGATAAACAATATATCCATTTCGATTGTCTCGACGAGCTCTACACAATGGTGCATTCCAATTGGGAATTTGAGATAATTTTTGATAATGATATATTTGGATCCATCTCAAACCCTTAGTATCATTTTGGACATTTCCAGCGAGACAAGTCAAAACACCAACACTCGTGGAATTCATTAGTATTAAAACCTATCACTATGTTTGATGTTTATATTTGATATTTTTTTGTAGGAATTGATGGCCAAAAGTGGTACATAAAGACTATCAGCAAGCTCCCCTACACTTAGACTTTACTCATCCTCGAGTAAAGTTTAAGGACCAAGGTGGAAACTATGACTCCTTCTGAAATGAAGCTAGCATATAAATTATTCCAAGACATACCTCTACTCTTCTGGCAAGCAACTTGGGTTTTGATAGATTTTCAAAAACATAACCCGACCTAGATCCTCAAGTGATTCTCTCGAATCGTTCAATATGTATGATTCCTCACAAAAGAATGAATTTGCTTCTCTTCACCCTACTTCTAACAGGTTTATATGGAGCTTAAAGTTGGGGTAAAGATAAGCATACTAGTATCACATATATTGCAAAGTCAAAGAGCGGATCCAAAAAAAAACTATTCATACAATCTGATCAAGATGTGCATGTGTGTGGAAAAATGGGAGGTGTATGAGAACTCCTTTTGTATGATCTTTCTTCTTTTAATTTATTTTGAGAGCATGGCTATTTTTTCACTCTTATTTTGTCTTTTTTCATGCTCAATGCTTTTATGAGCATGTTTTTTCATACCTCATGCCTTTGCAAAGATAATTTGGAGAGAGATTCATAAAACATATGGAGCATTTATTTGGTGAATGAATGAATATTGCTAACTTCTAGAGTAGAAGTTTAGCAGCTGACGGTGATGTGTATGTGATCTTGATCAAGAAAGCATGAAAGAATATCTTACAAGAGTCACAACAATTTGACAAAGCTCAATGAAATAACAAGCAGCATATGTATAAGGTTTTAATGTGAGCAACATATGGCTTTGGTAGGAATAAGGCATCACTTGAGGAGCTTTGTAAGGCTATCATTTTTAACAAGATTTTGCAAGAAAAAACTTCCCGAGTACTTTATACAGGAGCAAGATTCCTCTTACTATACAATATCGCATTCGTCAACCATTTAGATAGCATGCTTTCCTAAAGATATATGTTCTCAAGTAATAGGTAAATGTGCAAGAAATAAAGAATATGCAGCCAATCAAGGATGAACATATAAGCCAAAGGAGCATCAAGTTTCATTTGAGTTTAATTTTAATGATCATCTTAAGATTATTTTAAACTTATGAATGAGAGAGCGTGACGGATTGGCATGCAAACCATCGCATTAGATGAAATGGGAGACATGGTGTGCCAGAGGACCTTCGGTTGACAAGGAATTTGTTCAAACCCCTCCGGTGCCAAACTGTTGTGATCGTTTTCTTGCGTGACCATGCGATGTTGTGCAACGTAGTTATGGGATGGTCTTGACTATGTGCATGTCAAGAAGCCCTAGAGACCCCACACTTGATCTTGTATCTGCATTTATCCAAAACAAGGTGGAAACGAAACGACGACTCCATTGGCCTTAGGAACCAGAGAGTTTGATCTCTATTGAAATATTTTTGGTGTTTTTATATTATGCAATTTTTTATGGATTTATTATTTTTTTCATGGCAAATAAATATTGCAAGGTAACTTAGCAAGGAGATTAAAGGAGAATAAATGCGCAAAGTGTTTTGGATACTTCCCTAGCCAAATTTCCAAACTTCGATCTTGCAAGCGAATGCGGGATTTGAGATTAAGGGTGCCAACTGATTTCTCCATTGTTCATCTTGCTTCAGTGTGCAAATTTCTTCCATGTGACTAAGGGTGTCGCATGTTGGAGTCATGTTCGCCGTGCTTTAGTCATCATTTCATCCCTGCAAAAAGTTAGTGGACAACGAATACCCGAAGGACTATAAAGAATTTTGAAAATAAATCATTATTGCCATCCGGTTAGTTGTTCACATCAACGCATAAAAAAGGAATTGGTCCTTAACATCCTAAAGCGTAAATCCTATTTTCCATTGTTTTAGTATTTATTTTCAAGCATTCTATTTTTTCAAATTTTATTTTCACCACTTTTAAATTTTTTCAAATTTTATTTTCACCACTTTTAAAGCATGACTCAGACAAGGCTGAATTTCATCAACATGATCAAGACGTGGTTTGCAATATACTCACAGTGAACCTTTGAAAGGTGATGTACCTCATTGTATGTTGTGCAAAATTTGTTGCATCGCATCCAATGCCTTGGTTTACCTCCAATTTGAATCAAGCTTGCCGACTTCCCTGCTCAAATTTGAAAATTTTCCTGCAATGTGTTGCAGCCACTTGACACATTTCATATTCTTCCTCTCTAGGTTGATGCCAAGCAGGGCCTATACACCCAATGCAACAAAGACAATATTTATTCAGTTGGTCTTCACACCACTTTATCATGAATCAAAAAATTAAAGATCAAATGTTAATTCATATTGATCCCATGCAGAACTCAACTAGATCACACTAAAGGATGCCTCGTCTTCTGCATCGTTGGTGCACAAGGATGGGGTTAGATAGTGGCAAAACAAAGAATTTTAGAATATACAATATCAAAATTCAAATAGCACATTTATAATATATATTCATAGAGAGCCAACACATATCCAAGGGAGTGTTCTCAATTTCATCATTAACTTTACAGAAAAGTACAGGGACTAGATATCTCTCTCAATATAGATATTCAGCCACAAAATCAGTCAAATTTAGAGTGAATACCCTCATGATGCCTCGTTATATAAATAAACTGAATACCCAGCAAACAAAACAGATCATGGACTGTAAAAAGTACATAACCTGATAAAAAGCCGATCGGCAAAATTTCATAGCTTAAAACCCAATCACAAATTAAACAAAAGACAGCCCACAAGCACTAAAAAAGGTAAACAATAAATCCACGAATAGAAATAGCAAGAACTAAGACCCAACTACAAACAACTATTAGTGCATATAACACACAATATTCAGCACATATAAACAAGACCAATATGTGAATTTAATTTGAAAACGAACATGGGTAATTGAATTGAACCAAAAGTCTTAATGAACTATAAGAGCATAATCTTATAGCATATAATTGCACATTAAAAACAAAAATATATTATAATTCAGTTGAAGATGACTGTAAATGTTGTTAGCTATTATCATATTTTCTTTAATTTAGTGGAAAATTCATCATTAGTGCTGAGCAAGTGAAAATATATCAAATGATGAAGCACTTACACAACAAATGAACTTCAAATGATAAATCATCATATTTCTCATCTATTTTTGACTGTCCCTTTAGCCAAGATTGTTGCCTTTTCCTAGATATCATCCATTGCGACACCTCCTTAGCTCCACAAGTTATGTTTATAAATGCCAGGGAGAAGTTTGGATCTGTGATCTTCAGGGAGGTGGTGATTACGGCCACTTGGGCAATCTGGTGTCATCGCAACAGCATCATCTTTGATGGAGGTTCTCTTTATTTTGCTCGATGGAGGAGTTGTTTTTTTACAGAACTTGAAATGGTCACTTTATGGGTCCCTTTAAAAGAGAATATTAGTATTTGTCTGAGTAGTCTCCTGTAAATTCTTCTCTTTTCTTTGGGCCTATGGCCCTGTAAACTGTACATTACTCCTAAAAAGACAAATGAACTTAAATATAAAAAGTTTAAAAGGTGTGCAACAAAATTATGAATAAAATGGCAACCCAACCCTCAGGAAGAACCCAAAATTAAGCTTGAAAATCATGCACATAGCCACATACAAACTTAAATTAAAAAGGAAAAAAATCAAGCCCAACTATTCTAGGACAAAGCATTACAGGATAGCAGGAGCAGTCAATCCATGAGACAACACCACCAAAAAAATTCTTCCCCAGTCATAAATCCAAAAGAATCTAATGGTCTATGTATTCAAACTAGTCACCAGTTCGAACGCAATAAGTGAACACAAAAAACATCACACAGATGGCAATTAAACGGCTACAGTTTAGATAGATTTAATTTCCATTAAATCAATTGACAGATAAATAGCAAATCTCAATTTGTATATTAATAATGTAGGCAGCAAGTAGCTGATTAATTATTGTTACCCCATGTTATTTTCTAATCTTGTTGATAAAACAACCATCTTTATTTTTATGTAGTGTAGTGATACATGTTAAAGTTGCCAAAGAAAGAATAATAACATACTACAAATTTGCAATTGGAACAAACAAGTTTAACATGCATGCATGAAACAAAAACCAGTTCACGGTTTTTTTCCTTTCATTTATTTCCATTTCAGTTGGGAACAAGAATAAAAGAGGAAACATGTGTCAAACCTCTAACCATTAACCCTTATGATTATATCGAGCATTTAAGTACATACAGTGTAAGAAGTGTAAGGCATTAAGATCCGATCACTGAATTTTTATAGCATCCCCATTTGAAACACACACACACACACACACACACACACACACACACACACACACACACACACACACACACACACACACACACACCACACACGCACGCACACACGGAGTAGATCTTCTAGGAGTGGGCAAGAATCTTGCTGCCTAAAAGAATGTTCTATGGTCTAATATATTCTGAAAGAATATACCACAGCCGATGCTTAGGTCTCCACTACCCTGTGCTTGAACAATTTTTAATTGACATAGAGTGGTGCAAACCAAACTCAATTATTTCCAAAAAATTTACTCGGAAGAACATAAGTAAGTAATTATCATAAGATGTAGACCTCTAAGTGGATATGATATTGAATATCCGGATTTAGATACAAACTATTTATTTAGTATAAGAACGAACATTTCAGATGGACAGAAAATATCATCCCCATTTTCACCCCTACCAGACAATATGTGGTTGTGTCCACCGACACAAACCAGCATTCACATTCAACAGCAGAGTAGGCAATTGAGCTCCTCGGGTGAGCTCAATTAACGGCACACTTGTTCGCTAGCTATCAGACCATTGCCTTGCAGCAGCAGACTCCCAATCTGTGACACAATCTGCTCCAGTACTGGGCAATTCTTTTCAATACAGGTTACCATGGTGACCAAATAGAATTGAAACTGTAGCCACAACTGCTTGTAGGGCAATCTCTACAGACATTGCCTAAGAAAAAAATTAAACAAGACAAGTAGAAAATATTTTAGGGAAATGAACATCCAGGATCATGACTGAATCATTAATACAAACCAACGAGAACAACAACGAAGTCCATATTTAAGGAACAACCAAAAGCCCCATAAGGGATCATAGTGTATATTATTGAGGATAGGAGTTCACAGCAACACAACCAAATTGGAGACGACCTTGGGACTTAGCCCATTTGTAGCGTATGAATAGATCAGATACATTGAGTAACTCATCTTAAGCATGCCCGCTCTTGTCACTTAAGCACTCAGGGCACTCATAGTGCTTCATGTTATCTGCCTGATTGGCCGTAATCTTCACACATTTGCCGTGGTACCACTCTTTGCAAACATCACAACAGATCCAGAATGCGTTTGCATGGTAGTGGCCATCACAAATTGAGCACATGATCTGATCAATACAAGCTTCATCCTTTGCATTGGGAATGGGGAATCAGTTTATGTTAGTTTGAACATATTAACAGGTTGGTTTGCATTTTTTAAAATTTGACTAAAAGTAATGTACCTTTTGAAGTAGGCGGTGATAAGTGTTGCTATGAAGGAATGCTTCATGCACTGTTTGCAGACTGTTCATCATACTAAACAAGCGATCGCTGCCATACAATGAGCAAATGTTGCATCAGAAATAGGTTTCAGCTGATGTTTTCACACAAACTTGTCATCAAATTATAATGAAACATTCCGAACTGTACCCTAAACCTAAAACTATAAAAAGCTTCACTAATCTTTCAATGGAAGGCAACAATGACATGATGTAGCTGAAAGGAGTAAATTATAAGCGTTTTGAAGGAACAAAATAATCAATTCAACTAAGATTAATTTGAATTTAGTATATTTTTCAGAATAAATATATATATATATATATGATTCTACAGAGAAGACATATATATATCATGTACAAGAATATTAAAAAATGTCATCATGCATCATTGTAGTATGAATTGAATTTTACCCAGACACATTGATCTAAAGGGAGGAGCAACAAATGGTTGAAATGTATATGATCTAAAGTACTAAACATGGAAGAGTACCGGCAATTAATCTTGGATATTTCATTTCTATCTTTAGTGTAATACTATAGAGTACAATTAAAGGTCTTATGTCTTCAAACATATATCCTAATTGAAAATGGAGACTTTTGCTGCAAATATTTTCAATCAGAAAGCTAGCACAAAAGTTTTCATACAACTACACATTTTAAAACTATGAAGGAAAAACAATACACAAACACACACCAGAGATCATATAATACCGTTGTTTAGCTGTCAAATTTTGGCCGAGGGAGAAGGAGACTTTGATGAGCCATGCATCGCCAAGCATGGCAATGTGTTCCAGCCACTTGACGAGCTTCATGTTCTTCCTCTCTAGGTTGATGCCAGGTTGTGCCTTGTGGTCTAGCTGCCGCACCTCCCAACTTGCATCGTCGTTGGCATACAGGTACAGTGACCGCATACCTACACTCAATGCATCAAAGATGCATGTTCACTTGGTCTTATCATTTTACATGGAGTCAAGAAACTAAAGCTCAAACACTCAAATTGATCCCACACAGTACTCACCTGATTCACACTTACAATAGAATGCCTCCACATCTGCATTGGCGTAAGAATAGGGTTAGATAGTAGAAGCTAAGATTTTTTTGGGATGGCCAACACTAGAATATACAATATCAAAAAACCAAATAGCACATTTACAAAATGCTCATAGAATAGTCGTATCCAAATGAGTTTTACAATTTCATCACTAAGCTTTACAAAAGCAAAGTATAGTCGGGACAACTAGCTGTCTCTTGATACAGATATTCAGTCAAAAACTTTTGTCAAGTTTTGAGCCAGTAGCATGCTGCAACATTATACAAACAATTTTAACAGCCAGCCAACAAAACTGTTAATGGCCTTCAAAAGCACATAACTGGGCCCAAAGAATTCCACAACATGATAACAAGCTAGTCGAATTCATAGCTTAAAACTCAATGACAAATGAGACACAATCACAGCCCAAAAAACAAGCCGACCATTAAAAAACCTAATCAATAAACCCATGTATATAAATAATCAGACCTAAGAGTCAACTATTAGTACACTATAAAAGGTACAATATTAAGCACATATGAGCATACGCATAAATAAAAAAGTTTAGTGAATTCACTTAAAAAGAACATGGGTAATTGAATTTGAACTAAATGTTATAATGAACATAATAAAAGTCACATTTGAGTTTAGCTTCTTATATTTTAGAATTGCACACTTTACACAAAAATAATATAAGCTTAGTTGAAGACAATTGTAATAGGTGCCAACTATTATCACAATCGACTATCTTTAGTGCAAAAATCATACTGGAGAGGGGCAAATGAAAATAAATCAAATGATGAAGCATTTACACTATGAATGAACTCCGTTTACTCTATGAACAACAAAACTATGTATAAAAAAAAAATTCAAACCTCATTAACCCAAAACCACAAGAATCATGCACATATAATAAAAACTAGAACGACAAAAATAAAGCCCCACTATTTAGGACAATAGGAGGAATCAACCCATGAGATAACATCAACCAAAAAAATTCTTCCCTAGTCATAAAACAGAAAATAGCTATTGGGCCACGGATCCAAACCAGTCACCAATTCAAACCTAAAACATGAACAAAACAATCATCATACAGATGGCAAGTCAACCGCTACAACTTAGACATATCTTTTTCAACATTAAATCAATTCAAAAATAAATAGAAAATTTCAAAATTGTATATCCATGTTTTAGCCAAGTAGCTGATTAATTAATTATTGTTACCCTGCATGTTATTTTCTAATCTTGTTATTGATAAAAAAACAACTTTATTTTTACTTACTATAAGAAGGTAAAGCTACCTAAAAAAAGGATAACATATACTACCAATTTGCATAGAAACCAAACAACTTTATTGTTCATGCAAGAAAGAAAGCCCATAAGCTTTTTAAATCATTTATTTCCATATCAGCTAGGAATAAGTTAAATAAAATTAAAAGAGGAAACATCCCAAACCAAAAATTAGATCCTTATGATTATATCGAGCATGATTACAGCGTTAGGCATTAAGATCTACTTCAAATCATTGAATTTTCAGATTTGAAATTTGAAACGGATCCCTCCACCCCACCCCCCCTCCCCCAACCACCCCTATTACCAAACTAGCTAGATTTGCGCCCTTTTTGCTAAAACTATGAATATGAATGACAAAGGATGCACAATATGAGACTAGCTAGGTCATAAATCACCTACTATGAGGGCACGGATGAGACCAACATAGTAAGCTAGATTTGCACCCAGAATCATCGTTCAGTATGATTATATTGAGCTTGAAAGTACTACATAAGGCATCAAGATCTACTTCTAACCATTGAATTTTTCAAAACATTTGAAATTTGAAATAGATCCCCTTCCCCCACTGCCCCTATTACAAAACTATGTAGATCTGCACCCTTCTCACTAAAACTATGAATTTGAGATGACACAGGATTCACAATAAAAGACTAGCTAGGTCATAAATCACCTTCTGTGAGGGCGCGGATGAGACCAACACGGCGAGCGGTGAACTTCCCAAAGATCATCTCCACGGTGTGGGGCTTGAACCTAGTCGATGGCGAGAGTGGAATACAAACAACGGGGTGCTGTATCTGAGCCTCCTCCCTCGGCACATCCATGGTAGGCGAAGGAAGGAGCGCTGAGAATTTGAGATCTGAGAGAGAGGGTGGAGAGAGGGAAGATGAAACTGCAAGGCTTTGGTTGGCTTGGTCTATTGCGAGAGGGGTAGGTATGGGATCCGTAGGAAGATATGGGGCCCACTTGCCTTGACTTTGCTTGCCTCTTTTGTAATCACACGCCACCAGTGTGAGAGGAGGGGTAGGTAAGGATCCCAAGGAAGACAAGGGGCCCACCTACCTCATGTTTGGTTGGCTTGTTATTCAATCACATGCCACTGTTCCAGAGGGGTGGTAATGATAGGGTCCATCGGAGGATACGAAGCCCACCCACATCGTGTTTGGTTGGCTTGTTTTTCAATCACAGGTCACTAGTGCCAAAGCGTTAAGCATAGGATCTCCAAGAGGATACGGGGCCTACATACAACAATCTTGGTTGGAACTAGATGTTGCATACCATATTTTTTGAGACAAATGTTGCATGGCATGTGAGGATGATGAGATACTACTATGCCAAACCCGGCTTAATGGGGCACCTTTTTATATGCTTGACTCGACATATGAAAAGAGCATGGTTGTAAAGGTTCAAATGGGGCTTCGGCGTTCCTATATGGTGGTGATATAGTGGTCCATTATTTTTTTTACATCATACAAGGTTTGGTTCAATTGCACAAAATAGTCATCCCTACCGTCAAATATGGAACCAACAAGGATAAAGTATACCTTATAAGTGTAAATATACATAGGTAAGGCTTTCAACAATTGTTGGGGATTCTTTAGATCTATATTGATTCTTATAATCGACCATCAAGGACAATATCCTAATGCCCCTGTTGGCGGCAGTTAGCGTGCCCTTGATCATGTACCGCAAGCGCACGGATCGTGTGTAGATTTTTCATTAGAGTATTCCCCAAAGGTTTATCGTTCCGTGAAACTCATAATACAAAATCCAATCTAACTAGTATAAAACACTTAACTTATTAGAAAGGCGATTTCATCTAATCTACTAAACACCAGAGTTAACAAGAGAGAGCAAGAGATAACCGATCTAAAGGAACCTAGATCATACAAACGTTGTAATTCATAGATCAAAGAGCAAAGTAATATAGATGTGAATCTCATTAAAAGCATCTTTAAATCACAACATCTGGTCAAACTCCTAAAAGCATCCACCTTACATGGGATCAGACCCTGTCACGATCCTCCCTATCGGCGCAGGTAACTTAAGATCCATTCACGAAGAATGTGTCATATCCTTTGGTAGATCCGGTATGCACCTCTAGTCACCATGGTTACAAGAATACCCCAAGCAATCTATCTCAATAATACATTGAGAAATAGGCAAATCCAAGAAAGCGCAAGATCATAAAAGAGGCACTTGATCGCTAAAGAATTGGAAACAGATATCAACATCAACATGAATGATTGTACATCACAAGATCTCCACCAGGATCCTACCTTGATCTTGACGATTCTAGCTCTAGAACTCCGATGTGGATCTTCCTCTCAAGGTTCCCACGTCGGCTAGGGCAAACCCTAGTCAACTTGCATGGCCCTCGGCTCTTCAAAAGGTGTCCCTCTAGCTTCTCTACTCATCGACAGTGCGTAGAAAAATTATCTTCTCTGTGTGGGGGCTAGTATGGGGGCTATTTATACCTGAGGAAACCTTAGTAAAAGGAAAGGACGAGGCGGCGCAGGAGGGGCTGGGCCGGCCGGCCTGGCCTCTTTGCCTTCTGCCTCGCGCCCAGCTTTCTCTCATAAACGATGAGGAAAGAACGGTGTACTTTCGCAAAAAAAAAGAATGGTGTAAGAAACTAAGAATAGGAAGTACTACTAGAGGACATGTGTTGATCAAGATAACAACAAATACTAGGATTCAATCGATTTCTAATTTTTTCTCCATTATCTACATTTATCTGTACATATACGTCAAAACAGATCGAAGCGTAGGCCAGCAACTTGTTCTTTTCCACTATGAAACTCCATTTCCAAGCTGCTTGACGAATGTGCCCGCTGACGAGATAGAACATGCCCGCAGTGCCAACTACTTGACTATTGACTCCATGACCTTGAGCTATGTTCCGCTGCCGGGCATGTAAGGCCACCCGCAATGGGTGCAAAACCCGACGTCATAACATCTTGGAAGTGATCTTTAGAGCAGTCCATAGTTGCGACTAATCATAGCACTAAAGCCCAGCCACAAACAATAAATAAATATTTTCTCTTTTGTTTCTTTCTTACACAAGAGGTGTAACATATTTTTTAATTTTTCATATAGACCCCATCTTATGGTCTGCACATTATGAAGATGGAAATAATTATAGCCCACTTTAGTGGAACCCCGTCCTTATAGACTGGTTTTACATTATACATTGCCATTGCACTAACTATAGCACAAGGGTCGAGGATCGACCAGGATCTTGTAGCCCTTTATAACACCGCAGCAGGCTATCCCAATTTATCATAGATGGTCTACTTAATCCATATATATCTCTCTGGTTTTCCTTTGCTTTGGTGGCTATTTCAAGTGCAAGCGCAAGACGCTGTTTTTTCTCGGTTTTGCACAAGTGCTGGTTCTACCCGGTTTTGGACCCAGCTGTTTTGGCCCTGTTTGGAACCGCGGTGGACAGAAGCGTTTCTCAGATGAGCTGCATAAACTTGGAAAAACCGCTTATTTAAGAAGCGGGTCTGACCCAGCTTCTGCATTTTAGTGCAAATGGCAGCGGTCAGGAGAAGCGCGGCCAGAAAAAGCTGTAAAAAAGCATAACGTTTGGCTAATAGTTTCAGATTATTTTGACCATAAGCAGAATTTAAGCTATTCCAAACAGGGCCTTTATATGGTTTGGCGTACCACCGAAATAATCCGTGCTTTAGTATTAAAAAAAACTAGCAAACATGCATGTGCTTTGCTACAGGCGATGACCATATGCTCATGTATATTGTCACATTGTAATAGTTAACTTTATTTTATAAAAGTGTAACCTATTATATATATTATATGTGTTTTTAGATATTTTAGACAACTAAAGAATAATAAATATAGTTTATTTACATTAGAAAATATGGTGGATCAAAAAATGACTAATAAATCGACATATTTCCTTCTACTCATGATAGTTGTATAATGTAAACATAGAAGTAATCTAAGAAATTGAACTAAGAACATTCCATTCGTCAAAATAAAAACATTAAACATATACTAATAGATATCACTCGCTGGTTAAGATCAAATTTGTCACATTGTAATAATTAACTTTATTTTATAAAAGTGTAACCTATTATATATACTATACATGTTTTTAGATATTTTAGACAACTAAAGAATAATAATTATAGTTTATTTATATTAGAATATTATATGGCAAATCAAAAAAATGACTAATAGATCGACATATTTTCCTTTTACTCATGATAATTGTATAAACAAAACATAGAACTAATCTATGAAACAGAACTAAGAATATTCCATTCGACAAAATAAAAACATTAAGCGCATACTAATAGATATCACTCGCTCGTTAAGATCCAACGAGCACAAAAATTGCTAAAAACATAGCTAAAACATGAAAGCTGTGAGCTTCTAAACATTTAAAGGGCTTAAGTGTAAAAATATTTGGGTTTATTGGACGGCGGGTTGATTTCAAGAAACTATGAGGTTTCTTTTGGAAAACTACTGTGTTAACGGTTATATAGGACTGCGGGTTGATTTGCTGAAAGTTTATGGGGTGTTTCACAAAATTACGAGGACGCCGAATTGCCCGTTGCTAGTTCTGCAGGACTGTGGGTTGATTTTCCAGAAACACAGGGGTGTTTTTTTAAAATGGCTATGAATGACCGAAGCTCTCCATGCTTTAGAAAAAGATAGAGAAAAATTAGGAAGAGACATACTAAAGAATGATTTAGAATTTATTTAATTTTTATCTTTATCGTTACTTTTCCAAAATCGAAGGTTGCTTGTTCTTTCTTTTTCAACGTGATATGTGGATCCCACCTAGTCCATCAAATTCTGCCCGCGGCTCCAACTCTCGACATTGATTCGGTTTAGTCCTAACCGACCCTGTCAATTTTTATTTATACCCTAATCTTTATCTCTACCTATAATACTAAATCAAGAAACAATACCAAAGCAAGAAAACAAGCTTGAAATTGCATTCTTCAATAGAATATTACTCCCTCCGTTCTAAATCGTAAGTCATTCCAATATTTTTGAAAAGTCAAAATATCTTAAGTTTGACCAAGTTTTTACGTAAAATCTATTATATCAATAAGTATCATTAGATTTTTTATTAAATATATTTTTATAGTTATATCTATTTGGTTCCATAAATCTTTGTAATCCTCTCTAAATTTTTGATCAAACATAAAATGGTTTGACTCTCCAAAAATATTGGAATGACTTGCATTTTGGAACGGAGGGAGTAGAAAGGTAAACAGAAAAATGCATTGTATGTAATCATTCTTTACAAGGAAAAAACATACAACATGTAATTTATAATATGGAAATGAACAGATATTATTTTTCACCCGTAGCAACGAACGGGCATAATTGATATTGAAAGTATAGACAAAAGGCACAGATTGAGCTTCGAGAATCTTAGCACGATAAGCTAGAAAATTTCTCTGATGAAAACCAAATCTGTGATAACAATATAATTCAAAGTTATAGGCGAATGTCCTCCCTTTGGCAAACCTTTAGCTTACAATAAGAATAATAATAACAATAAATGAGTAGCAGAAAAGAAAATTGTGATTTGTGATCTATGCTCCCACTTCTTACAGAAAACCATCCATCGTTGGTAGTAACTTGATCCATGTCCATCAGGTGCTGTATAGAGAAATATCAGAATTCAACAGCTTCAACAATAAATATGTATGTCTTTCAAATGTACCACAGCGCTGGCATTGGGTTTTCATTCTTCATTTGCACCAAAGCATCTTGGCAGACAGCAAAACCCTTTTTGCATCATCTGTGTCAGGAAACAAATAATCAGTATGAAAAAGCACATGCAAATCACAAGAACTGATAGTTGGCAAACACGAAAGTAATAATTGTATAATTATGGTATTAAACATTTGGAAGAAAAAATTGCAAAGCACTTCTGATCACATCTAATCAGAACACCCAAACTAGGATTTTATTGGCAGTTTCATAATGCACTTGGCGAAAAGATGAAGTGTTAAAATTCTAGTTCTGGTCCTCCAAATGTTGATGGCAAGAATAGTTTTAAGAAATCCAAAAATTAATTTTACTGAAGAAAGAATCTGGTTGAAGATTACTGCAGCAGACCTGCAACACTTGCAGCAGAAATGTCATCAGGTATGTTGGATTCGGATTCCACAGATGCCTTTGCTGTAGCAACCCCAATTGCAACACTAGGTATGATATCCAAGCCTCCACAAAGAGCTGAAAGGACACCACCAACCAAGCAATCACCAGCCCCTGTGAGGCTGATCACTGAGGCAGTTATTGCAGGTAAATGAAAAACACATGTTCTTGAAGAGCTTTCTCTGTACAAATTAATAGGATCGTTGGATGGAAAACCCCCGCCCAATTTTTCAACTAGCTGTCTGGAGAAAGGCGTCTGTTTGCACTTGCTCTGATCTTTCATAAAGTTAGTGTGCTCTTTGCAACAAATAAAAACACCATTCGAGCCAAGAGTCACGACAAGCAACTTGATCCCCTTTTCAAGAAGAAAAAACATTGGTGGGCTAAGCATTTCAAACAAATATTCTACAGCCCCTGCTTTGTCCTTGTGCTGCTCCATTTTGTGAAAACTATATTTCACTGATGGGGATAATGAATTTGCCATGGCAACAAGCTCAATTTCATTTGGGGAAGTGCAAGTTACCTGAATCATCACAGAAAATTTATATGAAGTGGTAAAGCTTCAAATATAATGGATACTTATAAAATAGTTGTTCAATCCTTCACACTCACATATTTTGCAATTGGTGCAATTCTTCTACTCTTCACCACTGAAACAGGCTCAAATAACACAGGCACCCCTGATTCATATGCCACTGGGAAAAATAACTCAACATTACGTTACCATCTACCTTTTGTCCTAATCAATATGATTAAGATAAGAAACATATTGTATCAATAACTAGGAGTGCAGACAGCAGTAGCTAATTTCTAGGAAAGCTATTGAAAAATATGGTCAGTAGAGAGATGGGGGCATTGCACCATAATGAATGATACAGCAATGAGATAATAACGCTTTAAAAAACATAAAATGCAGTAAAAGTTCACAAATTAGGACTGCATATCATAAAAGCTGCATACATATTACAACAGGGCTCCCTAAAAACATTCCGATAAGTTCGGGCCTATCAAATTTACAACAACTAGCTTGCAGGAAAAGTAAAAAAGAAGAGCACCGTACTAAACATTTTCTTAGGGTGCGTTTGGTTGGTGGGATGGGGTAGAATGGAATCATCCCATCCCAATTTGCAGCATGTTTGGTTCACCGGACGGAGGGATGGAGTGATTCCATAATCAGAATATTCTCAGGAGATGCTGAACGAACTCGTCCCAAAAATCTGGTGGAACGCGATCGTCCCACGCGAATGGAGTCTCAAGCCATCTCCACCCTCTTCCATCTGCGCTCCCTCATGTCGCACTGCCGCCGCCTTCCGCTCGGCCTGTGGCGTCGCCCTCCGCCTCAGCTGCAGAAGCTCCTTCGCGCGGGCAAGCCAGAGGACAACGAGGCCTCTCCACTGGTCCGACGCCGGCGCTTGGCTTCGAACCGCATCTACTGCTTGCTTGGATTTGAAGCAGAAAAGGAGAGATAGCTAACTACTGCTGCTGATTGGAGAAGAAAGGAGGCCGATTGGAACGAATGGAGGAAGTATACCTCATAGTGGAGGGCATCGAGTGGTCGACGGTAGTTGGTGCTGCTCCCTGGAGAGACGCAGCAACAATTCCATGGTGGTGTGGTGGATTAGGGAGGGGATCACCTGTCGTTGCTTGGATTTGGAGCACAAAAGGAGATCGATGGGACCTAGCAGCTGCTGTTGCTTGGAACAAGGAAGTAATGGAGGCTCCGAGCAAGTTCTTTTTCAGAGACCGACATGTGGGCCCTACTTAACGGAGCTAACAGATGTTGTCATCCTCTTCTTCCCCGTCCTTTCAACCAAACGCAAAAATGGAATCGTTCCATCCCTCCAACCAAACACAAAGATGGAATCATTCCATCCCAGAAACCAGGAATGGATCCATCCCATTCTATCTCGCTCTCCAACCAAACGCACCCTTAAAGAAAACTTGCAAAGAAATCTGTCAATCATTAGATTATTCAAATGCAACTTAAAATAAATCAGAATTCAAAGTTAATTTCCATGTCAACATCAGTTAAAAGTTTGCCAGGAAATTTAGGGCATACACGTTTCCCCTACATACTTTTAAGGTGGGATAACTTACTTATGCAAGCTGCTTCAAGGGACTCAGGAGGTAAATTTGCATCAAGCATTACAAGAGGTGCATTAGAGATATGATGATGGAAGCGATATATCCAGTTCGGAGTAAGAAAACTTTCCTGCACAAAAGAACAGCAAAAACTTCATAAACAGCACTCTACATTATTTTTTTCATGTAACAGTACAATAGTGTTTTGTAGAAATCTTACAACTGCCCCAACACTTGCAACTCCAGCAACTAATTCTCCACTACTGTCAAATACATTTGATACCACTGGGGTGGCAACATCATCGACCTGCAGTATGCCTGTGTAGTTATTATGCAATAGTGTCATACAGTAGGCTGCCATAAAGAAAGCATCATTAATAAGGGAAAATTTGTTCTGTACCACCAAAAAATCATGTTCTCTGGAAAATACCATTGAAAGAATCCGAATCCGTAAAATAGCATTTAAAGATTGCTCTGTTAGGTTATTTACCATTCCATCGAGTTACCCTTTCGTGTTGTTAAAAGAGGACAGAAAAGCCCCTAATGTGCTCTCTATCCTCGCCGCGGTTTGTCGTGGAGTCGTTGTCCTAGCCAAGTGCCGGCATGTCCCGTTCTCGCTGGTGGTCGCAACTGTTTGCTTGCCCCAGGCTGCCCAATCTTCTACTAGTTTCCACTGCCGCTCGCCTAGCAAGCACTGGAGCAATTCTCACCGTAGCCTCTCATGCACCGAAGCAGCAGGACACCATCTCCGAAATCCCAAGCACAGCAGGTTATCCCTCCGCTTCAGTCCCGCACAGAAGCAAAGCAACAATAGCCAACAAGGCAACAGGCACGAGCAGCACTGCAGAAGCACATCCCCCCACCTCTCCTACCTGCAGATTTTTGCTGCCGTCTTGGATCCCTGCACAGCACTGCTCGCGGGCGTGAAGGGCATCGGATTTTGGATCTTGGCCATCGTGGTTGGCTGGTTGCTGAAGACGACCTGCGGACACCGGGCTGGAGAGCGGTGGCCTGCGAACGCCAGAACGGTGGCCTGAGCACGCTGGCCTGCCCTGCGGATGCGGCCTGGAGGGGGTCCCACGCTTAGCAGAAGGTTTCCAGGGAGGGCCGGAGGGGCGACGTTGCCAGTGGGGAGAGGGTCAGCGTCACGCCGCTGGGAGAGGACGCTATCGCACGGCGGGTGCGGAGGCTGGAGGGGCAGCGTCGCGGCCAAGATGCAGCACATATCGGGCCAGGATCTTATTTTTGTTGGTCCAAGGGGTACAAGAGTAATTTCATGTCCATTGTTGTGGAAAGAGATGGAATTAACATTTCGGGTGAACAAATCTAATGGAATGCTATTTTCAGATCACGTTTGCTCCTTTCGGTGCTATTTCACGGAGGCGAGTTTTTTTAGTGGTATTTTCCGGAAGTGGCAATCTTTTGGTGCTACAGAACTAATTTTCCCCATTAATAATGCCCACCCTCTGTGATGCACCACTCCATTCTAAATTACAGACAAATGGAATAGATTTAGAGTGTTAAAACAAACGAACAAGGAAAAAGTCTTCACTCTTCAGAATATGTAGCAATACCACTCATTTAACAGATTATTTCTTGATCTGATTAGTTAAAATATCAGTTGTTTTACAGACCATTACGAGACAAAAGTTACAGATGGGTCTGCAAAAGCCCATATCATGTACAATGCAGGCTATAAAGGGATTGAGTCCCCAAC
This sequence comes from Alloteropsis semialata, assembly GCA_004135705.1. Lineage (NCBI taxonomy): Eukaryota > Viridiplantae > Streptophyta > Magnoliopsida > Poales > Poaceae > Alloteropsis > Alloteropsis semialata. The sequence goes on from CM014272.1 coordinate 51,132,273, forward strand.
ATGGGCAGGAGAGCATATACATAGAATTTAAGTTATTTAGTAAGTTATCGTGTATTAAACATATTTCCTTATCACATAAGGTATTATTCCACCATCTCCATGATTATATCAAAGATTGGTAAGGATTTGCCAGCATCCACTGCTAGGGGCAATCCATAAGCCATAAAGCCAGCACCACTCTCTAGATAAGGAAACCAAGATATAAATCAATCTAGGAAAAGTATTCCTCTTTCCTGGTCATGTGGTGTCTCAGCCATCAACAGTACCATCATGCTGCAGGGGTTCCAGGGTTACCTCATCTGAGGGCTGAGGGCCCTATCTGGCAAGGTCATGGGTCATGACAGCCATGACTTATTAAACTATTGTCTACATCGAGATCAAAGTGCCAGAATTTCCTCTGCACACAACTAGTTCAACATGTCTAAATGCAAGAAATCCAACACTAAATTTTTGACAGAAGTATCGACAACCTGCTCCAGGCTCTTTAGCAGTGAGAAAAATACAAATGCATTTGGTTTTGTTGAGCTCACAGGAAAACTACTGTTATATGGCAGCTAAAGTTTTTATTGCAGGATAAGAATCCATCTGAGCAAGGCAAGACAGACCGAACGGTGATGGCTTTAGTAGAAGTCCCTGCCATAACAGCTATGCAAGTTTTCTTAGAATGAAATGTATAGACAAAACATTTCGTGTCATTAATTGCAGTAGTCTACAGACAGAAAGGTAGTCCAATATGTCCTCCACATTGTGTATTATCAGCATTCCACATTGCTTCTATTGTTTTCAAGAAATGCACATTATTTCACACAAATTGATGCCGCATGCTCACTAGAGTAGCATAGTTAAATTGGTAATTTTAGCACAAACTTGGGACTAGATGGCTGTCAAGAACAATGAAGTCTACTATTGCCTGACATAGTGACATTTTAGATTTCAGTTGTTGCACCACAATAGAAACAGTAATAGAAAACAATAGAAACAGTGCAGAACCAGCACTCAATACAAATTGAAAGATAAACAGAAGAAACATTAGTGCTGTGTTCTTGAAAAGTATAACAAGGATGCATCATGGATTCATAACATGATGTGGCTATCTCAAACTTACCTTCTGTACATAATCCAGCAGACCTCCAGTATTTTAAAAGGAAGTCCCCTTCAGTAGAATAAAAGAGGTGTTAGAGTATATGCACATGTGTAAACAAAGCATAATACAAGGTAGTTTGCTATGGTACTTGTTCCTCAAAAGAAATTGTATGATACCTGCCATATCATTTCCAACAACACTTATCATGAAGGCTTGTGTCCCAAGCTTTGACATGCACTCAGCAATATTTCTTGCTACACCACCACTGACATACTTAACCTACGAATTATAAACTCATTTTTAAGATATTTTACTAACATTTATGCATTTTTATGATTGTCATAAAACTAGTACAAGCAAACACATAGTCCAAAAGTATAGAAAACCCAAATGCATACAATATGGACTAACACAGTAAAACTAGAACAAAAGGTACTAAAATTTGTATGAAAATTAGAAACAAACATGGAATCAATGAAAACTAAAGGATTAAAGTGTTAACTGAAACCTCTTATTCATAAGTCTGAAATCAAGTGTTTACAAATAAAATAAGCTAAGAGCGTTATTCTAAAGAAGACAAGTACCAAAACTGTAACAATAGGCAGAGCTTCTCAATGATACAATTAGATGAGCATTAGGTTACCGAAGATGTGGAAGCAACTGATTTTGAAAGCTCAACAATGGAGCAAATACCGAGATGACCTTACCTACATATTAAAATTTCTCCTTTCTAGTTAACATGAAAATTAAATTCTTAAGGAACAGTTATCACAACAGAGGCTTCAGCCAAAAGGTCTGTCTAAACTCGGTGCATGACTTCACCACCTAGGAAGCTAGCCACCGCGCAAGAACCAAGAAGGTTGGGACAGCAAGCACCAACAGTAACACAGCTACCATTAATTACAAGCACATCCTAAGAGCACCTAGAGGAATCAAGCAATCCCTGTGTCAGCACTAAACTCTACTTCATAGTACTTCACAGAATCAGTTATTGCTCATTAGTCATTACCGATCACGATCTAGTCCATCCCACCATTACACCTGGCTTCAGGCAACCCAGCAGAGTAACAATAATCAGTCAGTTAATTGAATAGAGGAGTACCATTCCAGGGACAGTCGTGCCTGGATGAGGTGGCACGGAGGGCTTGGCATGGATATCCAGCACCATCCCGCCGATGATCACCGGGCTTGGCTCCACCACCGCGTGACTGCTGCTCAACGGATTCTGCGGTTGGGGGGAAAACTAAGGAAGGAAAAGAGAAACCAAGCTTGGGCGGGACTGATCTGAGCGAAGGATGGCAGCCGTTCCGAGGAGAGTAGCACTTCGCTGGGTGGTGCATACCGGGCGAAGCGGGGGAGGCGGGGGCGGGGGCAGAAGGAGGTGGCGGCGGACGGCCTCCATCCTCCGGCTGGCGGGCTCGGCCATGGCAGGCGGCAAGGATTCAGAGGACGGCGGCGCCTTTGGTCTGAGGGAATTCTCGGCGGACGGCGGCGCACGGGGTAGTGAGGTGGACCAGAGTGGGCCACTGGGGATGGCATATGGGTCGAATCGGGGCCGGGCCGTGATGGTACGGAAGATTTGGGCTGGGCCACCTGCAAGCTTGGGTCTTTTTCCGGTGCTGACCCGTCGCCTGGCCAAAATGAGCTGGTACATTGTTTTTCAAGTGCGAACCCAAGTGGAGTCACGACTGTCTCTTCTCTTCCCAAGCTACAGTTGCAAGAGGGGAAAAAAAGGTTCTCGTTGCCGCCGGTGGAGAGGGCGGCCTCTCCCGCCTCCGATGGCCTGAGGGTCATCGGGAGGTGGTGGAGGCCGCTGGACTTTTGCCGGTTGATAGTAGTTTATGGTGTAATTTAGGTTTCAAGGTCTCTAGGTTTAGATTTTCGGGTGCCTCCGCCGAGGCGACGGCAGCGGCGGCGCTTCATCGGAATAAGTCCTCTCGGGTTCTTCCTCGCCCCTTCGGTGTTTCACTCCGGCGTCGAAGGCGAGCCCGTGGAGGTGGTGCTCCCCGTGTGGAGCTTCTGTCCAGGGGTTGGATGCCGGCGGCTCGTCGACCTGGAAGGAAGACAGGTGAGTCGGCTTTTTCTTTTGCGGGTGCGGAGACAGCTTCGCGTCTTGCGGAAGATGTGAGAGTGGAGCAGGCTCGAGCATTCCACGGTGGTGTTCGTCGTCGACGGTGAGTCTGCGTCCAAGATCCACGAAGCTCGGGGTGCGTCCCCGGCCGATGGAATATCAGCGATGGCTTCAACTCGTCCATGGGGGCGGGCATCTTCTGTGGCTATCTTCAACGCCTTGTGGCAACGGAGCTTCGTTGAATCTAGGGAAGAGCTTCGTGCGATGGCCGCCGGCACCGGAATCGGGAAGGAACGGTTTGCTCTGGTTCTGAGGGCAAAAATGTATTTTCTTTGTTTTTTATGGACCTATGTGCAAAAAGGTTGGGACAGCTGTCCTCTGTATCCCACATGTTCGTATCTGTATTCGTACGCGTCTTGTACTCTATGTTTTATCTACGTTTAACTCAAAAAAAAAGTGTGAACCCAAGTGTTCAGTTTCAAAAAAAAAAGGATCCAATCCAGCAGAGCTCAATGCTTCAGACATCGTTTTACTTTAGACGCCAAAATACCACCGAATTTGGCTTCGTGAAACATCAGAGTGAGCTTACATGTCGGCTGTAGTGCAGAAACTTGTCTACCGATAAAATAAAAATCCGAAGGTGATGACTGGTGACTGCTGAGGTAATATCAAAGTTTTTTTTTAAGAGGGGTTCGCTTCGGTGACCGCGACTGTTCCAAGCACGTGACCCATTGACAACGAACTGAAATCCAAAGCCCCATCCACGAATTGATACAGCCTTTTCCATGGAACCCCAATCCTACAGAAACCAACCCTGCAGCCGAAAGCATCATTATAGCCAAATAAAAATCCAAAATCGATTCGTGGCCTCCAGAGACGAAATGGGAAGAAGAATGAATATTTTTGCAAACATCATGATATGTTTGTGAAAATCCTGAACTGTGAACTACTTTGATCAGGCATTGTTTAATTGCGGTGAGAAAGTTGCGAAAATTACTGTAGCAATTGTAAATCAAAGATTAGAAGGACTAAATATGATCTAATTATAAAACTAATTACACGGATGGACGGAAAATCGCGAGACAAATCTATTAAGCCTAATTAATTCGTCATTAGAGATTGTTTATTGTAGCACGACGTTGTCTAATCATGGCCTATTAGACTCATTAGATTCCTCTCAAAATTTCACACGGGGTTATGGAATGAGATTTGTTATTAATCCACGTTTAATACTCCTAATTAGCGTCGAAACATTCGATGTGATGAGTGAATAGTGAAAAATTGTGAAACATTCGATGTGACGGGTGAGTATTTGAGTGGTAGATAGGCCTTGTTTAGATTCGTGAAATTGGGCCAATTCGATTGAATTCAACGCATTGGGAATTGAAAAAGTAGAGAGAGGGCACGTGCTTCGAGGTGGCCAATTCAACTGAATTGGTGAATCTAAACAAGGCCATAATGCTACAAGAATAGAAGGTTGGCAACTGACTGGCTGCGGCTGGCACGAGAGGACAGCAAACTGCAGGTTGGGACCCTTTCTTTTGAAAAAAATAATAGGTTGACATTTTCCAGAAATGGTTCTGAAAAAAGAGCTGGGGTTCTTTTCACAACCTAGCTCCCCCTTTTCGATCCCTTTTTCTTGTTATCGTGTAACACTCCCTTCCCTTGATAGTATGGGTCGTCTCAAGGTAGCTTAGATCAGAAAGAATTGCATCAGTGTAGCGGGCCAATTTGCACAACGATCTGAGTGGTGAAGCCTGAACAGAGTTATAGAAGGCACCTTTTGTTCAGAAACCTGAACTTCGTCCATCATACCTGGATTCACAAATAAGAGATGTAACACGGATGAATACAATATATGTTAACGACTGTTTATTAAAAACAAATAGTTCCATACCAGCAGAATACCACTGTATTCCATTGTCGTCTAGTCCGGTTAGGATACCTGGCTTTCACCCAGGCGACCCGGGTTCAAATCCCGGCAATGGAATATTTTCATCTTTTTTGTTTTATTTTTTCCCAACTGTCAGAGATTTTCAGTGCACTGTGTAAATCTTTTTTCTTCTTTTTCCTTTTCAATTCTTTTACTTTTTTCCATTTGCTGTCGCAAGCAATCTTTTTGTATTTATTTTCCCAACTGTTAGAGATTCAGTACACTGTAAATCTTTTTTCTTGTTTTCCTTTTTTTCATTTCTTTTACTTTTCCCCCGTTTCCTGTCCCGAGCAATGCGCACTTTGGAAACCCAAATCCCTGCAGGGATCCCGGGTTTTCCTGGGCAGGCACCCACACACGGATTTTGGCCACGGCCTTTATTTCTCCGAGCCTTGCCCTCTCCACCGCGAGGGTCCGGGAGCCGCTCCCCCGTGCGGGTTCGCGAGCAATTTTTTTGAACGCCGCCGCCGCTGCCGTCTCCACTCTCCAGGTTGCTCGCCTCGGCGACCGCGAGGGCGCCGTCCTCCCGCGAGCTCGCCGTCGCCGTCGCGCAGATCCATCCAGTGCCTCCGCTCAGCGATCCGTCTAGCGCCGCCGCTCCGCTCCGCCGTCTCTCCGCTCCGCCGTGCATCTCCTCGTCGGCTCGTCTTCCACCGCGACCACTGCCAACACATCCACATGCACGCGCTTGGAATCAAGAAAGAGCGGTTGCGGCGGTAGAATAAGCTGCCGGCCTGCTGCTGAGCTGCCCTCGGTTGGCGAGGCGCATCGCTTCCCCTTCACACCACTCTCTCAAGTGGATCGCTTACTTGACTTCCCCTCTTCGCTTCATCCTATTCGCCCCTCGCTAGACGCCGCCCTCCCGCGGGAGCCAAGGGAAGCAGGGAATGCAGTCGTTGCGCCACGGCCCGGTGGCAGCCGGCGGCGGTGGGGGCGGGGTTGAGGGGGCGGGGCCAACCATAGTCGACGAGGCGTCCATGGAGCGCAGCAAGAGCTTCATCAAGGCCCTGCAGGTGCTCCCGGAACCCGGCATTCCCAGATCCCATACCACGCACACAAAGAAAGATCTTTCGCTGTTCTTTGCTCCGTTTCACCAGGGATCTGGGTTGTTTTTGGAGACTGGATTTCTGCTCCATGGTTCTTGACGACGTGCAGGAGCTGAAGAACCTGCGGCTGCAGCTCTACTCCGCCTCTGAGTAGTGCGAGAAGTCCTACCACCACAATGAGCAGAACCAGATGTGAGTTACAGTCCTGCTCCTGCATTGACTAGCTCCATGCATCTTTCATTGCCACAAACAAATCAGCGAGAATTCATTAGTGGACTGCTGTCAGTTAGGCGAGCCATGTTTTGCAATTGCAATGTTCCCATAGGAAGTTGATTAAGCTCCTGAACCGTTCATTCATCTGTTCTTTTAATAAGTTTAGTTGTTATTTGCAGGGTAGAAAGTTAGCATCATTACGAGCTGAGCTAAAAGATGACAGTGAGTTTCCTTTTTTTTCCTCAAGCAAAACCTGATAATGTTCTACTTATTGGAGTTTAGATGCGGCCTCTTGTTAGTTCAGAAAGTTTTCTGCAATGTATAGACACACTGCATTCATGGCAAAGGGTTTCCTTTTCTATAGAATTAGATGTGTTGAGTGAAATGATTTTCCATCTCCAACCTTTCTGTTTACAAATTTCTCACTCGGGCAAGGGAAAAGGTTAGCCTTAACTGCAGAATATTTCATCCAGTATTCACAGTGCCTGTTCATATATGTTGGTCATTGGCAAATTTTTCTTCATTCTTAAAATAGTATACATATACTGATATTTTCTATGGATCTTTTGTAACATGTTCCGTTATTTAACAGGGTTAAAAGTCTCTCACTGGAGACTGCTATTGGAAAGTTGCAGTTGCTAATTGCTCAAAGGAACTGGCCTCTTCTGGATCATTGGTGTCAGTTTTACAGGTATATATAACTGAAGTCAAAGGCAGATCCACTAATTTCATTCTCCACGTTAATGTCTTATGGTGTAAAGTAAGCTTACTTAAAAGTAATTATGTGTGAGATGTCTTTTTCTTGTAAGTTACTAGTGAATAATGTTTCTATCATGTCTTGCTACTATTTTGTTGGTAAGGTGATGTTGTGATGCTGCTATACATCAACTATTTCTTCTTTTCAAAAACTTAGTTAATCATATTTAACTGTATATGTTGTACATCATATTTAATCCTTGTTTAGGACTTTTCAACATTGATCTTAATTATGGTTTTATTACTTTTTGCAGAATCGGTGAGTGATGAGGAGCATGGAGAGAAGGAAAACAATGTTGAGGGAATGTTCTTTGGCTTCTTTTGTAGCTGAGTAGCTGCTTAAAATATTTAGGCATCTGTCCCTTTTTATCTCTTGCATTAGCTAGATGTAGTATAATGTTCTAATTATTTGTATCGGCTGAAGCTTGGTGTCATTTTTTTCATCAACCGTGTTGTCAAAATTTCTAGAAAATATCATGTACCTTGCTATGTGAATATGTGATGGCCTGGTGACTTGTGAATAGATGTTGAAGGACCTTGCTATGCGAGGCCAAGTCACCAGGTTGATTCATAAGGCCCAGGTGTTGATGATGTTTATTCACATATTACATTATTCGTAGAACATGCCATGTGAATGTGATGTTCATTTATTTATTTTTTGATGATTGAGCTGCAAAAAAACACAGGCAGACAGGAGAAAGGAGATGGATGCATCGGCAGATGAAGGCATGCAGCTTGCAAGTGGCGGTGGTGGGCGGCAGCATCCAGCATGCAGCAAGCAAAAGGAAAGAAGGGAAGCCAGCATGCTGCATCAGCGACCACCAGCAGCGAAAAAGGCAGGACAGGGCTACCCCAAACAGCAATGCGGGAGGGGGAAACAGTCCCTGTGGTGGAGGGTAAATTAGACCCAGGATTAATTAACTCCTTGGGGATCTCTCTCCCTGGGCTCCTCTTCCCTCAGCTTCCAAAGGAGGCCTCAGGGATTCAGTTTTCCAGTTTTTTCCCAACTATCGGAGATTCAGTACAATGTAAATCTGTTTTCCATTTTTCTATTTTATCATTTTCTTTTGCTTTTTCCCTTTTCCAGGCGCAAGCAACAACTATCAGAAATTCATTTTTTGGTACACTGTTTTCCTGTTTTTTCCCGTCAGAGATACAAATCCCGGCAATGGACTATCTTTTTCTGAAAAAAATTGCCAGATTTTCCCTCTTCCTTTTCAACATCTTTTCCCGTTTGCTGTCGCTTGCAACTATCAGCAATTCGTTACACTGCGTAACTGGATTTACAGGTATTTTTTTTTGGTCATTGTTCTACACATAGATCTTGTCAATGTACAGAATTCCTGCAAGACCGGTATTGCCGTATTGGCATGCAGTCATGCACCATTGCAGGTTAATTGGTCTATTGGGATACCAGAAACATGGAGTACCTCCAGCACAAGCCCCAAATGCATGAAACCACGACATCCAACATCTGATAAGCTTCACCATAAACTAACATATACAAGATTTACATTCCTAAACGCAGTGTAGGAGAAGAAAGGTCAAATAGAGAAAAAAAAAGGGATGAATGTAGTAAAGCCGGCAGATGATTTCAGATTGCAACACTGGGTGTCATGTGTAAGACGATCTTCACTCTAGCAGCTGCGTTATCTCATCAAAGTCATCATATTCGGGATGCTGTACTCCTGATTCATCATTGTCCATCACAGTAAGCTCATTGCCTCGTGACAATCCTGTTCTCTCGTAGAACTCTTCCTTCTGAGCATCCCATTCTTTGATGACCTCATCTATCCTGTCGCACAACAGCTTGTCACTCTGAAGGATGTGCTTAGCATCTTCAATGCTGACGGTTTGGCTTGCCTCTGCCAATGTCGAAAGTAATGGCAAATGGATAGCAGCAGGTTCAAACCAGTGCTCTTAGTAAAGTTCAAAAATTGTAGGCACATGTAGAAAATATAAGGCGCAGGCAACAAAGGGGCAAGCACCTGCAAGGCCTAATTCCTTGGCTTCAGCATACTCCTTTGACAATTTCTTGATGCTATCAAGCTGAAACTCGGCACCCTTGAGGCAGATGAATAAGTCAGTAATTGAAGGGCATTTGCATAATATTTCTTTAAAAAAGAATTGGTAGGCTGTCCTTTTGTAGTTATGCTGATATATTTCCATCCGAACAACACAGCATAATAATTCTTCAATGAGGCCTTAAGGAAAACAAGAGGAAGCACTGGTCCAACTCAATTTGATTGTATTCAAACATAAAACCAGAAGGATCATAGGGGTGCGCAAACCATGGAAAAATGGAGTTCTGGTAACGTGCTGTCGCCATGAGAGGACATAGAACTCTAAAAGCAGTTACCTATGTAGAATTAAAGATGCTAGAACATACCAGATCCATGTGCATATTACTTTCTGCTTGGGTATTAGCAAACAACCTGCAACATAAAAGTGCAGTGAAAATATCAGCAAGTGACAATAATGGTCTTATTTGCACAAGCAGATAACACGAGTTAACTGCAGGATAGAATAACATGCAAGCTGCGTCTAGCTAGGTGGAGGAACTTGACAAATCTTCAAGAGTATCACTTTTAAAGGTGAAAAATATGGCACTAGTCTTATTAGGTGCAATTTACTCAAAACACTAATAATAATGATAAACATCATACTACAGAAAATCATGTTGCCATCTCAGTAAATTTATTTAGGTATCTGTTCGTGAAATTTACTCAAATCACAAATACTGATTTTAAAGATCACACTGACAAAAATCACTTACTGATCACAGGCGAATTTGACTTGTTTATTCTGTAGTGCAGTTAATTCCTCGACCTGCTTCTCACTGTCGTCACCAAGCAAATTCATGTAGCCAAACAAAAACATGCCTTTATCGAGCATCCTTTTGACAAGTGCTGGCACAAGATGCACTCCGTTTTGCTTAGCCACAATGACGAAATATTTCAGTTGCCTGCACTCCTCTGTTTTAACAGAGAAAAGGTTTCAGTGTATTAAGTATTAACATTAGTTTCAGAAGCACCAACTTATTGGCTCAAATATGCCTTACCAAGAGACAAATAAATCTTGAACTGTGGCTTGTATGGCTGACACTCATAGAGACAGTAAAGGCAGTAAATCCCAGCTAATCTTTGAGGTAGAGATCTTTCAGAAGTCAAATGACCTGGGTGGCGAATTAAGTGAAGAATACCTCAGTAGTGGCCACAAAAAGGATTATCAGCAAGCATGAGTTCAGTTCAGAAATTTACGATTCCATGAAGCCAACACATACCGATACAATGCAGAAAGAGGGACTGCATGAAGAACCCAGAGTTTGCCTTAGGTCTACCTTCATAGATGTAAGAAAATTTCTTCGCCTTCCAAACTTGCTTGAAATCAGCAAGTGTCGTGCTGTTTTCCTACCAATCCGGAAAGAACAAATGTAACTCATCCAGTTAGTATGCAGATAAGGCACATAATTTATTTATTTTGACAAAATTTACCTTGGCATAATCGGCTATTAGCTCATCGATATCCAGCTTGAATGGAGCAATATCCATATATGCAGGGAGGCCTCAAAACTGCATAAAAAAATAATCGCGTCACTTGATTGGTGAGAAAAAAAACAAGAAAGCAACATCAGCTAGCAGTGCGTAATGGAGGTGTGAAGCGATTTCGCGACAAGGCGAGCACTAACCTAAGAAGACTCACGGTGACGACACAACAAAATCCTTAGCGTCGACTTAACCTAACTGGGGCAATACTCATTCCAGCGATTGAGCAAAGGTTACTATTGAGATGAATGCCAGAAGAATCGCAACGGAAGAGCTGGAGAGGGCGCCGAACGCCGGCCAAACTTACGGCGGATAACCGACGGGGACCGGAGGCTAGCGGCAGGCGACCGTGACCGTAGAAGCCCGCGGCGCGGCGGAGCGCCGAATAAAAGGCGGTGCAGAAACGCGGAGGCCGCGGAGTGTGCCTTGCCAGGGGGATCCCGTCCTCTCCTCGGAAGGCGGCGGCGCGCCCTCTCTGTTTCGACGGGGAGCGGGCGGCGGAGGAAGATTCAGTTTAATTCCTTGTGAGCAAGTCACGGCGTCACTTTCCCTGTATATCCCACGTCCAAATCCAATCCAACGGCCGCAGTGTTTCCAAGCTGTCCTGAGCGGAGCCGCGGAGTCCGGGGCAGAGTTCGCGCTCTGCTTCCTCGACGCCGCCGCGCGCGCCGCGGTCTGGCCGGCAATCTATCGATAACAGACCCGTCGCGGCGGTCAAGGGCATCGCGGAGAGGCTGGCGGGGTGAGGGAGGAAGGCGCCCGGCGGAGCAGACATGGCCGCGCGGCACAGCAGCGGCCACCCGTGAACAGTCAAAAATCAAATGTCACCGATTTCTCCAAATGCAGGCCTGTAACTACCATGACTAGGTTGGTACATGTGCAACCACAGGACATGAATATCAGAGCAGCATGCGAACCAATGCTCGCTACGATTTTCAACATGAAAAAATGGAGCCTTGAGGCCTTGCTCAGTTGCGGCGAGAAAGCTGCGAAAATTACTGTAGTGATTGTAAATTGAAGATTAGAAGAACTAAATATAATTTAATTATAAAACTAATTACACGGATGGATGGAAAATTACGAGACAATTCTATTAACGCAGCGTTTGGATGTTGGCATTGAGCCCAGGAATTTGGAATTAGAATTTGCTGTCACCAATTCTGCCGTTTGGGTGTCAATGGAATTGGGAAACGGAATTGAGGACCAATACCATGCGGCATTTCTTTCCCTTCCGCGCACGTACCCCCGATTCAGAGCCCAGACGCTCGGTATCGCGCGGCATTCGCTCTACAGGTCTCATCCGTCTCCTCCCCAGTCGCTATCTCCCCCGTCAGCTCCGACCAAGATCCGGCGAGCCACACCGTCGCTGCGCCCCGCTGCCGCCGGGCGGNGGCTCCCTGCGCGCCACTGCTGCACCGCTCTCCTCCGCCCCCAAGTCCGGCTAGCCACGCCGTGTTCCCTCCTACGCCGGCGAGCCACGCTGCGTCCCCCGCCGGTGAGTTACTCCATGGGCAGAGGGATGGACTGTGGAAAGAGATGAGCAAATTCCAATTTCTTTCTCTTTTGACATCCAAACATGAATTGAATTTGACTGGATCTTGTGATTCGAAAACGGAATGCAATATCCATCCAAACAATAGAATTAGAATTGTAGCCATTTCAATACCATGACTGCATTGGTATTGGATCCAATTCAATACCAAGCTCTCCAATATCTACATCCAAACATAGCCTAAGTCTAATTAATCCATCGTTAGGCTACTCCCAATCAGGGGTGGGCGAATATAACCGAGAACCAAGAACCGAACCGAAATAACCGAAAAATGAACCAAACCAAACCGAAACTGAGGAGTTCGGTTGGTTCGGTTCTCGGTTAACCGAGGGAACCGAATTGTTGCCTCTTGACTATGTCTGTTGGTGATTTGTTCCTTGTTGGATGTTGGTGTTGCTTTTATTCCTTTGAATTTGAGAGAACAATAACCTTTATGTATTGTACTATTGTTTTATGTTGCATTGCCCTTGAATTGCCCCTGTTGACTTCATGAAACATGAGGAGAAATGCTCTCAAATTTTGCTATTGAATGGGCTATTTTTTGTACATCCTGAAATTTCGGTTCCTTCGGTTAGAACCGAAACCGAACCGAAAGAACCGAAACCGAATTTCCTCGGCTCTTGCTTCTCAAAAGAACCAAACGGTTCTTGTTTTCCAGGAACCGAATTTCTCTGAGAACCAAAGAACCGAACCGATCGGTACGGTTCTAACCGAACGCCCAGCCCTACTCCCAATGGGTGGTTTCATGAGGTTTTATTTTCATTAATTAGTATGCCATATAGGATTTTGTGATGATATGGCACCATATTTAAGAAGAGAGAGATAGAGAGCACCCGTTTTATCTAGATGAAACTACATGTGCACGGACACCGACTCTGTATGAGTTTTGAAATTAAGATATATGGAGCCTATGAAACCACACCATTAAATTGTGCATTGGGAGATAGTTTCAAACACCGTTACAAATATCTTTGCCAAAATATCCGGCTAGTTTATCCTGATCGGCTAGATTCGTGTGGATCACGCCTTCCTGTTTCGTGTCCCACGCACCAATACTCCAAGATGGATCATCCTGACTAATAGAAACTTGAGATTACAATCAAACAGGAGCACGAGAAATTGAGAACCGTATTCAGAATGAGCCCGACGCACTTTCCCTTTCACAATTGCATGTAAAGCTTCATATATAATGACCTTTATTTCGTACAGCACCAAAACACACACGGCTAACTCAATTGAAGAAACTCACAACTAACTAAATCTAGACTAAAATACATGGACAATCTTCAAATTTGTCTCAAGATGTTATCTAGACCTCTGGTGTTGAACCCTACAAATATCAACTAACCTATATATAGCATTGCATCATTAAACATGTGTTTTCATGTAGCATGATCCCTATCATCTAATGGAATAGAAAAGCAAGCATGCAAACATAAGCATTAGTACATCATCATCTCATACATAACACATGTGTTGTCATTTCATGTGTATTTTGTGCATAGTTCATGCTAAGATGCTTATGGTGGTCCACTCATACCCCATTTAGCATGCCTATCAAGTTTCATGAACATCTCATATGCATAGCTATTGTTGTAGACTTGTTTTAGCTCTCTATCACTAAGTTGAAAATTATGCTTCTTGCTGTCTTGTGTGCTTAACTAAAATAGGTTAAGTTGGTTATCCTGCAGTTGAGCCTTTATCAAACTTGTAGATATTTCAACGATCTTTCCAACGGTACCAAACTCACTCTGTGAAGTTTCCCTAAACTCCCACAATCAGATTTCTAAAACAGCTACACAGCCCAGTTTCGTTCATCGCAAAATTGCCTAACTCTGCCCTGATTTCGTGATTTTTGACGAATTTTGCTCTCGTTTATCTCCAAATCCGTTGAGATTTACAATAAGCTTCCTTACTAAAAGTTGTAGCCCTATGAACCAGCTACAACTTTGTTATTCTATGAAAGGGTAGGTTATGCAGTACTTTTGGGAGTTTTTGCCACCCAAACTCTGGCTGCTCGGTGAACGCCGTCATAACGTGTTAGCGGTCACCGCCCAGGTGCCATGAACGTCGCGACGTCGCTTCACCTCTGGCGCAATTGCAGTATGCCCAGCCTTGCCACACCACTTCACATGCTTCGCCAGACCACTTGCAACCCCGCCATGCCCTGCTACCCACGTTCCTTGACGCGGCCGCTGACCACGACGACACAAGCCACGACCGGGTTAGGAAACCGTCACCTCGGCGTCCTTGTTACAGCCGAGCCCATGACTTGACCACTGTCCGTGGCTGTAGATATGCTGTTCCACCTGCTCCCGCGCACGTTCCGCCCGCAGCAAGGCCACGCCCACACGCCAGAGCACCGACCTCGCCACCGACGCCCATCTTCCTCCCGCTCGCTTCGCTCATCCTCGGGCAAATTTCTTACACCCAGGCTACCCTCACACTTACCCTCCACGCACCAAACCCCTCCCCATGCCCTGCCATTGACGGCTTTGGCTGGAATTTCACATCTCGGCCGCCAACATCTTCGTAAGTGCCTTCGCGTGGCTAGCTTCACACACTTCATCTTCCTCCAATCAACCTAGTAGATTGCATTGAGCATGTCCGGGAACACGCGGTGCTCCTTTCGGTTCATCATTTGGTCGCCGTAATCGACGGGGGTCCGGACAGCGGCGGCGCTGGCTGAGGCGTGCGAGCACGCACGGCGCGCGCGTCCATGCCCCGTGGTTCACCGGGAAGAAGATGGCAGGGGCGTGGGGGTGGCGGCTGCTGGGCCTGCTGCCCCGCAGCCCGTGGAGAGAAGATGGGGGAAAGGGTGAGCAGCTGGGCTGGGACGCCAGCTGGGCCTACCGCCCCGTGGGCCACACAACAATAAGGGGAGAGAGGAAGGAGGCTGGCCGCCTGGGCCATCGGCCATCTGGGCTGTGGGTTGAGCGGGCTGAGGGGGAAAGGAAAGAGAGAGGGGAGAAGGAGAGGCGCGGTGGGCTGGACCATTGCGGGCCTGGGCTGGCGAGTGGAGAGGAGGAAGAGTTGATGGAGGAGAAGTAAACTCGGGTGAAGTCGTTTGGGCCCGTTTTGGTTAATCACGAGTTGGTGTTTTTCTATGTGTAGCTGCTCATTACAAAATTCATATAAAATTGTAGGCAAGTCCAAAAATTACGAGATAAAATTTGTCGGTTTGCTCATGAATTTCTCTCTGCAGGAAAAATATGTGTAGATGTAAAACATATGGTTTACCCTTCTGTTTAATTGTTTTTGTGAAGACTAGCTTATATGATGTAGCTAGTCCATGCATGTGTTAATAGCTCATCATTTTTGGCAAGAGATGGTTGGTAATATTAGTAGGTCTGTATGTAATCTCTAGAGATCAGTATTGCTTCATGTGCTAAATTTAAATATGTGCTTTTGCTCTCTTTTGCTAGTAGTTGTGCATTTTCTATCACATGCTAGATAGTGCTTTTTCATTAAAACTTTATATTAGTAAAATGATCATATTGATATGCAGATAGAAAAATAGTCAATGACCAGGAAAGAGAGTAGCAAATTTTCTATATGCATGTAGGAGTAAAACTGGTGGCAATAAGAAATAACCATATGTACATAAGTATATGCCATTACATGTTTTCATGAGCTATGTTATTTACATGCTAAGATGGCTAGTCACCATCCACCCACCTGTATGTTGATGCACTGCATGATAAAAAATTTATTTGCTTGTAAACAAGTGCCCGTGAGATAAATAGATAAATTAATTTATGGTTATTTTGCTGCATGCAGGAGCATCATATTCATTATTGTCTTTGCATTTCATGGCACTCATGCATGATGCATTACATGTAGATACCGCAGTCATTGATGACTTGTACGAGTTGGTGGTTGAACCTGTCGCTGACCCGGTGGAGACCACAGTAGTTGTGGATCCCGTTCCTGAAGAGCCGAAGCAAAGTTCGGTAGAGCCTAAGGCTGTTGAGCAGGAAGGCAAGCACCGTATCATAACCCCTATTTTCCAAAACTATGCAACATGATTAGTTAAGCATTGTGCATTTACATTTTGGATATGATTGAAACCCTTGTATGCATAATCCCTAGGATCCTATGTCAAGATACTAGTATGTGTAGGCCGATAGCTTGCCATGCTAAATAGGATAGGTAGAAGTCGAGTGATTTCCTGTCACTCGCAAGATATAGGCTCTTTACTTTATGTTGAAATCATGAGGTTCGTGGGCGGGGCGTGGTTCGATGCTCCTGTATTGTGGAGATTTGCCCCGTCTGCGAAGCAAAAAGGAACTAAGGCCGTCCATTGTTGTACTGTTGGACAAATATTGAACTTACTAAGCACATACTGGCATCTGGGTCCTAGGAAACTGATGTACTTGAATCGAACGGTATTTGGGCTTCTTCCCACTACTCTGGGAGTGGTTGTGATGGCGGCTGTAATTGCGGCTACATGGTCCGGGATCAATAGGGCTTTGCACCCGGGACTAGTGGGTTTAGTCTGGATATTCGGGAGAGGATGGGAAAAGTGGGTGCGTGAGGCTCTGGGAGTGCTCATGTGACGTGTGTTCAGGTTTCCCTTGCAAGGTGTAAATCGGTCATGATCGCGGCAATTCTCCGTTATAAATACCGCTTGTCCGCTATGCAGCATTAAGTAGTCAAGAGTGAATGATAAAGATAAATAATGATGGTTCTCTAAATAATTGTTGTTCCACCATGATTGCTATAGAAGAGGTGCTCACATGGATACTTAGTAATGACTATTAATTTGATGCTAAAACTTGAAAGTAAGGATCAACTATTAGTCGCTTTTCGGCAAAACAAACCCCACAGCCAAAAGCCTTGCATTCTTAGGAGTCAGCAATATAAGCCATATTCGGATAAGTCTTGCTGAGTATTAGTTACTCAGCCTTGCTTGTGGGTTTGTTTTTCAGAGTGTGAATTCAATGTGTCCGATGGCTCCGAGCAGTGGATCATCGATGGTCAGACCGTTCCGGCAGGATGGACTGTCAAGTGGATCAAGGACTAACTGATGTTTGCTGTGTGCTTCTGATGACATGTTCTTCGGGCTTATGAACATTTGTATCTTTTCGTTTAGCTTCCGCACTTTTTATTCAGAACTCTGGTTCGTACTCTAAGTGTTTTAAACTCTGGCTTGTAAAAATTAATTATGGAACTGTTGTAATTTATGGTGATGTTGGTAACATCTGTGGTCTCCTTCGAGTGAGCCTTGTGCACACTTGTTCGATCGGGAATTCAGTGGTTTCATAGGGCTTGACCCGACAGATCGTCTAATTGAACTATTTGAAATACGGGTAACCGGATCAAGTGATTGAGATGACAGTTAATATGCTTGTGCCAGTTTAATTAGGGCGGTTCTGCCACAGCCACAGGAATTGTTGCCCCGGCAAATCCTTCCCCCTCACTGGCATCGCGTGCTTCTTCTCCTTTTCCCTTGCTGCGCGCTCAGGCCGACGAAGGATGGTGCCGGCGTCAGGTTGCGCGCCGCCGGCGGTTGCTACTACTACTTTTCCCCTCCGGCTGCTTCTACTTCATCGCCTTGGATCGAATAAAATGAAGGCCAGCGGCTGCTTCTACTACTCTTCCTCTCCGACGACTCCCTCGCCTTGGATTGAACAAGACGAAGGCCGGTGGCTGCTACTACTACTCTTCCTCTCCGGCAGCTTACTCGCGTTGGGTTGAACAAGATGAAAGCCGACGGCTGTTGCTACTGTTCTTCCTCTCCAACCGCTTCCTCCCATTGGATTGAACAAGATGAAGAGAGGGTGAACTGACTGGAGGTCAGCGAACCCCCTCGCGTTGGACGCGTTCGCCCTGCACGGCGTGAAACAAAACCAAAATATGTTCCACGCGATGCAGGTCCTAAGGGCAAGTACATCCGTGACCTTCCCCCTCTAAATTCTTTCTTCCATAGAGCAAGAAATGCGAAATCGAAAAAGTAAGAAAAGAGAGATAAAGGTTCTAACCTTTTGAAAAACTTCAATGATGAAAAATTTCACAAAGGAGTTGGAAATAAGGAAAAACTCCCCGTAGGCCCGCTCACCATGAACAGCAACTTTGTGGAAGGTTTCCAGAAGTCATGGTGGGATCCAGTTTTGTCCTTTCCTAGCTACTTTGGCTGAGTTCAGATCCCTTTGTGAGCATCAGTGAAACACCCGTGGCACCCTCTTGTGGGCAGCACCTGTGAATCTGTGATTCTCTTCTCTCTGTCCTTCCACCTCCTCTCTCTCGTCCCTCCAGCGAGCGGCACATGGAGGAGCTACCCTGTGAACCTTTTAGGAGTGTATTCTCAAGCTCCTTTGCTTCTTGACCTCGCGGCATGTAGTCATCATGGGCGAGAGGCCGCTATAGCTGCCAGGGTCTCGTCCACCGTGAGCCTGGACCAATAGCGCCCGTCCCAAATTGGTGCTGATTCATCTTCCAAATCTCAAATTCTTTTCCCCAAAAAATACAGGTCATGTCTTATTCAGTTCCATCCCAAAATTTAGTATTGAAATGTGTTCAAACTTTTATTGCGTGTCAAGTTGAATAAGTGACGTTGGGCCCCTTTCAATCTGTTGCTAGTATTTTATCAGTTTAATGTACTTTCAATAACAAAAGAATGTTTCATGACGGATTGATTCATGTTTCCCTCCCAAAAGTGCATCCCATGTCTTATTCAGTTTCAAGCCAAAGTTTCAGGAGTTCTTTTACGGTACAATATACTACTCTATACTAGTGTCTAAGGGCCTGTTTGGAATGCGGGAAATTTTCCCTATTCCTACGTTTTTCCTGTGAAATTGAACTGTTTCCTGTGAAATTCCTGCACGATTCCTACGAAATTCTTGCGTTCCAAACGGGGTCTAAAAAAGACTAGTATAAAAATATCGTACGGTTCAGATTAATTGTATACTACTGGAAATTTTAACTGTAGTATAGTAGTATACATTGGGTAGCATAGCAGTAAATGGGTATTTTGGGAAAAACATAATAGCGTAATTGATTTTAAAAAATAACTTTGATCCTTGATATGTATTTTTGCATTTTCAATCTCTAATTTCATTTTTATCTAAGTGAAATTACTAAACCATCCCTTACTTATGGGGGTCTATACTATATGCCACTCATTGGTAGCATGGAGTACCGTAAAAGAGCTCAAGTTTCAGAGATGGAAACATATGTGCAGAATGAGTGAGCCCACATTTACCCAACATTATTTTTTTTCTACTAACGGGTTGGATCAAAACTTCGGATTCCTTTCATTTGTTTCGAAAGACCATGACAAACGAAGACACTCACACGCACACAGACACTTTGGATTCCTTTCAATCCTATGCTATGATTTTTGGTCTCTAATGTATTTTCAACAATAAAAGAATGCCAGAAATCAAATCAGAACCTATTTTGTACGGTAAAATACTGGGCATCCACCTGGACAAAATCTATTTACAAAACAAAATTTAAAAATCAATCAAGATAGAAGTCCCTAGAAAAAATATCCGTAAAAGGGCAGCTATGGCTTAGGCACTCAGGAGTCGGGACTTATCTCAATATGGTGGAAGAAGCTCAGCAACAGGCCGGGTGACAAAGGAAACAGTGATACAAGATGACGAAACACCTTCAATGCACTCTAACATAGACACTAACATAGGCTAACAGAGGCTGGTGAGAGACACTTGCCGTGATAGTGATACGCGTGTTGTTATTTGGCCGGCGTACATATACTCAGGTGGTCATCAAATGTTTTATGTAAAAATATGAACTAATTGCCTTGTACTAAACGTCATATATTTAAGGACTGGGGTAGCATATAGTTTCTCTCTTGCCTCTATTATTCTAGGACTATGACAGGAAAAAAAAACAGGTCTTCTAATAATGCAATGGAAGAGGGCAAACGAAGCAAATCATCGGTTGGAACTTTGTTTTCAACTTGTTTTGAGCCAAAGAAGTATTTCCCTCCTTTCCAAATTACTTGTTACTGTTGTAGTAACTTTTTTTTGACCTCTGGCTAGCAAATTCACCCTTGAGGGGATTCGAGCTCCGGCCGGCAGGGTGCAAGGCCAACCGATTGTAGTAACTTTTGACCATTCCTCTCATTCAAAATTTGTGTGCAAATATATGAAAACATAAGTAATATTTAAAGTATCTTTAATGATAAATTAAGTCACAAACAATAAATGATATTGACACCGTGTTTTTGAATAAAATGAATAGTCAAACATTATGAATGAAAGTGACGAGTAACTTGGGACGGAGAGAGTGTGCTTCAATAGTTGAGTTGAAACTTCAAATCTTTCCGGCCAACAGAC
>CM014272.1:51153778-51164592 GCA_004135705.1 Alloteropsis semialata
GGGTCTCGTCCACCGTGAGCCTGGACCAATAGCGCCCGTCCCAAATTGGTGCTGATTCATCTTCCAAATCTCAAATTCTTTTCCCCAAAAAATACAGGTCATGTCTTATTCAGTTCCATCCCAAAATTTAGTATTGAAATGTGTTCAAACTTTTATTGCGTGTCAAGTTGAATAAGTGACGTTGGGCCCCTTTCAATCTGTTGCTAGTATTTTATCAGTTTAATGTACTTTCAATAACAAAAGAATGTTTCATGACGGATTGATTCATGTTTCCCTCCCAAAAGTGCATCCCATGTCTTATTCAGTTTCAAGCCAAAGTTTCAGGAGTTCTTTTACGGTACAATATACTACTCTATACTAGTGTCTAAGGGCCTGTTTGGAATGCGGGAAATTTTCCCTATTCCTACGTTTTTCCTGTGAAATTGAACTGTTTCCTGTGAAATTCCTGCACGATTCCTACGAAATTCTTGCGTTCCAAACGGGGTCTAAAAAAGACTAGTATAAAAATATCGTACGGTTCAGATTAATTGTATACTACTGGAAATTTTAACTGTAGTATAGTAGTATACATTGGGTAGCATAGCAGTAAATGGGTATTTTGGGAAAAACATAATAGCGTAATTGATTTTAAAAAATAACTTTGATCCTTGATATGTATTTTTGCATTTTCAATCTCTAATTTCATTTTTATCTAAGTGAAATTACTAAACCATCCCTTACTTATGGGGGTCTATACTATATGCCACTCATTGGTAGCATGGAGTACCGTAAAAGAGCTCAAGTTTCAGAGATGGAAACATATGTGCAGAATGAGTGAGCCCACATTTACCCAACATTATTTTTTTTCTACTAACGGGTTGAATCAAAACTTCGGATTCCTTTCATTTGTTTCGAAAGACCATGACAAACGAAGACACTCACACGCACACAGACACTTTGGATTCCTTTCAATCCTATGCTATGATTTTTGGTCTCTAATGTATTTTCAACAATAAAAGAATGCCAGAAATCAAATCAGAACCTATTTTGTACGGTAAAATACTGGGCATCCACCTGGACAAAATCTATTTACAAAACAAAATTTAAAAATCAATCAAGATAGAAGTCCCTAGAAAAAATATCCGTAAAAGGGCAGCTATGGCTTAGGCACTCAGGAGTCGGGACTTATCTCAATATGGTGGAAGAAGCTCAGCAACAGGCCGGGTGACAAAGGAAACAGTGATACAAGATGACGAAACACCTTCAATGCACTCTAACATAGACACTAACATAGGCTAACAGAGGCTGGTGAGAGACACTTGCCGTGATAGTGATACGCGTGTTGTTATTTGGCCGGCGTACATATACTCAGGTGGTCATCAAATGTTTTATGTAAAAATATGAACTAATTGCCTTGTACTAAACGTCATATATTTAAGGACTGGGGTAGCATATAGTTTCTCTCTTGCCTCTATTATTCTAGGACTATGACAGGAAAAAAAAACAGGTCTTCTAATAATGCAATGGAAGAGGGCAAACGAAGCAAATCATCGGTTGGAACTTTGTTTTCAACTTGTTTTGAGCCAAAGAAGTATTTCCCTCCTTTCCAAATTACTTGTTACTGTGGTAGTAACTTTTTTTTGACCTCTGGCTAGCAAATTCACCCTTGAGGGGATTCGAGCTCCGGCCGGCAGGGTGCAAGGCCAAACGATTGTAGTAACTTTTGACCATTCCTCTTATTCAAAATTTGTGTGCAAATATATGAAAACACAAGTAATATTTAAAGTATCTTTAATGATAAATTAAGTCACAAACAATAAATGATATTGACGAGTAATTTGGGACGGAGAGAGTGTGCTTCAATAGTTGAGTTGAAACTTCAAATCTTTCCGGCCAACAGACGATCAGCAGACTGATTAGAATAACATGGTGACCTGTGTCGTGAACACACAGGAAGCATGCATTTATGTGTGTGCATTCAGACAACAGAGCAAAAATTTCAACTTGAGCCATGCCTATGGCGATCCGGCCGTCCTTGTCAATAATTATTGCCCGATCTGTATATGCACTGAATGAACTAACGATGACCATTAATTGTATGCTCCATCGTCATTAGGCCATCCCCAACCCTCATAGGATGGTTTCCATAGCATTAATGAGTGTGCCATGTAAGCAATTTGGTGATGTGGCAAAAGAGTTAATAAGGTGAGAGAAAGAAATTGTTTCTCATGCAAAAAATCATGTCTACACAAAAACCAAGAAATGGAGAAAGAGGATAGGATGAGAAAAGAGAGAAAAGAGAGGAGATTGAATAATAATTTATTTTGAAGAAATTATGCAATATGAGGATAGTGTCCATAGTAGTGTCTATGTGACATGGCAACTATGAAAAACTACTTGATAGTGTCTTGGGTTGGGAATGACCTATATTATATGGGACAGACGAGGACAGGTCGATTATGCCAAGTGAAAGAAACTGCTATCTACTTCGAATTGAATTAATTTACAGGCCTGTAGAAAACACATGGAGCATTTATGGGCAGGAAGCTAGGCCTGTGAAACCATTGCTGTTTTTTCTAAGATATAAATTAAACAAGACTCGCATATTACTATTTTTTAGCGCAAAAATATAAGTCGACATATAAATTGTAACACCCTAATTTTCACACAAGAAATTGTAGAAACACTTCTATAATTTTCTAGGATTCGTGTAAGACTTTAAATAAATTTTTGTGTTTTAATTGGAATTATTTAGGATTTTATCGAGTTAAATAATTAATTAATAGACTCAATAAGTTTTTGCTGCATACATGCTGGTGCATTGTATTTTGAGTTGTTCGCAAGTCAGTGGTGAATTTAAATTCGTTTAAATTCAAATTGATTTGCATTTGTTTGGACCCTATGAGAATTGTTTCTGTTTAAGTTCCGTTTGCCTCCTTGAACTCTCGATTAGTCCAACTTCAGTCCCTCAACTTTTGTCCCCATTCGCCTCCGGCCCGGCCCAATGCCTGTCGCGGCCCAGCTCCACCCCGCCAGCCGGCCCGCTTCGCCCTCCCCCTCCTCTCTCTCTGGCGCATGGCCCCTGCCCGTCGGACACGTCTTCCTCCTCTGACTCGAGCCCGACCCAACCGAGTCCGATCGCGCCTTCGCTTCCCGTTGCGTCTCCGTGGCACGCACGCCAAGGCACCAGCCCCAGCCTTTATAAATTGCGCCGCCACCTCACCCATAGCCCCGAAAACCCTAGCCCTTGCGCCACAGCAGCTCGCAGCGTGCCGCCACCTCCTGAACCCCGAGACCGCCCGCCGCCGTCGATCTCTCTTGGTGCCGCCCCTCCATCTACAAGGACACCCATCGAACCTTCGCAAGAGCGCCGAGCCGCCATCCGTCATCGATCTACCCAGGCGCCGATGCTCGGACGAACCTGAATCTATTCAGAGATTCGCATTAAGGTGAGGTATACTCCAGTGCCATTTGAACTCGTGGTCGTGCCTTGGTTACTTCGGAATCGCTCACCGGAGCTTCATCGTGCAGGCTGGCCGCCCCTTCAAGCCGTCTGGCGTCTTCATCCACTAACCGTCGACGAGGGTCCCCTGGATCAATTCTCTGTGCGCTCCTCTACTTCCTGGTCCAATCGGAGTCAAAATTCGTGCACCGTAGTTCCCAAACTGTGCGTCTCCGGCGAGGTCGTCACCAGCGCCACCATCTTCCAATCCGCGTCCAGAGCTCCGGAGCTGAGTTCGCAGTGCTCTGCTCGTCATCTTGAGATAATCCGCATCGAGTTTGGCCCTCTGAAGCGCCGGATCGAGCGACTCCGGCGAGAGCGCCGCCGTCTGCCGCTGACTCCGCCTGTTTCCGCCGCCGCTGGAGATTGACGAGCCGCGTGGACCGTCCGTCGCGAGATCAACGTCCGAGATCGAATCAACAGGAGAGAATACCGGTCAGCCTCGGCAAAATTGTTAAAGAGATCCTTATCTTTCGGGTAATAAACCCGCAGTCCACCTACTATGTAAAGTATTTACATATGAGTCCTTATATCTTCTGTTTAGCCCCCTGATCTTTCAATTAATATAACCCGCCGTCCAAATCTATCATTTTGTGAGTTAGACCCTGAGTTTATATACATAATTTTGTATATGCCCTCGGTTTATATCAATCTAACCCTTGGAAGTTTCATCCTTCGCAGATAAGTCCCTGGATTCCCGTTTTCATCATATCTTGACCGTTTGAACTCCGATTCGAGAGATTCTTTCGCTCACGTGACCGTAAGGACTTGAACTATAACCCTACACCGTTCTTTTGTACTGTTGCCCATGTTTGGTGTATTGTTTCTTATTTGTTGTATTGTTTCTTGTATGTGCCCCCGTGATTGCGCATAGGAGGTGCAAAGTTTGTGGTTTTCAAGGATCGTTCTTGGTGATCGAGTATTCAGTTGAGAAGACCCTGAGCCATAGCATTTATTAGCTGGATTTAAGGCAAGTGTATTCTTGATCATATTTTCATCCTAATAACCATATGACATGCTTATACACTGTAGTTTGCTATGCTTGCATGCTTAATCATGATGGGTCCTATATTTAGGATGACTAGTTTTCTTTAATCATACCTTGTTAACCTGGGTTTTATATTAATGTTGGGTAGCATTTGCTTAGTTGCTATGCCTGGGTTTGGTTTACACTAAATGTGAAGATAATAATATTGTGATATCTTTTATATATTATATATATGATCTGATGAGAATGTTAAACCAAGACCACATTGATTAATCAGAACATGGAGAACCACCCAGGATTTCCCGTACAACCATAATAACTATATGGCTCTGGTCTTGGCTAAGTAACTAGATGAACTCTATGTTGTGTTTGGAGGTGTGTGTGGGGCGGATGTTTGGTTTGTGTGTGATGTGCGGGGAACGAAGGTGCGGCTTCCGATTACCCGTTCGGTCAGGGGCCAAACACATACATAGAGGGAGTCTTTGGAAAGGCCTCGTAGTGAATCCCTAGCCCCTCACCTAAGGAAGTGTTGAAGAGGCTCGCGACCTCAGGCAACATGGGAAACACGAATTGTGGGGAAAGCTGTACAACCTCTGCAGAGTGTCTAAAATCTATTGCAATAGCTGTGCTCGCAGTCATGAGCGGCCTGGACCCTCGCATGATTAATAAATCAAAAGATGATTTAAATTGGTTTATTTTTGGTGATGATGCTTATGGTTTACCATATGCTTAATTGGGTTGGTATATACTTATACTTTAGTAATTATGTTGCTAAATAAAATTTGATCAACTAAAGTGCTTTAAGCAATTTAAATAGAAGCCAGCTATTTCCTTGTTAAGGCTTTGCATGTCATTTGCTTTTGCTCTATATTTGCTGAGTACCAACCATAAGTGTACTCAACCTTGCTTTATTTGCGGCTCAGGCTTGGACACAAGTTTCAGTGGAGTATTTTGGAGATTTCTAGGCGTACGTGTTCCCCCAGTCAGCTGCCTGTGGAGAAGTGTTGAAGTTCCGCTGCTAGTTATTCGCTTCACGTGAGTGTAATAATGGTATTTAATTCTATTTACGTTTTGCACTGTCTTTCATATCACTGATGAAGTCTCATATGTGTGTAAACTTGATCCTGGCGCACATATGATAGTAAACCGGGTGTGACATAAATGGTATGACACACCTCTTCACACACGCTTACTGCCATATCTCGGTAGAATATTAACTCAAGCATATACCACTGCCGGAGAGAGGTCTATCAGTACCGGGTCATAAGTGCCATCGGTACCGGTTCTGGAATAGGTACCGCACAACCAAGATTGAAGGGCTCGATCTTTGGTACTGGGTCCAGAACCGGTACCAAAGAGGGCCTTTGGTACTGGTTGATAACACCAACCGGTACCAAAGGTTGCCCTTTGGTACCGGTTGGTGTTATCTACCGGTACCAAATGTTGTTTTGGTTATTTTTTTAAACGTTTGCTATTTGGGTTAGTTATACGCAATTCGTCTATGTGTCTACGCGTCTACGTGTCTAAGAGTCATATGTCGTATGTCGTACACGATCTTTCATGCAATAAGATTGAAGTCGTCGCAATTGTCAATTGATTTTGACCGGACTTTGATTGCATTTTTCTTGAACATTCACATATAAACATTTGAGATCAGCCAATTCAAAAGTTAGAGCAATTAAAAGTTATTTACAATTGACGACCAGAACTGGAAGAAGGAGCGGAAAGGGAGTCATATTGAGCGATATAGCGTCTGTCATAGTGGTACTCTCCATGTGGATTTATAACTTGCTCCATAATGAATCCAAATAGTTGGTCCGCAATAGCTTTTGCTCTGTCTGTCATTGGGAGCTCTTCATGATAAAACATCCTCTGCATTAATCACAAATGACAATATTCATTCATATAATAAATAAATTTTGCATATAATCATTTCTAAACAAGTAACTAATAATCATTCATTCATATAATAAATAAATTTTGCCAATAATCATAAAATTTCCTAACACATTCATTTATAAACAATAACTAATAATCATTTCTAAGCAATAACTAATAATCATTTCTAAACAATAACTAATAATCATTTCTAAACAGGTAACAAAGTTTACATGAAATAACAAAGTGTACATGAAATAAGAAAGTATAATAAATATATTCATAATTTGTATAACAAAGTACATGAAATAACAAAGTATATTTATTAAATAACAAAGTATACATGAAATAACAAAGTATAATAAATATATTCATAATAAATATACACTAATAATCATATTTCCATACACACTAATAATCTAATTCCCATACTAATAATCTAATTTCTATATACACTAATAATCTAATTTCCATATGCATTAATAATCTAATTTCCATATGCACTAATAATCTAATTTCCATATACACTAATAATCTAATTTCCATATACACTAATAATCTAATTTCCATATACACTAATATTTCTATACACTAATAAACTAATTTCCATATACACTAATAATCTAATTTCTATATACACTAATAATCTCATTATCCACTGGCAGACGTACCATGAGTTCTTGGTTAGTCGCTTTTTTGGGAGAAATAAAGCTATGGATCCACTGGCAGATGTAGTATCCGCATAGATTCGTCCCTTGTTCCTGTCTGGCACACTAAAAGTGGAGAAGAATAAAGTTAGATGTAACAACTATATATTAGTGTGATTTTACGAGATATGCGGGTACACCAGCCACATACCGGAAAGTCCGTCTTCACATCCAATTTTTCTTTGAAATTTCCTCGAACATTTGCACGGAAACGTGTCCATGCCATGTCAATCAGGTCTAAAACTGCTTGGTAATCCCCTTGTGGTTTCCGCATTGAGTCCAAGACAAAAATTTGACCGGTGCTTATGATTATCACAATGAGTATCCAGTGGAATCTGTATATATATATATATATATATATATATATATATATATATATATATATATATATAAATACATGCACAAGTATTGAGAAAAAAGTCTTAAAGTTATACATACATAGAGAGAAGTACTCACTTGAAATTGTATGGCAAAAGAATGTAATGCTTGCTTCTTTGTCTCTCCAGGTACAAGTATATGTTGTCCACCGTGTCTAGTGGCTTACTGGATACAAGTACGGCATTTACCATGCATGGATCCATGAAGCCGACATCATCATATGATTTTTGGCGGCATGTATGGATCTCCATCCTACATGACAAGAATAGATTGTTATTGTTGGAAATTATAATTAAGGAAGCAAGTATTGCGAGAATAGATCAGTGAAACAAACTTACACAACCCAGCAGCTCATCAATGAGAGGTCTATGGCATCTTGATGGTACAACATATACACATCCTTGAAATCCAAAATTAAGAGACTATGCCCACGGAAGTAATCACGGTCTTGTATCAAAACATTGAGCATCAGTCTACCCTGTTTGGACACCTTCATGTACAACTCATGAAATCGGTGCGCTTGAGTGGTTAGGTACTTCACAGAAAATGGGGGCACCATTGGTTCGCCATATCGAAATTCCCAAGTTTTCACTGGTGTTGCCTTAGGAATTTCGCCCTGTAAAAGTTGTGTCAGTGAGAGGCCCGTTTGCGCGCACAACTTCGCAAGTTCTTCGTCGTCAATATCCTGTTGCCCTTGTGTCCTCCTAGCAGAGCTCTGACCGACTTGTTTCTTCTTAGGAGTGGCCGCCTTCGTCCCCGAGGATCCACTGCTGGCTTTTTTCTTTTGATCATAACACTTTGCAAGCTGGCGGTCGTAGTCAGATGGTAAGAATCTCTTCTGATTCACCGTGCTCATTTTTCTGAAAAAGGTCTTCGCTGTTGGATCTATGTGTACCGGCTTCTCTGGCTCATCTGGTTTGAAATGCTCTTTGACCTGGGCTTGGACCACCAAAGCAGTTTCCTTGTCAGTTTGGAATTTTCTTCTTATATCCAGTTGGTCCAAGAGAGTGGAAGTACTGTTTCTTCACGGCATTGATCCTATTCTGTCGCGAGTTCTTTTCACCTAACTCCGACCACCTGTACTGCACGAACGAATCCCAATGACCCCTCAGCTTTGGGTAGTCGTCAAAGTTGGGTGTCAGGTTCTTCTCAGCATATTTCTTGTACAGGTTCTTCTTCCATGTTTGAAATGCAGTACACATCATCTTTGGAGCCCAATTTTTTACTCTTTCCTCTGAACCTTGAGGCACTGTGAAACATTCTTTCAAACTAGCCCATAGCATTTCTTTCTCTGATTGCGGCACATATGAATGATCATCGCTGGGTTTCCACCTCTGCAAGCTGATGGGCACGTGGTCTCTCACTAGAACACCACACTGATTGGCCATCTTTGTAGCAGCTTTGTCTGGCACAACTGGCCGACCATCTTCTGCCACATCTGTGATTATAAGTCTGCCCTCTAACTTTTTGGTCGGGCCACGTTTCGTCCTCTTCAATGATGAGGACCCAGAAGGCTGTGAGCCTGAGGGCTACAGGTACATGAAAGAGATGAATCAAGACCGCATGCTTCAATATATATATATATATATACCTCCTCGGCCCGAACACTTCCAGCAGCAGGTTCTTCCATGCCATCACCTGACATATTCAGGTATTGGCTGCCATCGTCACCACCTGCCTCCTCGTCGACGTCGAGAAGGTTTGTGGCACGTGCACTGCCTTTTGCGATTTCTTCCATCATAATCATGTTCATTTCTTCTTTCGTCATCATCTTGGCACCTAAAATTGTATCAAATTCTGTCAAATTCTATCAAATTATGTCAAATTCTATCAAATTGTATCAAATTCTATCAAATTGTATCAAATTCTCTCAAATTCGACCAAATTCTATCAAATTCAATCAAATTATATCAAATTCGATCAAATTCGATCAAATTGTATCAAATTCTAGCAAATTCTATCAAATTCTAGCAAATTCTATCAAATTCTGTCAAATTCTATCAAATTCTGTCAAATTCTATCAAATTCTATCAAATTCTATCAAATTATATCAAATTCGATCAAATTGTATCAAATTCTCTCAAATTTGACCAAATTCTATCAAATTCGATCAAATTCTATCAAATTCTATCAAATTCGATCAAATTCTAACAAATTCTATCAAATTATACCAAATTCGATCAAATTCGATCAAATTCTATCAAATTGTATCAAATTCTGTCAAATTCTGTCAAATTGTATCAAATTCTATCAAATTATATCAAATTATTACCAAATTCGATCAAATTCCATCAAATTCGATCAAATTCTATCAAATTCTATCAAATTCAATCGAATTCTATCGAATTCGATCAAATTCTATCAAATTCTATCAAATTCTAACACAACTACATGTTTATGAACTCAAATGAGTACTGGAAGTTCAAACGAAAATTCAAAATTCAAATTCGATCAAATTCTATCAAACTCTAAGTCCTGAAAATCATGTTTTTGCCCAAATTTACAGCCTCGTAACTTCCAAACCCTTGCTCAATACATATGGTACCCTTTACAAAAGTTGTACGCATATGTTATCTCTCTAACTTTTGTATTGGTCGCTTCCTGAGTTTACAAACGCAATTTGAAGAAAATGTGAATCAAAGTCGGGTCAAAACCCTGAAATTCCAGCACTTTAACCTTTTCAGCCTAAGTGCTGAAAAACATGGTTTTTGCCTGTTTTCACAGCTCTATAACTTTCCAACTGTTGATCAAATGTTAATGGTTCCTTTATAAAAGTTGTAGCCCATTGATTCATCTACAACTTTTGCATTGGCCGATACTAACGTTTACATGTGGAATTGCTGAACAATATTCAACCAAAGTCGGACCCTGAATCATAAAATTTCCTATAATCATACAATCATAACAAATATCTATGAATTTCTATACTCATAATACAATTGTTCCTTACACATGCATACATATAATCATAAATTGTCCTTACACATGCATAATAAATATATTCATATTTCTATGAATTACTTGAAAAATCCTATAATTACATAAAAATCCTATAGTTTCCAATAATCGCATGAAAAATCCTATAATTACATTAACTTTTATGATGTGTTGAATTAAACAAATTTTATTTAGAAGACACATTTATATTGACATTAATTACATTAACTTTTATTATAAAGGCGGTGTAAAACCCTATGTAGGTTTTAATTAAGGAACACATATTCTATAGGCATTAATCAATTTAATACTAAATTAATTTCCAAAAACAAGTTTTATGTAAACCAACACCACTAATGTGTAGTTTATATTATTACGAAGCTAACGCAACTTGAACGGATCGAAACGAACTTAAAACGTGCAATCTAGGTGCTAAACAAGGTTA
>CM014272.1:51165592-51179010 GCA_004135705.1 Alloteropsis semialata
TTAATAATAGGATGAAGTAATGCAGCAGGCACCATCTGAATATTACCAAATTTCTGACATTCTTCGCATCCCTTGTAATAACGAAAACAATCGGCCATCATAGTAGGCCAATAGAAGGCAGCTCTCCTAAGCAACCACTTCATCTTAGGAGCCGATTGATGCGTTCCACAAATTCCTTTATGAACTTCACCCATGGCCACTCTAGCTTGATCAGCACCCAAGAATTTTAGCAACAAATCATCGCGGTGTGACGATGTAACTCATCGTCAACTAAAGTATATTTGAAAGCCAAACGCTGAATCTTCCTGTCTGTTCCAGAACTAGGATTCTTCAGATATCTAATAATGGGCGCTCTCCAATCATCCACTTCGGCTTTCTTGTTTTGAAGATTTTCAGAAGCCGAAATCGGATCAGCAGACGATGGACCGGTCTCACCGGTTCCCGGATCGGTCTCACCGGTCTCTGTACTGAACGCTGGACTGGTCTGACCGGTCTGGGAGTCAGTCTGACAGGTTCGGTTCTGTTCTGCTTCAAGCATTAGAGCTTCATCATTGGCAATAGCAATCAACGGCCTTTTCCTATGAAAATATCTCTTCTGGACATTATAGCCAGATGCTTGCTGTGCCAAAGTATTAGCTCTAGGATTTTCACATCTTGGTACATGATATATGGTGAACTCATCAAAATATGATATAACATCAAGGCACTTGTCAAGATAAAAATTCAATGACCCTTCTAAACATTGACACACCTTGGATACTTGCTGTACAACAAGCAATGAGTCACCAAAAGCTTCAACATATTTTACTCCCATGTCATGCAAAATCTCTAATCCGAATAATAAAGCTTCATATTCGGCTTGATTATTTGTGCACTCAGTTTCTAATCGGCTAAGAGCTTCAAAAACAGCTCCATTAGGAGAAGAACAATTCCAATTCCAATGCCACATCCGTTCTTGCAAACCGATCCATCAAAATGCAATTTCCATGGAGTAAAAGTCATGTAATCAATTTCTAAATTATTCTCATCATTAATTTGATATTCAATAATAAAATCAGCTACAATTTGGCCTTTCATGGATTTCAAAGGTTCACAAGCCAAATCATATTCAATAAGTGCATATGCCCACTTACCGATCCTTCCGCTCAAAATCGGTCTATGCAACATATATTTAATAACATCAGCTTGACATGCTACAATGCAAGTACTAGACAACAAATAATGCCTCAGTTTCGTATAAGCATAATACAAAGTCAAGCATAATTTTTCAATAGATTTGTACCTTGTTTCCGCATCCAAAAGCCGTCGACTCAAATAAGTAATAACATGCTCCTTTCCATTTGTTTCTTGAGTCAAAACAGCTCCAATAACATTATCTTCGGCTCGCAATATAAAGCCTAAATGGCACCCCATTCTTAGGCGCTTTAAGCACAGGAGGCGAAGATAAGTATTTCTTGATTTCTTCAAACGCCTCTTGTTGCTTTGCCCCCAAGTAAAATTGGCTTCATTCTTCAACCGAAGTATAGGAGTAAAAGCACTAACTTTCCCGGACAAGTTAGAAATAAACTGCTTCAAATAATTAACTTTGCCCAAGAATTTCTGTAAATCATGCTTGCAAGTAGGCACTTCAAGCTTATCAATAGCTTTTATTTTCTTAGGATCTATCTCTATGCCTCTTTCATGAACCATGAAGCCTAAATATCTTCCAGCTGATACTCCAAAAGCACATTTTAATGGGTTCATCTTTAAACCATACTGACGCATTCTTTCAAAAGCAAGACGCAAATCAGCCAAGTGAGAATTTAATCCAGCCGATTTGACAACAATATCATCAATATAGACTCTAGGATAACACCAAGCAAGTCATGAAAAATCAAATTCATTGCTCTTTGATAAGTTGCGCCGGCATTCTTTAAACCAAAAGTCATCACAACCCATTCAAATAAACCAACAAAACTGGGACATTTAAAGGCCATTTTGTATACGTCTTCCTCGGCCATAAAGATTTGATTATATCCCGCATTGCCATCAAGAAAGCTAATAACTCTATGTCCAGAAGCATCATTAATAAGCATATCGGCTATAGACATAGGATATTCATCTTTGGGAGTTGCTCTATTAAGATCTCTAAAATCAATGCAAACTCTAATTTTATTAGACCCCTTTTTCTCAACAGGCACAATATTAGAGATCCATTCAGCATAGCGACACGGCCGAATAAACTTAGTTTCAAGCAAATGATTAACCTCTTCTTTTATTTGATCATAAAATAAGGGATTAAATCATCTATTGCCTTGTTTATATGGCCTAAAACCAGGTTTAATTGGCAATCAATGTTCAACCAACTCACGGCTTAAACCAGGCATCTCATGATACTCCCAAGCAAAGCAATCAGAATGTTCTTTCAATAACTCGATTAATTCAGCTTTATAATCGGCTTTCAAATTTTGATTTACAAAAGTCGGCCTTGGTATAGAACAATCACCTATGTCTACCTTTTCTAAAGAATCAGCCGACGTAAACCCTTGTCCTAACTTCTCTACTTCTCCAAAATCATTAATGGCTTCATATGCATCGTTCATATTTGACCGATAATGCTCCACTCTTTCCTTCAGCCACTTCTCGCTTGCATCCATCTACTCTTCATTGTCTGAATCAACCGATTTTTGAACTGGTCTTAGAGCAGCGGACACAAAGCCATCCTTTGTACAAGCAAGGAACTCAAAGTCCGAAATATCAATTTCGGTCAAGCACTTGACATTATCATGAGTCCCCAATATGGATGCATCGACCATAGCAACACATGCCGAAGAATCCGCATGAACCACCTCAACTTCATCACCAACCCATTGAGTTAAACATTGATGCAAGGTAGAAGGCACACATTGATTCGCATGAATCCAATCGCGCCCCAAAATCACACTAAAGTTACCTTGAACCTCCGTGACGAAGAAAGCGGTCGCCAACGTCTTGCTCCCAACAGTACGATCCAATGATGCAGCTCCCTTAGCACTCATTGGTTCTCCTCCTCCAACGCCGCTGATCATCATGCTTGTCTTGATGAGCTCGCTGTCTAAACCTCCCAATTTCTTATACAAGGTGTATGGCATGAGGTTCACAATAGCACCACCATCAACGAGCATCCTAGAAATCGGCTTCCCCTTAATATGACCCTTCACATAAAGAGCTTTTAGATGGTTATCCGATTCTGAGGGCCTCTGAAACACGGCATTCTTGGGAGCAAAATCAACTTGAGCCACCCTCTCATCATCTCCGACAAAACAATAGTCGGCGTTCATATAGATCACATTGACCTCCATGTCCGTTCTGCTGGGTGAAGGCTCAAAGTAAACACTTCATCATCATCACCCATCTGAACATCTGAAACAACAGCGGGCGGAATCGAAACTTTAGCCGAAGAAGAAAACGCATCGGCTACCGACTCCCCAGGCGAGACCGGTCTGACCGGTTCCTCCTGACCGGTCTGACTGGTTCCAGTTGCCGGAACCGGAACAGAGGGTAACCGGTCTGACCGGTCAGGGACATCGGTCTGACTGGTTGCGGCCAGATCAGCTGAGTTTGCTGCAGATGGCTCAGCCTTTTCTGGTTCTTTAGCTTGAACGTCTTGAACACCAGAACCATCCTTGGAACTCTAACCAGACGGCGGAATAATCGGCTTAACCTCATTGAACCACTCCTCCCTCTTTTTAGCCGATTCTTCCTCCCTTTACTTTTGAGTACGCAACCGATGTAATCTCCTCTTCTGAGAATGAGTCAAACCAGGAGGACACCACTTTGGCTGTGTATACTGAGGTAACAGAACCTTTTTTATGGCCGAGGCACCAATAAGATTAGGTCCATCGGCGATTGATGTATTAACTGCCATGGAGCCAACTTGAATCACACTCTTCACAACTGGCTTTGGAATAGCAGGTACAAGCCCTTTCTTCTTCTGAATAGGACGATATTCCTGTTTGGCCGGCTCTTTGCCCGGCCTCCTCTGGAAACCGGTCTGACTGGTCTGGGTGACCGGTCTGTGCTGCTGAGGCACAGACACCTGTCTTGGTTGAAAGTTTGCAGGCCTAGGCTGTGGTGGATTTATTCTTGCATGCACAGGAGCCCCAGGCCGTGGTTGATTTGGTGCAGGACAGTAAGGCACATACATTATACCATCTCTCCAAATAGGTTGAGGAGAGGGAGGTTGATACGTCCTCCATGGCCTAGAAGGACCAGCACCGTTGAATGAGCTTGGGCCTTGACCCCACTGTCTTTCTGGCCCCTCCTTCACGCCAGAATCCCTTGGTGGCGATCTTGGTCTCTTTTTTAGTGGTTGATCTTGTTGAACGGCTGCGTTTTGCATATGCTTAGCCATAACTTGATCAAAGGTCGCTTTTGGCTTGAAAGTCTTCCCCTGATCTTTATCTTTGTTGGTCTTCCAAGTACCAACTTCAGGACGTTTAGGCACAAAAGTTCGGACCGGCCTCTGGGCTGGACCGGTCTGACCGGTCACGACAACCGGTCTGACCGGTCTGTCCTGGACAGCAGGAGCAACCGGCCTTTAATCCCGCGCTTGAGAGCTTGATTGCCCCCCAACTTCAGAAGTATTCACTATAATAGTAAGATTTTCTTTCCATCGGGAGCTTGTTTAAGCACAACTTCTCTCCCAAGCACTCTGTCATGTTCTATCATCCTCCCAGGTTCTCCAATCACAACATTCTTGCCTCCTGCTGCATCGGCATTGTCTGGCCGAACCAACATCTTGGCATCCTGAAGATCCATGGTATTAACCACCATGTTGTTGACTGGAAACGGGTGCTTATCAACTTGTATCTCATTTAAATTCAATCGTCCATCATTTACAGCCGATTGAATCTGTCGACGAAAGAAATTGCAATCATTAGTCGCATGAGAAAAGAAATTATGAAACTTACAATAAGCACGCCGCTTTAACTCCTCGGGTGATGAAATATTAAAAGAGCATTTGATATATCCATTCTTATACAATTCATCAAATATTTTATCACACTTGGATACATCAAAAGTAAACTTCATCTCCTCTTGCCGATTCCTATGAGTCGGCTTAAGAGATGTGCAAGTAAAAGCTTTATTAGATGTTGGCCATACAAATTCAACAGCCAATACATCATGAGACTCTTTATCCGAACTACTAGAATCATATTCAAGATTATGCACATTCACCCGATGAGTTCTATAGCTTTCTTTTTAAGTCTTTGCTTCGGCTTTCAGCAGCCAAAGCTCTTTGATGCACTTGGTTCACATTAAAGAAATCAAGGCCCTCTAATTTCTCCTTAATGTGAGAACATAAACCATTCAAAGCCAAATCAGCGAGATCCTTTTCGGCAATATTAACACCAAAGCAACGGTTTTTAGTATCACGAAAATGTTTAATATAGTCATTAACAGTCTCATCACGTGATTGCCTAACCGATGTAAGATGTGACAATTTAAGCTCATTGTTGCCCGAAAAGAAGTGATCATGAAATTTTTGCTCTAACTGTTCCCATGAAGTAATAGAATGGCAAACCATGAGAAAGCAGTACCAGTTAGAGACAAAGAAAATAAACGCACTTTTAAAGCCTCACTAGAACCAGAATCGCCTAGTTGTGCCATGTATTGACTTATGTGTTCAAAAGTGCTTAAAACCAGTAGAGAAAGGAACTAAATCAAATCTAGGAACATAAGGCTTTTGGTATAACCTAGCCTTATCCCTGACATCTACTCCCAAATTCTCTTTAAGAGCTGAAGCCAAATCAAGTTTGTACTTAGAAAATAATCTTATCTAAATACTCTAATAAATTATCTNAATTCAACAGCCAATACATCATGAGACTCTTTATCCGAACTACTAGAATCATATTCAAGATTATGCACATTCACCCGATGAGTTCTATAGCTTTCTTTTTAAGTCTTTGCTTCGGCTTTCAGCAGCCAAAGCTCTTTGATGCACTTGGTTCACATTAAAGAAATCAAGGCCCTCTAATTTCTCCTTAATGTGAGAACATAAACCATTCAAAGCCAAATCAGCGAGATCCTTTTCGGCAATATTAACACCAAAGCAACGGTTTTTAGTATCACGAAAATGTTTAATATAGTCATTAAGAGTCTCATCATGTGATTGCCTAACCGATGTAAGATGTGACAATTTAAGCTCATTGTTGCCCAAAAAGAAGTGATCATGAAATTTTTGCTCTAACTGTTCCCATGAAATAATAGAATGAGGAGCCAATGATGCAAACCATGAGAAAGCAGTACCAGTTAGAGACAAAGAAAATAAACGCACTTTTAAAGCCTCACTAGAACCAGAATCGCCTAGTTGTGCCATGTATTGGCTTATGTGTTCAAAAGTGCTTTTAGAATCCTCCCCATTAAACTTGACAAAATCAAGAAATCTAAAACCAGTGGGGAAAGGAACTAAATCAAATCTAGGAACATAAGGCTTTTGGTATAACCTAGCCTTATCCCTGACATCTACTCCCAAATTCTCTTTAAGAGCTGAAGCCAAATCAAGTTTGTACTTAGAAAATATCTTATCTAAATACTCTAATAAATTATCCTGTTGATTTGGCTGTTGAGTATTTTGAACGAGAGTAGGGAATAAATTCCCCGATTCTGATCCCCCAGGACCGGTCGGACCGGTTCCAGAGACCGGTCGGACCGGTTGATGCGGCCCAAACTGGTTGGCCGCATCTGATCCTCCAGGGCCGGTCTGACCGGTCCCAGAGACCGGTCTGACCGGTTGGTGCTGGCCAGATTGGTTGGCCGACACCTGTCCCTGCATCTGTTGGCCGAACCTTCCGAAGAGTTTGAAAGGTACTGGGCCTTGTGAAAATAAGTTTTGTACTGGTGGGGGTACAGAATATCCATAGTTTGGATTTTGCTGGATGAAATTCGTAACTTCATTATTAATTCAGCCATGATTAACCGAATTAGGTAAAGTTGCAAACGGCTAAGGCGTGACAGGCCGAGTAGGTATTGGGTTGGATGGTGTAACAGATTGCCCTTCAAAATAATTCAATGGCATGCCATACATGGGTCGTTCTATGGGCTTCGCTGCCGGTGTTTTAAGATCAGGCACAATAGGAATTTTAGGAACCAACATACTAGGATCGGCGACATGTTGTTCAGTCATAGGCTGTTTGCCTTCAAATTCTAAGCGCTTGTTCATCATCCAATTAACCAATTTGACATTATTCTCAGCCATCTTAGCCTCCATGTACTTTAGAAAGACCTCATGAGAGTTTTCATCAGGTTGTACCTTAGGAAGTGCCGCTGAAGATGATGCAGTCAGATCTACATCCTTGATCTTGGTGACCACGCCCTTGCGGTCTTTCTTGAAGTGCGACAAGTAGTAGATGCGATCTTCTTCCGCCATCTTCTTCATGTATTCCTCGAGCCCTTGACGATCTTCAGCAGATAATTCATCGTCCTTCACGACGATGATGTTCTCAAGATCGAACTCGGTGTTTGAACCCATCTGGCTAGAGTTTAGATAGATCGGCTACGAAACCAGATCTCTATTCCCCAGCGGAGTCACCAAAAGTATGTTGACACAGAATTAGGCCAACACACGAGAGCGCTAGATCGTGCAGCGCGCAAATGAGCTGCTCGCAGCCTCCCTGTGCAGATCGGTCAGACCGGTCAGAGGCACCGGTCAGACCGGTTCCTCCAGGAAGAGCATGAGCGAACCCTAAACACGCCTCCCGGAAGGATCCGTCAAGGAGAACGCGCATAGGGGTATCCTAGGGTCGGTAGGCCACCTAGAACGCCTTCAAACGTCGCGGAGATGCAAGAAGAACAGCAAGTAGAGGTTGGAAAAGCTAGGGTTTGAAAGGTACAAAAAAGTAAAGGCAAAAATAGTAGATTTGATTGAATCGATTAGGTATATCCTCAATCAGCCGAATCCCCTTATATTTATAGGGAGGGTAGGGCTTGTCCCGCAAGGAAACCAAGTTACAACTCGTCACAACCTCAGAATCCTAAATCTACTCGAATTACAGGGCAACCGGTCTGACCGGTCCCCCACACCGGTCAGACCTGTCTGGGTCGGACTCCACCTTCTTTGCGCGTCTTGCTCCACCACTGACTCTTGCGGTCATCCTACACATCAAGCACCGCAACAGTCGGTCATTCCAGAGACCATGTCATCTTTTGATCCTTGCACCAATTCTTGTGGTCCTCCAAAGCCCCTAGCACCGCAACAGTCGGTCATTCCAGAGACCATGTCACTTTTATCACACTAGGACCAATTGTTGCGGTCGTCTAAGCACCAGCACTGCAACATCCTGTGCCGGATCGGTCGGACCGGTCAGGCTAACCGGTCTGACCGGTTTGCCCTGGCCTGTGCCAATTTTGGTTGTCAACAGATACGATCCTCAACCAACTCGTAACTAAGGCAGCAGGACAATATAAGGCGGCCTGGGACCCCCTCCAAAACAACCACCCGGATATATACTTATACAATTCAATACAAACACACATTCCACATAGGACATAGGTATTACATCACCTTGACGGTCTGAACCTGTTCAATCCTCGCGTCTTGTGGATTGTCAAGTACAAACATTCGGCAAAGATTATACTTTCTTCTTTCTAGATATTATATCGTTTCATGTCATATTTGTCACATCAACTTAAAGTGCTAACAATAACATATAGGAAAGAGGTTACACCTCCCCTTCTAAATATTATATAATATGTAACACCATTTATATGACATATAGATACAGTACGGCCTGTCGGCCTACTCATCCTATTGTGTTATTGTGTCATACATTTATATATGCACATGTGCATGGGATCTTTCACGTAACCCCACAAAATAATGTTGAATCCAAAATTATTGTTAAGAGATGGGTGGTTTCGTTAGCTCGCGTGCATGTATTTAGTGTCATGTATTCTGCTTCTTTCAACCCACAATATATTGAGGCTAGATCTCTATTCTTATGCAATTGCATTGACGACACATGATATTTTTTACTTGTAAGCCCTACTTGAATCGGGGTACACTGCCAGAGAACCCTCCATCCATCCACCCACTTCGATCATGGTTGTATTGGACCCGGTACCAATGCTTGCATTGGTAC
Organism: Alloteropsis semialata; assembly: GCA_004135705.1. Taxonomy (NCBI): domain Eukaryota; kingdom Viridiplantae; phylum Streptophyta; class Magnoliopsida; order Poales; family Poaceae; genus Alloteropsis; species Alloteropsis semialata. The sequence goes on from CM014272.1 coordinate 51,174,697, forward strand.
CTGTTGGTATTTCTTAGCATCACTACTGAGAGTAGTAATGGTACTAGAGATACTTCATCGTAAATCTAGACATTACAGATATTCTGCAAGCGCACAGAAGTATGTTGTAGCATTTCACCCGGGAGTATTCCAGAGTATCGTTATTTGTTTATCCGCAGGGAAAGCGTTTAGTTAAAAGAGAGATGTGCCATCCAATGCTCTTACGTACAACAATATTAATGTACCATAATCTAAACAGGGGTAAAAGATATAGAAGTGAATGATTGGGTTGACACACAAAAGTTCATTGCTCATCATTATGTTAGTCTTAGTTAGTATAGTACACTAGTGAAGATTAACAAGGGTTTATTAGCATCATACTTATGGAACTTGGATATACTACAATACCCTATACAAGCTCATTCAATGATCGTATGCAAGAGGACACATCGAGGTATCCAGTGGTTCCGTCATCAAGGGACGACAGTAGGACATCTTATCATAAAGGCCTAATACCCACTCCCGTACGTGGAGGATTACAAAGGACGGACAGGGCTGTCACCACCTGCCGCCTACCTCTACTAATCCGTGGGGCAGCGGTACCCTCAATAGTATACCGTATCCCAAACACCATGTTTGCAATACGAGATACAACTCTATCTATCACGTTAATAAATAGAGCAACCAAAAGGCATATTGAGCCAATGCCATAGCATACATTCACTTGATTGAGGTGTAAGACATAAGTAGTATATACTAAGTAGATAAGGTGTAACTGAAACATACAACATAAGTATGAAGGTATTTCCATTAAGCTCAGAGTATTACAAGTAAGTAAGAGAATACAAGAACTGAACTCTAGAACTTACCAAGACTCCTCCAGAAGCCCTTCAGAAGATCTAACACTATGACTATCACTACTAAGGCTAAGACTAAGCTTGTAGCAAAGGAGAGCTCTTCTTCTGGTGCGTGTTGAGTACGGCGCTCCTTGCAGGTATTTATAGCATCACAAGGGTGGTTGGAACCAGCCAGAGGCGGTTGAGGCCGTTTGGAGGTGGGCCTAGGTCGGCCGAATTCCCCACGTCGGCCGACCCTTGGATCCACCGTCTTCAGCAACGCATGGCTCTGATGAACTTCTGATGATGGTTTACAGGTACTGGTCAAGGGGGAACCGAAACGGCCGCGGGGCGAGGTCGGCCGACCTAGCTGAGTCGGCCGACCTGGTTCCGCCGCCATTCGGCCTCACTCTTCTCTGGTAGACTTCCATGTGGGTCCTCATGACGGTTCCAGGTGGGTATACTCCATTTGGGTGCAATTGTGTTAATGTGTGGGCCCTTCAATCCATGGGAGTGACACGTGGCTCATCCTCACCCTTGACTTGAACCGACGGTGAATCAATGTCCATGATCCTTCCTCAGTGTGCTTCTTGACCTGTGTCGAGATTAAGCTTGATCGGGGTTCATGCCAGGTCGCCCGACCTAGCCAGGTCGCCCGACCTGGGCCTGTGCCCAGTTTTGCCCATCTTTTCCACCGTAGTCCCTGTACTCAAATATATTCCAGATATGCATGGTATACCATTATTTGAATACTAATGTCTAAGTTATGCCTTGATCTTTATTGATTTCTGAGCCTAATGACGGTCAAATTTTATGTTATAAGGACCGTCAACAACTCCCCCAAGCTTAACCCTTGCTCGTCCCGAGCAAAGATTGGAACTTTTAGGCTCAGTGGATCAGGAGTTGCTTCCTCATTACTCCTCAAAAGTACCAGTGGTTCAGCAAGATATTCTACCAAGGATTGAATGAGCTGGTAAATATAAACTTCCTTTTTTACCTTGGCTTTTCATGGGGCTTGTAGCTTCTCATTGTCTTGGGCGGTTGATGGCTAGAACGACTTAGACCAAGCACCTTTCCTTTTACCTTGCTTGACAATCAAACCGGAGGTTTTGGGATTTTCAAAAGGTGGAGTTCCTTAGGTGGTACTCTCAAGTCACTCATGGCGTATTTCCTTACCAATTTCCTCTCTCAACTCTCATGTCACTTATTGGAGTGGAGCTTGTGCTAGGAGAGCTATATTGCATACTTGCAATGCACATATTGTAAAGTCAAGATCAGGATTTAAAGAGAAATAAGTCATACTCTCAAACCAAGATGTGCACATGTGTGTATGTCATAGAAGATGATAGCTCTTTTTTACAGGTCCCTCTTCCCTTTTTATAAAGTTGCTTTTTAGAGACATGGCTTTATTTTTGAACTAAGAGCCTTTATTCGCTCTCTCTCTTCTTTTTTTTTCTTGGACCTTCATGTGTCCAAATATATATATTTTATTTTTATTTTTTTCAGCTCCATGTCTCTTTTTGCAACAAAGTTAGGGAAGAGTACCATACTTTATGTAGAGCTTTTATTTTGTTGATGGATGGGTGCCATGTTCACTTCCAGAGTAGAAGCATAACATGTATATGGTGGCGTGTACGTGACCTTGGTTTTAAAAGCATGAAGTAAATCTCTAAGAATCACAGTGACCTTGACAAAACTCATTGCAAAACAAGTTGCTTATGTAGGGGTTCAAAACATTATGAGCTTTGGTAGGGAATTTAATCACCATAAGGAACTCTCTGTTTTATTTTAGAAGAGAAAACTCCGGTTATCAAGTCCAGCTTAGTAAGATCTTAGGGCACTCAGATCTTATCATATCTTAGCTAACAATAACCTAGACCAGAGCATGCTTATGCTACCCACAGACAGACAAGATAACAGAAAAGATCATGCTCGACCAGCAAACTCAAAACTTAAGAGAATAACAGGTTGAAACATAGGTACAAGAGAGGAATAAGAGCAACTTTTCTTCATATCCAAAGGAAAAGATTTAAGCATAGAATTAAAACATTTATAGGATTATTAAATGTGGCTCTCATTTACTAACTTTATTTGAACGAAAAACTTTATTCAAATATACTTACCTGAACTTACCTGGTGGAAGGCCCTCCTCCAAGCTAGTTTGTTAACACCGATGTACCTGTCGGCGCAGGACTCGTGTTTTACGTCGTCGAGCGAAGATGTCTCCTTTGTAGGATTCAACTTGACGAAGCAGCATCTGACCCTGGAGATGAGGATACAGATGATTTAACCTGCCATACCTGTTTTCCTTTTTCTGGCGGTCGACAGCCTGTTTCGGTGTTTTCTTCGTCTGTGCTTTTGCACCTCGTGTAGACTTCTTGTTGTGCTTTGCATAACACCGGATGGGGAAATCCTTCTCCCAGAACTTCTCCATGAACTTAATTAGGCTGTCTTTCTCCGGAGGCATCACCTCTACCTCTTTGACATTCTGACTGTTTCTCCCATACTTGATCTTGATCATGGAGCATTGCTCCACCTTTGGCCTGAACTCAAACTTCTCCTTCCTTCCATTAATGTTGAGCTAGATCTCTCCAGCACCCACATTAATGTGAGCGTCTGCCATGCTCAAGAAGGGTCGCCCAAGGATGAGCGATGAATCGTTGCTCATGTCCATGTCCAGTACCACGAAGTCGACAGGAACGAAGCAATCCCGGATGCGCACCGGAATGTCCTCGGCTATCCCCTCCGGGTAGCGAACCGTGGAATCGGCCAACTGCAGTCTCATGGGAGTAGGAGACAAGATAGTATAGTTGAGGCGGTCAAAAACTACCTTTGGCATCACGCTGACACTTGCTCCTAGATCACAGAGCGCATGCTCAAAGTGTTGTGTCCCGATTGTACATGTGATGGTGGGACATCCTGGGTCCTTCTTCTCCTCCGTGACTTTATTTAGGATCGCTGCACTGCACTCCTCAGTCAGCTTTACGACCTCGGTACTTGGGAGTGGACGTTTGTTGTTGAGAATGTCCCTCAAGTACTTTGCATAGGTCGGTACCTGCATAGCATCCAGCAAAGGCACATGTATATTCAATTTCTGTATGACTTCTACGAACCTGGCGAATTGTTCGTCCGCGGATGGTTTCTTTTGACGCTGTGGGAATGGCAAGACGTTGGAGTCGTAAAACTCATGCGGCGCGGTCTGTCCAGCTGGTGCTAGTTCGGCTTCTGGCTCTTCTTCCACAGTAGGGATCTCCTTTCTTGGTGCTGCTATTTTCTCTACATGGTTAGGGGGAACCGGGTCCCGAGTAGCCTTTCCGCTCCTCGTGGACACAGCCTTAACATTTTCAAATGACGAATCCGGCTGTCTGGGAATTCGCCCCTTATCACCAGACGGAACAGCGGCAGCTAACTGAGCTAATTGGGTTTCTAACATCTTATTAAAACTCAGCTGGCTTTGGAAGGTGGAGGACAAACTTTCTATTTTAGAGTTTATGCCCTC
>CM014272.1:51188179-51201123 GCA_004135705.1 Alloteropsis semialata
CCTTCTGGGTACCCCTGGGGGTCTACCCCCGACAAGTCCCGGCGTGTCGGCGACCCTCCACTTGTACCTCGATGGATGCAAGCTACTTAGTAAGTATCCGGGATTCAATTAGTACTTAAGTCTGAGTTATAGAAAGCTGAGTTCTCTATTGTTCTTGTGAGTTCGTTGCTTTATTCGTAAAGTATTCTAATCTCCGATTAAGGTTAGGATAGCTGATATTATCTTAGGCGTGGTGCTTAGGTGTATATATGCCCTCGTTTGCCTCGTAGCCCCACAGATTAGTAGAGGTAGGTGGCAGGTGTTGACAGCCCTGTCCGTCCTTTGTAATCCTCCACATACGGGTACGGCGTAGAGCTATTTGCCAGCAATTTCCTAGAGGTCTAGGTTACCCCGGTGCCCAAAGCAAGTATAGGAGAACTCCCTTCACTATATTCACAGCCTTAGTGCTAAGTTATCCTCTCTACCTAGCCTTTATTAGAGCTCGATCGATCCGGTCAACTTTAGTAATTAGACAGTGACTTCACGTTCCCCATGGATTCGATACCTGATTTACTCACGGGTGAAAGCTACTTCGACAGCCGTGGCTTGCGGACTTTCTGTTTGCCACCGCTGGTGTCAACAAGCTTTCTGGCACCGTTGTTGGGGAACGGTAGCTGTTGTCTAAGAACTACGGTTGCCCGTTTATCTTTTATTTTATTTATTTCTTTTGTTTTTGTTTTCAACCATGGATTCCACCCAAATTCTTGAGTTTTCTGCTCTAAAGGGCGAATTATTGGAGCGCACCCCTCGTCAAATCCTATTTTAACAGATAGCTATGAACTTCGCCCTGCCTTCATAGCTATGGTCCAGGACAAATCCTTCTCTAGGAAGTGATGGTGAAAACCCATACCGTCACTTGCACGAATTTGAGTTGCTCTATTCGTGTCTGGTTATATCGGGCATGACACAGGCAACGATTAGATGGAAGCTCTTCCCGTTCTCTCTCAAAGAAAGAGCGAGGAAGTGGTATGACCATACGTTGGGCTAATGAACGGTGAATGGGAAAAGTTACGGGATAAGTTTTGTCTTGAATACTTCCTTGTTCACCAGATCTGTGCACTTCCATGCTCATGCATAATCATTGACTTCCAACAACGAGAGAAGGAAATGATCACGAAAGCATGGGACCGGTTCCAGGACTTGTGTCTAACCGGAACGGATCTAGGCTTCCCAGACTACATGCTCATGCAGCATTTCCGGTCTGGGTTGAATAGTGAAGATACCCGGTACATAGACATAGCAGCCGGAGGATCATTCCTACACATAACCCCGGCTAGAGCGAAAGAAGTCCTAGCAGCGATCCGGGAAAACTCTCCTACTGACGCGGACAAAACTGAGCTAAAAGATCCCCAAGTAGAACCCATAGACTTGCCCAGTCCAGTTCCTGAGACCCCATCCGTTGAGGAAGAGGAAACTCAACCTCTCGGATTACCTTTTGATTTCGAGGAAGATCTCTTTGAAGATTACGGGAATTCCTCGAATTACACAACACAGAAAAAGTCTACAGTAGAGACCCCCTCCATTCAATTGGAGACAGAATTTCTGAACGAAATCGTGAGGGAACTCATTTCTATCCTAAACATGAAATGGTCAAATGAGGCTAAGTTTTCTTCTGAAGTCATTCGGATTCACTCATCTTCACAGACCATTCGAGGTTTTGTAAGCAAGGTGGCAGTAGACATCCTTTATAACCTGACCGTTGGGGCTAATATCATGTCCAGTTCCTTCGCACATATCCTTGGACGCCTCAAGAAGCTGGCCCCAACATCAAAACTCCTTAGAACACCCTCAGGCCGTATTCTCAAGAGTCTCGGTTTAGCACGAGACTTTCTCCTCAAGCACAACAGGATTCAGATGGCTCCGGACTTCTATGTCTTTGAGACATTAGATTTCGACCTCATGATAGGACATCCTATCGAGGGCCTCCTACAGGATGTAACCTCAGAAAGAAATCTCCTAGCCAAGGTAGGAAGAAATCTCCTCACCATTCCTTTAGCTAGGGTCAAGAATTCTACAGTTGAACCTATGACAGAACCTGACCCAGTCGAGGTAGTAAAATCCCTTCAACCTAGTGACCCATTTGAGTCATTCCTCGAAGAGCATGTCCACGACTTTATTGAGGAAGAGGATGACGCATCTGAGCCACTTGAAAATGAAGAGCCACCTAAGTCACACATAGATCTAAAACCCTTGCCCGCCGACATTTGCTATGTCTTTCTAAATGAGGACAGGGATACCCCTGTTATCATTAGTGACAAGCTATCGCAGGACGAGAGTAATAGACTCGTTAAGGTACTCGAGAAACACCGCTCGGAGTTTGGGTACTCCCTCAAGGACCTGAAGGGAGTAAGCCCCACGCTCTGTACCTATCGCATTCCCATAGACCCATCATCTACACCATCTAGGGAGCCTCAGCGTAGGCTAAACAATGCGATGAGGGAAGTCGTGAAGAAAGAAGTCTTAAAACTTCTGCACACCGGGATCATCTATCCCGTCCCTCATAGTGAATGGGTCAGCCCTGTCCAAGTAGTACCCAAGAAGGGAGGTATGACCGTCGTGAGGAATGAGAAAAATGAGCGGATTTCTCAACGTACAATTACGGGGTGGCGGATGTGCATTGATTACCGCCGACTCAACAAGGCGACAAAGAAGGATCACTTCCCGCTCCCCTTCATCGATGAGATGTTGGAGAGACTCGCAAACCACTCTTTTTTTGTTTCCTTGATGGGTATTCCGGCTACCATCATATTCCCATCCACCCCAATGATCAAAAAAAGACCACCTTCACATGTCCTTATGGAACGTATGCATATTGCAGGATGTCATTTGGGTTATGCAATGCGCCAGCATCGTTCCAAAGGTGCATGATGTCTATCTTCTCAGACATGATAGAAGAGATCATGGAAGTTTTCATGGACGATTTTTCAGTCTATGGAAAGACTTTTGATCATTGTCTGCAGAACCTAGATAAGGTGCTACAAAGATGCCGAGACAAGGACCTAGTGCTAAACTGGGAAAAGTGTCATTTCATGGTCCGAGAGGGTATAGTGTTAGGACACTTGGCGTCCGAAAGGGGATAGAGGTGGATAGGGCAAAAATTGAAGTTATAGAATGACTTCCACCTCCTACCAATGTCAAGGGAATTCGTAGCTTCCTAGGACATGCGGGGTTTTACTGGCGCTTCATTAAAGACTTTTCCCAGATAGCCAGGCCCCTCACTAACCTTTTAGCTAAGGATGTACCCTTTGACTTTGATGATGAGTGTTTACATGCTTTTACTATCCTAAAGAATGATCTCATCTCAGCGCCAGTCATTCAACCCCCTAACTGGACGCTACCTTTCGAGATAATGTGTGATGCTAGTGATTATGCTGTTGGTGCTGTCCTTGGACAAACCAAAAATAAGAACCATCATGCTATCTCGTATGCTAGTAAAACTTTGACAGGAGCTCAACTTAACTATGCTACCACTGAAAAAGAGCTCTTGGCCATAGTTTTTGCTATAGACAATTTTAGATCTTACTTGGTAGGAGCTAAGGTGATTGTCTACACCGATCATGCTGCCTTAAAATATCTGCTTACCAAGAAAGATGCTAAACCACGCCTTATCCACTGGATTCTCTTACTCCAAGAATTTGACTTGGAAATTAAGGATAAAAAGGGAGTAGAGAATTTAGTAGCAGTTCATTTGTCGCATATGCAGTTTACTCACATGCAAGACTTACCGATAAATGACTTCCTACACGACGACACCCTACTCAAGGCGACTGCCTCCAACCCCTATTATGCAAATATTGTGAACTTTATGGTTGCAGGATATGTACCGCCAGGGGAGAACAAGAGAAGGCTTATCTACGAAAGTAGACTCCATCAATGGGATGAACCATACCTATATAGGGTGTGTTCAGATGGCATGCTCAGGCGATGTGTACCAACAAATGAGGCAAGGAAGATCATCGAGCAGTGCGATGCAGCCCCATATGGATGTCACTACGGGGTGTCTAGGACATGGTCGAAAATCTGGCAGAGTGGATTCTATTGGCCCACAATGTATGAGGATACAAAGGAATTCATTCGACGATGCCAGCAATGCCAGAAACACGGAGGGATCACAGCAAGAGATGCAATGCCACTCACAAACAACTTATAAGTTGAGTTGTTCGATGTGTGAGGCATTGATTTCATGGGACCCTTCATCAAATCATATGTTAGTGAGTACATCCTGGTGGTGGTCGACTACATCTCGAAGTGGGTTGAAGCAATGCCATGTCGAGCAGCCAGTTCCAAACACGCGCGAAAGATGTTCCACGAGATCATCTTTCCCCGTTTTGGAACCCCTAGGATGGTAATCAGTGATGGAGGGTCACATTTTATCGAAAAGACCTTTCAGAAGTTTCGGGCAGAACTGGGGGCAAGACACAATATAGCTACACCATACCACCCCCAGACAAGCGGTCAAGCAGAAACATCAAATAAGTAGATCAAGAACATTCTGTAGAAGACCATGACAGAAATGGGAAAAGGATGGAAGAGCAAGCTACCAGATGCTCTATGGGCTTACCGAACGGCATACAAAACGTCAATCGGGATGTCCCCATATCAACTGGCTTACGGCAAGACTTGCCATTTACCAGTTGAGCTAGAGCATCGGGCACACTGTGCCATAAGAAAATGGAATATGGATCTTCCAGTAGCCTAGCAGATGAGGAGAATGCAGCTATCAGAATTAGAAGAGTGGAGAGACAAAGCGTACCACAGTGCCAGAATCTACAAGGAAAGAACCAAGAGATGGCACGACAAGAGGATCAAGGTGAAGGAGTTCCACCCCGGGGATAAGGTACTACTCTTTAATTCCAAGGTGAAGCTATTTGGGCATGGAAAACTTCGAAGAAAATGGGAAGGACCATTTGTTGTGGTGGAGACTTCGTCGCACGGGGCTATCACACCCCAAGACGATGAAGGTAACCTCTTCAAGGTAAATGGTCAGCGTTTAAAAGTTCTCCTTGAACCTAATAGTAAAATAGAAGAGGAATTTGATGTGATCAATTTGGTCATGATAATTCCCATCTATAAATATCCTTCATAGTAATGTCCTTAGCCCCTAGAACCCATTTGCACACATTTTGGGGCATATTGGACCTGTCACGTTGTGCACAAAAAATTTGAAGGCGACCGGGCACAAGGCCAGGTCGGCCGACCCCCCCAGGTCAGCCGATGTGCCACTGAGCCCGATCAGCCCTATCTTCTGCACACGCTCCACTTCAACGTCTCTGAGGTCATTCCACGGTGGATGACCATTTCAAACTCTGATTGATCCGAGAAGAGGGTCGTTCTTTCTTTAAATTTCCACTCATCCTCTTCTCCCTTCTCATCTAAGTTCTTCCTCGCCCACATTATGAAACCTCCAAGCCACACCTTCCAAATCCCCAAAGATGGCCGGAGAGAGTCACTCTACCACCCGATCAACCTTTGATCTAGAGGGAGAACCCACTCCAGTGAATCAACTAGTGCCAATCAACCTAGAGTCGGCCATGGCCGTGGTGGTACCCCCACTGGCCAGCCTCCCGCTAGAGGAGGACGCGAGAGGCCGCACCAGGGGGTCGGTCGACCCCTCAGATCGAGCGATCGGCCCTGGTGGCCCCTCGGCGCACCGCTCGGCGGCGCGATCTCAATCCGAGAAGGTCCCAGAGGTGTGATGCACGGGCGTCAAGCCCGTACAGAAGGCCGACGACGGGGCAACTCACTCCAAAGAAGACGCCAGCGGCCACTCCTACCAAGGGGGATGGACTCCCTACGCTTCAACCAGGGGAGAAGCTGAAGGAGGTTGTCACACCCGGATTTACGAAGAAACCTGAATGCTACCATATGTGTATCCAAGAAGTTCAACACACACATATAGCCTTAGAATAACAGAATATCAAAGTAATCCAGTGCTCGAATACAAAAGAATAGCATCTTAGAATTATTACAAATAAGACTCAAGTCTTTAATCAAAGTTTACGCAAACGAACAAATAAACTCTCGTGGTGCCATCAACTCCACAAGAACATCGACTGGTTGACAGCTGCCTAGAAGTCTGGAATATCTTCAGGGAACTCCACAACACATTCAGGTTCATCTGATTACCCATCCGGGATTTTTTTGAATAATTGCAAGTGTAAGTAAACCAGTTTTACTTAACAAATATAACACGAGGGATGAAGGCTTAAAAAGGCTTGACACGGTTTAACTGCGGTAAGCACTTTTAATTGTTCAGTTTTAGCATTAAACCAAATTACTAAAATGTAGTAGGTAAATCCCAATAGTAACCCAAATTAAGAATAAGTAGAGTAATATCATTATATCATCATCACATTATTATCAATTTCAGTTAAACATCACCAGGGTAAAAGTCACCATTCGAAAAGGATCTAGGCCACTCGTAACCGTGAGTATGGCTGATATATCACTCTGTAGAGGTTGTACACTTTCCCTACTGGTCGTGATTCCCGTGATGCCCGGGTGAATTAGACCCATTTCACACTTCCTTTGGTGTGCGGCTGGGTTTCACTACGAGACATTTCAATAGTCCCTCTAAAAAGCTAAGAGCCACTGAGGTTTCAACATGGGCGCATGAATCCAACTCCCAGGATCAACAAAACACCCAGGGCGCAACGTGAGTGGGTTGATGGCGTTCAGGGCGCAACGTGAACAAAATGCCTACGGACATCAGGGTGCAACGTGAGTCCATCCCCGAGCAGATCAGGCTCATACTTAAACCATGGTTTCCCTCCTAACGCCTTTCGGTAACCCCCGCTAGTTAGAGTTGTGCATTTTACTTAGCCAAGACCAGAGCCCATTGATTCCCGTGGTTGCACTGTTTTCCTGGGTTGCCACTTTAAGATAGAACCATAACAAGTGATGCCCAGAACAACGCACACAGCATATGTTCCAGTTTTAAGGGTTGTTTAGAACAAAGCACACAACACATGTTCCTATTTAAAGGTTGCCCAGAACAAAGCACATAGCACATGTTCCAGATCGTGAATTGGCCTAGAACAAAGCACACAGCACATGTTCCAAACCAAGGGTTGCCGAGAACAAAGCACACAGCACATGTTCTAGCTTCCTAACCATGTTGCTAAAAAGTCAGTTTTAACATTCACAATTAATCATCATTAATAGGTATCAAGTATCATCGTTCAGCAGTATCAAGTTGCATAGCCTAGCACATTACTACCCAAATAATGCATAACCCAGGTTGAACAAGAAAGTAAGTTTCAAGAGTACTAGGGATAACCTTAAACATATTAAAGTGAATATTAATGGTGTATAGGTATCAATGAATTCTCGTGTTATACTTGCCTTCCTCTTGGTACTGCAGCTGCTGCTCTTGCTCTTCAAAGTGTTGCTCAAAGGATGACTCGAACATCACGAACACACATTCCAGACAAGCCAGTACATGCATATCAAGTAAAATAAATTAGAACAGTACACCAATCAATACAAACAATGGCTAAAAAGCTAATAAAACCATTCTATGCATTACTATGAACACATAAGCGAAAGAACCACTAAAATCAGAGTTAAAACACATTTTCTAGGGCTAAAACAAGGTCTAGGGGCTTGCTGGCAAAGAAACTAAAGTTCCAAGGGCTTATCTGTGAGAAAATAGGGACCTAAATGTAATTACATATAAAAATAGAAGGTGTAACATGTAAAAATGACAACCTTGGATGGTGGGTTCTAATATTTAAAAGCTCAGGGTATAAACTGAAAGAAAAAGGACTTAAACCTAATTACTTTTGAACTAAGACGGACCGTGGGTTGATTTCCTGAAAATCGAGGGGTCTAAATGCAAAAGAGGCACTGCGTGGCCGGCGGGCTTGCGTGGCGCTGATGTCGCACCCACGTGGCGCAAACGTGCCGCTGACAGGGCCATGGACCGGAGCCACAGACCCGATCCACGGGTCCACGGTTGACCAAAATAGGGCGAAGGGGGTACTGGGTGATCCTAGCCGTCTGGATTAGATCTGAGGGCCGAGATCAAGCGGGCGGCGGGGTTCTGGCCGGAGGCGAGCGGCGACAAGCGGCGGCGCTACTCCGGTTTAGGTGCTAGGGGGCTCGGTTGGGCACGGGGTTTGGTCGGGAAGCAAGTGGGGGGTCTTGCGAACCTTACCAGAGGGTCGGGTAGGCGATTCGGGCGGCAGGGCGGCTTGCCGGCGTCGGGAAGAAGCGGCGGCGCTTGGTTGAAGGCGGCGAGGGTGCTCCGGGGCTCGACTCAGCTCCTGAGCATGGGGTTCGATGGTGGAAGCTCCTGCGAGTGAAAGGAGGGGGTCAGGGTGAGCGGAGGGTGGCTGGACGGCGGCACAAAGCTTGGCGGCGAGCTTACCTGGCAGCAATGGAAGCAATGGCTATCGGGTGCGGGGGAAACAGGAGCACAAGGGGGCCTGGGGGTGGCTTTATAGGGTAGGGGGCGGGCGGATAGGCACGGGGAAATCCGCGGTGGTCATGGCAACAACCCGCGTGGATCTCGTGTGGTGGTTGAGCGGTGGCGCCGGCCAAGTCCGACACGGGCTCGGTCGGGAGGTGGAAGGCGGCCCTGACAGGTGGGCCCCACTTGTCAGTGGCACGGGCGAAAGCGGTCGGACGCCGGGGCGCCTTCGGCACAGGGGGACGGAGGCGATAGTGGGGCGCGGGCGGCTGGGCCACTGTTGGGCCGGGCCGAGCGGCTGTTGGGAAGGAGAGGGGGGTTAAGCGGGCTGGGCTAAAGAGTCCAAGGGGCAAAAACAGACTGGCCAAGAGTTCAAGGGCTAAAACCAGACTTAAACGCGTAAAGCAATTAAACAGTCAATCAAAAGCAAATTCCGCGAGGATTTCAAATATGGATTTGAAATCCCATCAAAAGAATTGCTAGCAAATAAAAACATGCCTCGGCATGAATGCTCACACATGGTTTCTAAACTTACCTTTGATTTTAATTTTGACATAATTTATATAAACTCCTAGGTGTCATGAACAATTCAATAATTAAATAAATTAAATCCTAATTTTTATTAAGGCCTAATTTTTAGGGTGTTATAGATGTACCGCCCTTAAGATGAATCTCGTCCTCGAGATTCGGCTGCAGATTGGAATAGATTGGGAAATTCTGCCCTTAAATCCTCTTCTCTTTCCCAAGTTGCCTCATCCTCCGAATGTTGGCTCCACTGTACTTTGCACATTCGTATCACCTTGTTTCGAGTAACTCTCTCTGCTTTCTCCAGTATTCTGATTGGATACTCGGTGTACGTCAGATCCTCCTGAACATTCAGCTCCTCCATTGGTAACTGATCCTCTGGCACTCTTAAACACTTTTTCAACTGTGATACATGGAACACATCATGAACCCTTGAGACTCTTTCTGGTAACTCTAGCTGATATGCCACTTCACCTCTTCTTTCTAGCACCTTGAATGGTCCAACGTATTGAGGTGCTAGTTTACCCTTCATGTTGAATCTTCGAACTCCTTTCATGGGTGACACCTTAAGATACACGTAGTCTCCAACCTCAAAACTAAGTTCCATTCTGCGCACATCTGGATAACTTTTCTGCCGGGACTGGGCTGCCTTTAAGTTCTGCCTAATGGTCTACACTTGCTATTCTGTTATTCTGAGAACCTCTGGTCCAAACACTTGACTTTCCCCTATCTGATTCCAGAATAATGGTGTTCTGCATTTCCTGCCATATAATGCCTCAAACGGTGCCATCTTGATACTCTGTTGATAGTTGTTGTTGTATGAGAACTTGGCGTAAGACAAACTCTTATCCCAACTAGCTCCATACTACAGAGCACAGGCTCTCAGCATATCCTCGAGTATCTGATTAGTTCTTTATGTTTGCCCATCCGTCTGCGGGTGATATGCCGAACTAAACTTCAACTCGGTGTCCATCGCTTCATGAAGCTTCTGCCAAAAGTGGGATGTGAACTGTGTCCCTCTGTCAGACACAATCCTCTTAAGTACTCCATGCAGACACACTATCCTCTCCATATACAGCTCCACTAGCTTGGCGCCTGTATAGGTGGTCTTTACTAGAAGAAAATGTGCCACCTTGGTCAAACGGTCAACAATTACCCACATAGAGTCATAACCTCTCTGCGTATGTGGCAGACCCATGATGAAGTCCATACCAACTTCCTTCCACTTCCATTCTGGTATCCGAAGTGGTTGCAGCAAAGAGGCAGGTCTCTGATGCTCTGCCTTGACTCTTTGGCATGTATCACACAAAGCAACGTACTCTGCAACTCCTCTCTTCAGTTCGTACCACTAGTACCTCTCCTTAATATCCAAATACATCTCTGTACTGCCCGGATGAATCGAATAGGCTGAGTCATGGGCTTCCCTTAATATAGCTTCCCTAATGTGCTTCACCTCTGGTACACATAACCTCTTACCATACCACAAAGTTCCCTGCTCATCGACTCTGAAACCTGGTGCTTGTCCAAGCAGGATTTGCTCCGCAATTTCCTATAGCTTCTTATCCTCTAGCTGTGCTTTTTGGATTTCTTGCTCTAGAGTAGGCTCAACTTCCAGTTCTACCAAATTGGCTACTAATCCCATGTTCAGTCATTCAAACTCTTTGGCTTACTCATCTGGCATCTGAGCCACTTCTATCATGTTGGCGTAGCTTCTTCTACTAAGGGTGTCAGCAACAAGGTTTGCCCTCCCTGGATGATAGTGAATCCCCAAGTCATAGTCCTTGATCAACTCTAGCCACTTTCTCTGCCTCAGGTTTAAATCAGATTGTGTGAACACGTACTTCAAACTTTTGTGATCAGTGTATATGCCGCACTTGTGCCCAATCAAGTAATGTCTCCAGATTTTCAAGGCATTTATCACTGCTGCCAACTCTAGATCATGAGTCGGATAGTTGGCCTCATGTTTCCTGAGTTGCCGGGAAGCATATGAAACCACTCTGCCTTCTTGCATCAACACACATCCCAATCCCTGTCTAGAAGCATCACAGTAGATTGAGAAACTCTTATTCAGATCTGGCAGAATCAATACTGGCGCGGTAGTCAACCTCTTCTTGAGTTCCTCAAAGCTCTTCTGACACTGCTCGGACCACACAAACTTTGCATTCTTCTCTAGCAATGCTGTCAGGGGTTTGGAAATCTTAGAGAACCCTTCAATGAACCTTAGATAATATCCTGCCATTCCTAAGAAACTCCAAATCTCGCTAACATCCTTCGGTGGATTCCAGCTAAGCACGTCCCTCACATTCTTGGGGTCAATGGCTACTCCTCCGTTGGAAATTACATGCTCGAGAAACGACATTTCCTCCAGCCAGAAGTCACATTTACTGAACTTGGCAAACAGTTGTTGTTCCCTCAACCTTTGTAGTACTAGTCTCAGATGTTCTGCATACTCTTCCTTATTCTTCGAGAAGACCAAGATGTCGTCAATGAATACCACCATGAATTTGTCCAGATAATCCATGAACACCTTATTCATCAAGTACATGAAGTATGCAGGTGCATTGGTTAGCCCAAAAGACATCACAGTGAATTCATATAGACCATACCGAGTAGTGAAGGCTGTCTTTGGTATGTCAGATGGATGAATCCTCAGTTGGTGATATCCTGATCGTAGATCGATCTTAGAGAACACACAAGCTCCCCTCAACTGATCAAACAAATCATCAATCCTGGGCAAAGGATACTTGTTCTTGATGGTAACCTCATTCAGAGCCCGGTAATCTACACACATTCTCTGGGTGCCATCCTTCTTCTCTACGAACAGTACTGGTGCTCCCCAAGGTGAAGAACTAGGACAAATGTAACCCTTATCCAACAACTATTTTAATTGTTTCTTTAGTTCTTCTAGTTCATTTACTCCCATTCTATATGGTCTCTTAGCTATGGTGCTGGTCCAGGCTTAAGCTCAATGAGAAACTCAGTGTCACGTTCTGGTGGCATACCTGGTAACTCCTCTGGAAAGACATCCGAAAATTCCCCCACAATTTTGATATCTTCCATGGCTGCTCCTTTCATCTGGTTGATCTGATAGGTCCCCAATGTGGATGGGTCTGCTTGAAACTCAACCTTTTCCCCAGTCTGAGTTGTTAATTCCACTGCCCTCTGAGCACACTTGATTATAGCGTTGTTGGCTTTCAACCAAGTCATTCCCAAGATAAGATCAATCCCATAGAATTCAGGACTACAGGTGTGGCATGAAACTCTACCGTCTAGACACGATCAACAATCACCAACACACATTCCAGACAAGCCAGTACATGCATATCAAGTAAAATAAATTGGAACAGTACACCAATCAATACAAATAGTGGCTAAAAAGCTAATAAAACTATTCTATGCACTACTACGAACACATAAGCGAAAGAATCACTGAAATCAGAGTTAAAATGCATATTCTAGGGCTAAAACAAGGTCTAGGGGCTTGTTGGCAAAGAAACTAAAGTTCCAAGGGCTTATCTGTGAGAAAATAGGGAACTAAATGTAATTACATAAAAAATAGAAGGTCTAACATGTAAAAAAGACAACCTTGGACTTCTAATATTTAAAAGCTCAGGGTCTAAACTGAGGGACCGTGGGTTGATTTCCTAAAAATTGAGGGGTCTAAATGCAAAAGAGGCGCTGCGTGGCCGGCGGGCATGCATGGCGCTGACATGGCACCCATGTGGTGGCCACGTGGCGCACGCGTGGAGCTGACAGGGCCATGGACCGGAGCCACAGAACCGGTCCACTGGTCCATGGTGGACCAAAACAGGGCGAAGGGGTACTGGGTGGCCGTTCGGATTAGATCCGAGGGCCGAGATCAAGCGGGAGGCGGGGTTCTGGCCGGCGGCGAGCGGCAGTGAGCGGCGGCGCTGCTCTGGTTTAGGTGCTAGGGGGCTCGGTTGGGCACGGGGTTTGGTCGGGAAGT
>CM014272.1:51201365-51243477 GCA_004135705.1 Alloteropsis semialata
GCGGCTGCGGGGAAGGAGGGTTAAGCGGGCTGGGCTAAAGAGTCCAAGGGGCAAAAACAGACTGGCCAAGAGTTCAAGGGCTAAAACCAGACTTAAACGCGTAAAGCAATTAAACAGTCAATCAAAAGCAAATTCCGCGAGGATTTCAAATATGGATTTGAAATCCCATCAAAAGAATTGCTAGCAAATAAAAACATGCCTCGGCATGAATGCTCACACATGGTTTCTAAACTTACCTTTGATTTTAATTTTGACATAATTTATATAAACTCCTAGGTGTCATGAACAATTCAATAATTAAATAAATTAAATCCTAATTTTTATTAAGGCCTAATTTTTAGGGTGTTACAGAGGTTGTCAAGAACAAGTGGGAGGACGTCTGACGTGTCCATCTACTCTCCCGCTAGCACCCCGGAGCCGCGATTCCGGGTCTTCGGGGAAAGGAAACCCGGAGGCGGCTACGGAAAGGGGCCGTTCCTCCCCTCACACCTGAGGAGAGGAAGGAGTTGGAGGAGTCGGTGGAGTCTTCGCCCGCCGGCAAGGTCAAGAGTGTTGGCGCTTGGTAAGTCATGAATGTCTTGTAACGCCAACATGGTAAAATAAAATAAACTAGCAATAATCAGTAGGATTTGGTTTCAAATAATGTAGTTCCACTTGTACATAGAGATTATTTGGTTGCAGGAGATATGGGCCAAAAGATGAAGGAAAACAGGGCTAAGCCCAGGTCGCCCGACCTGCCCTGGTCGGCCGACCTGGCCTGGTGCCCAACAGATCCCAAGCTTGGCCATGCAGAACTAGCACAAATGCACTTCATCTAGGACGTTGGATCAATGACGGTTACATCCAATGGTGACAAGGAGGATAAGGTGAATTCACATGGATTGATGGGCCCACATGAGAACCAAGATCTACTCCGAGGATCCATACCCATCTTCCACGAGTACCAGGGTCCACATTCCAGCCACTTAGAAGAAGACTGAGGCAATGCGAGCCTGGACCAGGTCGGCCGACCTGGCCAGGTCGGCCGACCCAGTCTAGCGGCCGTTGTGGCCCTCCTTTCTCGAGCGTATCCACACCGCCTTCAGGACCAAATCTGCACCGTGGATGAATTCAGTCGGTTCATCAAACGGTCGGGCGACGTCTCCACATCGGCCGACACGGGGGTGGGCCCACTCGTCCTCAACCACCTTGTACCAGCCCTGAACCGTCTCCCAGTGCTATAAATAGATGACCAATGCCTCCTGTACAACACACACTAGAAGGAAGAGCTCCAATTGCTACAAGTCATAGTCTTAGTTAGTAGAGAAGTAGTTCTAGGAGTTGAGCTTCTACGGGTTTCCGGAGGAGTCTTGGTAAGCCTAGAGCTCAGTTATCTTTTATCCTTTGCTTATTTGTAAGACTTAGATCCTTAATGGAAATGCTATCTTGCTTATGTTACTTGACTTATAGTCTTGTGTGTTCATCATATAAGCTATATGTCTTACACCTTAGTTTAGCTGACGGATGTTATGGCAATGGCCCAATGAATCTTTATGATTATCCTTTACCTTTCCATACAACTGGTAAAGGTGTATTTCATATTACAAACATGGTGTTTGGATTATGGAATACCGTTGGGGATACCCTACCCCACGTATTCAGAGGTAGCCCCCGGGTGGTGACAGCCCCGCTGGGCCTTTGTAATCCTCGCCGTTCGGGTTTGGGTGTTTCCAGGCCTTCATGATAAACATCGTGATAGTACCCTTGGATGAGGGGATCCCACGACTCCTCGATTTGCCCTTTAACACGTGGCCCTTACTAAGCTTGTGAATTATACACTTGTAATGAATGTAACCCGTAAGTAAGAAGTACATAGAATCCCTAGTTCTCTCTTAGGATCTTCATATTAACTAGACTTATATAATGAGCAGTGAAACCTTCTGTGTGTCAACATACCCAACTCATCATGTCATGATATCCCCTGTTCTAGTCTTGGTATATTAAGTGTGATATAGTTGATGCATTGGAAAAACATATTACTTTGCCATACGCTTTCCCTGAGGAAATAAATACGATACTCTGGAATACTCCCATGTGAAATGCTACAATGTACTTCTATGCGCTTGCAGAACTTATGTAACGCTAAGATTTATATTAAGGCATCTCTAGTGCCATCACTCTTGTAGTGGTGACGCTAAGAAATGCCAACAAGCATTTCTGGTGCCGTTGCCGGGGAAAGCATTGGTCAAAGAATGTGTTAACCTCTGTATTAAATTTATGTCACAATTAAATACCATCATCTGGACAGGTTTACCCTTGTTCTGTTTCTCCTTGTGTGAAACAGGGAGAATACACAACGCTCTCAACTTCATCGGTGGAAATCGAAGTACTCTTGCACCAAGATGGCAACTGAAACTCTCATGATCGACTCAACGTACATTGCAATGGTGCAAGCTAAGCCATTCAGCGGAAAGGCTACAGCAAACACAGCGAAACATCTCTGACAATTCTCAGCAATATGCAGTCCACTAGTAGGAAGGGCATTGCAATGGTTATTCCCGTTCTCACTAGCAGGTAGGGCATTGCAATGGTACTTCAACCACCAGGCAAAGATGGATTCTTGGCAGAAATGCAGAGATCTATTCCTAGCACATGACTGGAACCCATCCCAGCAAGGAGAAAGTTCATACGCTATACCTGCCAAGAGAAAGGTGAGTGATCTAAGCTCTAGATTCCATGCCTTATCTGTCACTGTGAAAAACCAGTTCCACTTAAGTAAAATTCTAGAGGCCCAGTCAGCCCAGCTAGCTGCTGTGGTACAAGAAACCAGTCGGGAGATTTTGGCTAATCATGTAGGAAACAAGAAAGAATCAAGCCAAGGGTATGACGGACCCGAAATCAAGGTCATTTATGGAAGGAAGCCACAAAGACCACTGGTCACCAACAGTGAGCCACTCCTGCCCCTGCCCAAAGAATTTGCACAAGGTGTTAAGACTCTGAAAGCAGCAACACCAACAGCACCTTGCGTTAAGAGAACAGAATAGGAATGGTGTTTCAAAGCTTCCGCATCCTCTTCAAATGTGGAAGACAAGTCATCAAGCTAAATCATATTTTGAAGGCGTCCGCACTCGATGGACGAAAAACAACGAGTCCTCACCGGTAGGTACATCGGTATGTATCTCATATTTATTTCACAATGCATATTTATTTCTCAAGCATGTTTGAATGTCCCCAAATTTTGGCATTTAAATTTAAAAACTTTGGAGCCATCTTCTTGAATTCCCCTTGGATACCTGGCCACCACTGCTCATGCACCCAGCATTCATCACAACGTTGAACCATGTGCCACTCTGCAAAAGCAAAGCCGGAACCTAGCTAAGGCTCGGTTGGCCGACGTGCCCATCCTGTGGTCTTTGCAGAGCGTTCAAACATCATCATACCCTACCGTAGGCACTCACCATACCTTTCGAAAGAGGGCATTAAACGGTGTCCAACACCAGTTAGCCGACTAGCTCATGTCGCCCGACGCGTGCTTCCCTCTTTTGCAAAGTTTTCAACCAGTTTGCAGATGCCAGGGTATCCAACGCGCTCGTTATCAAAGCCTGGCCAGAACACCTCTGCGGGAGGGTCGGCCGACCCCTTCTGGTCGGCTAACCGGGGGTGAACTATAAAAAGCCTCGGCCTGCTGCTTGATCACTTCGCCCCAACCCAAGCTGCGTTTTGCCCTCGGAGTTTCTCTTCTCCCTCTGCTAGTTCTCAAGTTCTTTAGCTCCTTTGTTTGAAATTCAATAAAAATTGAAAAAAATTGAAAACTCAAATAAAATGGACTTCATTTCTGCATAATGGTGCTGTTCTTCTTGTGCTTAAGTGCTTGAACATGTTGTGGAGGTTCTCAATCACGCAAGAACTTTTGTTTGTGGTGTGTCATAACCCACAAGAACACTGTTGTGGAGGCAACCACGCCCCACAAGAACGACTAACTCTTGGACGACTAACTCACTAACGCTAATCCTTTTGGCCTTCCGAGTGTTGTTGCTTGTGCAGGCATCATGAACCTCGTCCGAGGAGTCGTAAAGCAAGCAAAGAAGTTGAAGGGGTCAAGCTCGAGGTGGAGCCGACATTCCGGAAGCACTGAGTTGGTCTCCTCCAGCACGGAGATCATGGACTCAGCCGGTGGCTCCGAAGAAAGGATGGGCAGCCAACATTCCATGGAGATCTCCGAAGACCAGTACTACTACATCGGGGCTGGCGCCACATCCGTAGGAGGCGGAGGCGGCAGCGGCAATGGAGACGGTAATGGGGACAGCTCCAGCAACAACCACAACGAAGACGACCCTCACCCGGCGTTCATCTCCGACGATCAACTCGACATCGAGGAAGGCTACGAGATGGAAGCATATCACATTCTCCTGGGTCGCACTTTTGATCACACACGTGTGTTCACAAGCAAACTCATGGAGAAATTAGGTGTGGCCACTGACTTCAAAACCATTTGGGTGCTATGGGATGGTCAGATTTTGCGCGCATTCATGAGGGTGGGTGTCGCTTGTTAACAATCCAATTTCTTGCTACCTTGAGAAAATCCGAGGAAGGGATTACTTTTCGCTTTCTAAGGGAAGAGTACTTCATTTCCTGGAGGCAGCTTAGTAGCCATTTGGGTTTTAGCAAGCGTTGTAGCTTGGAGGTTGATAAAGTTTTGAGGCTTTTTGTTAGAGAATCTTTCTGGCGGGACATCTCGGTATCACAGATGGGACTCCACAAGAACAAGCCACATTCATAACCCCACTCTTCGTTTTATACACCGCTGGACTGCCATGACTCTTTTCCCTCGAAATGATCTTCGTACCGTTCGCATTGATGAGTTGAAATTATTATATGCGATGGTTAAGAAGATAAATTTCCCCAGTTGTTTTTATGATCGATCAATGGATGGGTGTTTTTAGAAGGCAAGGTCCCATTGAGTGCACTTCTTTGGTCACTCGCATTTTTGAGTCAATGGGCCTTTTGGATAATTACCGAGTCGAGTACCTTCCGCAGCCTCGCCCAACTCTGGATGAATCTCATTTTGTTCAAAGTCACTTTGTTACTCATGCCATAGACTAAAAGCTCGTTATGGTCTATCATAATAGTACAACTAGAATTCTGTTGCCAGCACCGGAATACTGGTTGTATAGGTGTAAAACACTTTTGTTGGAGTTACAGCAGGAAGGCAGGCGGAGCATGACAGGAAGGGTGACAAGAAGCATGTCCCGACGAGAAGAAGCCGCGGTGCCACAGTCCCAACCGGCATGGGAGCCTCCAACTCCGCCATACATACCAGCAGGATCAAATTGGGAGCAGCCACAGCCGCCCCCATCTTACATGGCAGGAGGTTCGGGATGGCATGAAGCCCCGCAAGCACAATGGAATCCCCAAGACCTGCGCTATCATCAGTCATCCAGCTCAAGTGGCGGCCCTCCTCCGTTCAATGCCCAACGTTCCTTTTCAGCAAGGGACTGGCGCAGCAGCATGGACGGGTTATCCAACCGCATGGGAACCCTAGAGGTAACCACTCGCCGTATTGATGATACCTTAACCCATCATGTGCAGCAGTCGCAGGCTTGGTGGGACCAGTCAGTGCAGAATTACAACACCCTACATAACAGCATCCAGCAAGGCAATCAAAACATGAATGCCTACTTTCAGTACCAAGGATTCGACCCGAACGACCCTCGTTATCGCCAGCAGTGAGAAGTCCAGCTTGGGGGGAGGACCCCCGCACAGGTAAGTTCATCCAACCGTGTCTTTTGTTTTTACTTCATGCTCTTAAAATCGGAGTCACGTACATGCCACCATATATGCCATACTTCTACTCTGGAAGTAAGCGCAACATGCCTATCATATGCTTGTCAAAATAAAATACTCCAAAGTAAAGGGATTTCTCTCCAAAAATATTTCTAGGTGTAAGGCTTAGGCTCCCTATGAAAAAAAAAGAGAGAAGAAGGAGAGAAGCAAAAGAAATGGACGCGTGTGTAGTCCATGAAAAAAAAGAGAGAAAAAAAGAAAAGAAATGGGAGCCAAGCTTTATAGCAAATCCCTAAAGGAGAGAAATTCCCTAAAGGAGTTCATTTTCCATTACCACATAGCCACACTTGCACACATCGATTTGTGTGTATGATTTAATTCTTCGTTGATCCTGGATTTGACTCAACAAAATAAGCAATGTATATGTAAAACAAAAGTTTCCTGTTTATGAACCCCACTTGTTTATACTATTGAGGGAAATTGAGGGGAGTGATGGCAAGGAGTTATACACCAACGAGCAACTTGAGAGAGAGTCACTTGAGGAGCTTCGTTTTTCTTTGCAAAAGTTTCTTTAAAAACCTCCGGTGTAATGGTGGAACGAAGGTTTAGGGCAGAGCACTCTCACTAAGTTGTTCTGGCTTTCAACCGCTCAAGATGAAGAAAAGCTAAAAGTCCCATAGGTTGCAAGGTAAAAAGGGATGATTTAATCTTTGTCAACTCGATCAAGTCATGAAATGCTTTCTTGTTGACAATTTCTTTGGGAAGCAAGCAATTCTGATCCAAAGTTTCTAACTCTCCAAAGCTTTGCTCGGGACGAGCAAAGGTCTTAGCTTGGGGGAGTTTGTTGGCGCTTGTTAAGTCGTGAATATCTTGTAACGCCAACATGGTAAAATAAAATAAACTAGCAATAATCAATAGGATTTGGTTTCGAATAATGTAGTTCCACTTGTACATGGAGATTATTTGGTTGCAGGAGATATGGGCCAAAAGATGAAGGAAAACAGGGCTAAGCCCAGGTCGCCCGACCTGCCCTGGTCGGCAGACCTGGCCTGGTGCCCAACAGAGCCCAAGCTTGGCCATGCAGAACAAGCACAATTGCACATCATCTGGGACGTTGGATCAATGACGGTTACATCCAATGGTGACAAGGAGGATAAGGTGAATTCACATGGATTGATGGGCCCACATGAGAACCAAGATCTACTCCGAGGATCCATACCCATCTTCCACGAGTACTAGGGTCCACATTCCAGCCACTTAGAAGAAGACCGAGGCAATGCGAGCCTGGACTAGGTCGGCCGACCCAGTCTAGCGGCCGTTGCGGCCCTCCTTTCTCGAGCATATCCACACCGCCTTCAGGACCAAATCTGCACCGTGGATGAATTCAGTCG
Organism: Alloteropsis semialata; assembly: GCA_004135705.1. NCBI lineage: Eukaryota > Viridiplantae > Streptophyta > Magnoliopsida > Poales > Poaceae > Alloteropsis > Alloteropsis semialata. The sequence goes on from CM014272.1 coordinate 51,208,520, forward strand.
GTTCATTAGACAGTCGGGCGATGTCTCCACATCGACCGTCTCGGGGTTGGGCCCACTTGTCCTCAATCGCCTTGTACCAGCCCTGAACCGCCTCCCAGTGCTATAAATAGATGACCAACGCCTCCTGTACAACACACACCAGAAGGAAGAGCTCCAATTGCTACAAGTCATAGTCTTAGTTAGTATAGAAGTAGTTCTAGGAATTAAGCTTCTACGGGTTTCCGAAGGAGTTTTGGTAAGCCTAGAGCTCAGTTATCTTTTATCCTTTGCTTATTTGTAAGACTTAGATCCTTAATGGGAATGCTATCTTGCTTATGTTACTTGACTCATAGTCTTGTGTGTTCATCATATAAGCTGTATATCTTACACCTTAGTTTAGCTAACGCATATTATGGCAATGGCCCAATGAATCTTTATGATTGTTCTTTACCTTTCCGTACAACTGGTAAAGGTGTATTTCATATTACAAACGTGGTGTTTGGATTATGGAATACCGTTGGGGATACCCTACCCCACGTATTCAGAGGTAGCCCCCGGGTGGTGACAGCCCCGCTGGGCCTTTGTAATCCTCGCCGTTTGGGTTTGGGTGTTTGCAGGCCTTCGTGATAAACATCGTGACAGTACCCTTGGATGCGGGGATCCCACGACTCCTCGATTTTCCCTCTAACACGTGTCCCTTACTAAGCTTGTAAATTATACACTTGTAATGAATGTAACCCGTAAGTAAGAAGTACATAGAATCCCTAGTTCTCTCTTAGGATCTTCATATTAACTAGACATATATAATGAGCAGTGAAACCATCTGTGTGTCAACATACCCAACTCATCATGTCATGATATCCCCTATTCTAGTCTTGGTATATTAAGTGTGATATAGTTGATGCATTGGAAAAACATATTACTTTGCCATACGCTTTCCCTGAGGAAATAAATACGATACTCTGGAATACTCCCAGGTGAAATGCTACAATGTACTTCTATGCGCTTGCAGAACTTATGTAATGCTAAGATTTATATTAAGACATCTCCAGTGCCATCACTCTTGTAGTGGTGATGCTAAGAAATGCCAACAAAGAGGCATATCAAGCCTCCTCCAATTCGCAGGCTAAGGGGTCACTATGAAAGTGATGAAGAAAAGGCCCCCATGGCCCCCTCCAATGCAGAGTTGCTAGAGTTGATTAATCAACTCGGTCGCGACTATGCCAAGTTGGAGAAGTGGTTCGCTGAAGAGCGATTTGAGCTTTGAACCTTCAAGACAACTTTGATATGTTGCATAGATCAACAGTCGTGAAGCTCAAACGCTTTGCGAAAGCCGTAGGGAATGAAAACCTTTACAATACACCTTAAGCACCCTGGCTTTAGACTAGGATAGGCACATTAGCTTTAATTCCTTCATTTATTTCATTCCTTTATTTGATTACTCTGTAATGTGCCTATGCTATGATGAATACAATAAAATGTTTAGTGTATTAGGGTTGTGTTTCTTGTTTCCACTTGTTTTTGAATAAAGGTACAAGTGTGGGGGAGTCCCTCGCCAGAGGACTGACAGAAAACAGAACGATGCAACGCGAAACAGTACAGAACAGAACGAAACATAGCAGCACGCAAAAGAGCTAGACCAGAAGGGTTGCCCCCAGGTCGCCCGACCCCACCAGGTTGGCCGACCTGGCCTGGGTCCCTCCTGGCCTCCTTTTTTCCCTGCACGCTGGTTTGATCCTCCTATACCCTGTTTCAGTTGAATCTCTGCAAAATTAGATCATGGAATTCAGAACTTAAATAAAATTAACCCTTCTTATCTCCCCATCACATGAAAAATTATTAACTTACATATATTTTATTCCTTGTACATTTTGGCTCATGGAAATCCTCGCATATTTAGGAACCATGTCACCTAAGTTATTGCATTTTGAGATATGGTCTTTTCATGAAGGATGCTATTACTTATTCAAGTACTTGGAATTTATGAAAAGTTTTAAAAAATTGCTAACCTTGCCATGCTCCTCATGAGTTTGAGAGACAACCAAGTACAATTAAAGTCAAGCATATCTTTTAAGCTTTGAGTTGTTTCAAGGTTTGTGACCCTTGTTAGAGATACTTCATATTTTTAAAGTCAAGATCACATACACTCCACCATACAAAGCTAAACCCTTACACTGAGGGTAAAGTAAAACAGGCCTTTGCTCCATATTCATGAATAAATACTCCTAAAATGGCATTCTTCCCAAAACCAAGATGAAAAGAAGATATCGGCTATATGCATATATAAAAAAAAGAAGAGACTCATGCTAAAAAGCATAGAGTGAAAAAAAAGGGGGAGAAAGATGCAATAGCCCATATCAAAAAGAAAAAGAAAAGGGGGGAAGAAAGCCAAGACAAAGGAGTACAATTACATTACCACTTCATACACTTGCACATCTTGACTTGATTACATGACTTGTCTCTGGCTTGGATCCAACTCTTGGAATGACAACATAAGTGAAATAAGGTATGTATCTTGAGAGCTCCACATACAAAGTTTCATTTTGGAGAGTATGAGTGTTGTCCAACCACCATGAATATCCAGAGAGAAACTCTTTGAGGAGCAAGGCATTGGTTTTCTTTGCAAAATTCTGATAACCCAAGTACTTGAGAGTAAGCTGTGTCATGTCATAAAGAGGTTGTTCCTTTCTGTAATAACCCAAGAAGACATGTTAACAACTCTTTATAATGCCACTAAGCCTAAATGTTTGGGAATAAACTATATGTTTGTTTATAATTATTTCTGTGATGAATCTTAGTCTTTACTCAAGGACGAGTAAAGGATAAGTGTGGGGGAGCTTGTTGGCGGCTCTTAATGATAAAATCCTACCGCCAACATAGATACAAAAGAATGATAAAACAAATAGACATAGGGTTATTTACTAATGAATTCCACTAGTTTTGGTGCATATGTGCTTACAGGGACAAAGTGGCAAAAGAAGGACCAAAGTGGGCCCAGGGCCAGGTTGCCCGACCCCACCAGGTCGGCCGACCTGGGCCCGGCCCAACTGAGTCCAACTTCACCCCATGCAGAAGAAGCACACCTGGAGATCATCATAACCATTGAATCAACGTCGGTTTGCATCAAAGGCATGAGATGAACCACCCATGGATTGAAGGGCCCACACCTGAAACCAAATGCACTCATGTCAAGCGTACCCACCTGGAACCGACCTCAAGGCCCACATGTCAGCCACCCAGAGGAAGATGGGCCCGAGAGGCGGCAACTCCAGGTCGGCCGACCCCCCTAGGTCGGCCGACCTGGGCACGCGCCCGAACCGGTCACCCTTTGACGCGTACCTTTAAACCGCCTCCAGGAGAAGATCTGCGTCGTGCACGACCTAGGACGGTGGATCCTATGGTTGGCCGACCCCCTAGGTCGGCCGACCTGGGCCCACCTCCGAACCGTCTCAACCTCCTCGTACCGACTCACAACCACCTCTCCAAGCTATAAATACATGGACTCGGGACAGGGCTAAGCATCATCGAGCTGGAGCATTGTTGACGGTCCTTATAATGAAAATCCGATCATCAATAGGCTCAGAAAACCAATAAAGATCAAGCATAACTTAGACATTAGTATTCAAATAATGTTGTACCATGCATATCCAGAATATATTTGAGTACAGGGACTACTGTGCAAAAGATGGATGAAATTGGGCATAGGCCTAGGTCGGCCGACCTGGCTAGGTCGGGCGACCTGGCCTGGACCCCAATCAAGCCCATCCTCCACACAGATGAAGAAGCACACTAGGAGATGATCATGGACACTGAATCATGGTCGGTTCAAGTCAAGGGTGAGGGATGAGCCACGTGTCACTCCCATGGATTGAAGGGCCCACACCTCAACTCAATTGCACCTAAATGGAGTATACCCACCTGGAATCGTCATAAGGACCAATATGTCAGCCTACTAGAGAAGAGTGGGGCCGAAAGGCGGCGGCACCAGGTCAGTCCACCAGGCCCTACGACCATTTTGCTCCTCCTTGACCAGTACCTGTAAACCGCCATCGGGAGTCCATCTGAGCCGAGCATTGTTGAAGGCGGTTCATCGGAGGGTCGGCCGACTTGGGGACTTCGGTCGACCTGGGCCCACCTCCAAACTACCACAACCGACTCTGTCCTGCTCCAACCGCCTATGTGATGCTATAAATACCTGCAAGGGGCACCGCATTCAAACGCACACCAGAAGAAGATCTCTCCTTCGCTACAAGCTTAATCTTAGTCTTAGTAGTGATAGTTCTAGTAGTAGATCTTCTGAAGGGCTTCCGAAGGAGTCTTGGTAAGTTCTAGAGTTCAGTTCTTGTATTCTTTTACTTACTTGTAATACTCTGAGCTTAATGGAAATACCTTCATACTTATGTTGTATGCTTCAGTTATACCTTATCTACTTAGTATATACTACTTATGTCTTGCACCTTATTCAAGTGAATATATGCTATGACATTGGCTCAATGTGCCTTTTGGTTGCTCTATTTATTAACGTGATAGATAGAGTTGTATCTCATATTGCAAGCATGGTGTTTGGGATATGGAATAATGTTGAGGGCACTGCTGCCCCACGAATTAGTAAAGGTAGGCGGCAGGTGGTGACAGCCCTGTCCGTCCTTTGTAATCCTCCACGTTTGGGAGTGGGTATTAGGCCTTTATGATAAGATGTCCTACTGTCGTCCCTTGATGAGGGAACCACTGGATACCTCGATATGTCCTCTTGCATATGTACATTGAATGAGCTTGTATAGGGTATTGTAGTATATCCAAGTCCCATTTGTATGATGTTAATGAACCATTTGTAATCTTTACTAATGTTCTATGACTAACTAAGACAACTTAATGATGAGCAATGAACTTCTGTGTGTCACATTACCCATTCACTTTCATATCCTTTACCCATGTCTAGATTATGGTATATTAATAGTGTTGTAAGTAAATACATTGGATGACATCTCTCTTTAACTAAACGCTTTCCCTGCGGATAAACAAATAACGATACTCTAGAATACTCCCGGGTGAAATGCTATAACGTACTTCTGTGCGCTTGCAGAATATCTGTAACGTTTAGATTTACGATAAGGTATCTCTAGTGACATCACTAGTTTAGTGGTGACGCTAAGAAATACCAACAAGCATGAAGTCAAGGCGAAGCCCTCCTCATATCTAGAGTAGAAATAGGGAGAGAGTGAGGGAGAGTCTGGAGGAGTCCCGGCGTGTCGGCGACCCTCCACCTGTACCTCGATGAATGCAAGCTACTCAGTAAGTATCCGGGATTCAACTAGTACTTAAGTCTGAGTTATAGAAAGCTGAGTTCTCTATTGTTCTTGTGGGTCCGTTGCTTTATTCGTAAAGTATTCTAATCTCCAATCAAGGTTAGGATAGCTAATATTATCTTAGGCGTGGTGCTTAGGTGTATATCTGCCCTCGTTTGCCTTGTAGCCCCACGGATTAGTAGAGGTAGGCGGCAGGTGGTGATAGCCCTATCTGTCCTTTGTAATCCTCCACGTACGGGTACGGCGTAGAGCTGTTTGCCGGCAATTTTCCTAGAGGTCTAGGATACCCTGGTGCCCAAAGCAAGCATAGGAGAACTCCCTTCACTATATTCATAGCCTTAGTGCTAAGTTATCCTCTCTACCCAGCCTTTATTAGAACTCGATCGATCCGGTCAGCTTTAGTAATTAGACAGTGACTTCACGTTCCCTGTGGATTCAATACCTAGTTTACTCACGAGTGAAAGCTACTTCGACAGTGGTGTGCTTGCGAACTTTCTATTTGCCACCGCTGGTGTCAACAAGGGTAAACTTGGTCAAGGGTTTATGTCAACCGATGAATTAGAGGAAGTAGATATAGGTTTAGGAGATAGACCTCGGCCGACATATGTAAGTGCAAAATTGGATCCTGAGTTTAAACAAGAATTAATAAAGTTATTGAAAGAGTATCGTGATTGTTTTGCTTGGGAATACTATGAAATGCCAGGTTTAAGCCGATCTATTGTTGAATATCGTCTCCTGATCAAACCAGGGTATCGACCTTTTAAACAAGCACCGAGACGATTTAGACCAGAATTGGATAAAGAAATAAAAGCCAAAATAACTCAGTTATATGAAGCTAAATTTATTCAACCTTGCCGATATGTTGAATAGATATCTAACATCGTTCCTGTTTTTTAAAAAATGGGAAATTGTGAGTTTGTGTGGATTTTAGAAATCTTAATAAAGCAACTCCGATGGATGGTTATCCGATGCCGATCGCCGATATGTTGGTCGATGCAGCTTCAAGGCATAAGGTGATTAGTTTTATGGATGGTAATGCAGGATATAATCAAATATTTATGGCAGAAGAAGATATTTCCAAATCTGCATTCCGATGTCCTGGTGCACTTGGATTGTATGAGTGGGTTGTAATGACCTTTGGTTTGAAAAATGCTGGTGCTACATATTAGAGGGCGATGAATTATATATTTCATAAATTGATCGGAAGGATTGTTGAAATTTGTATTGATGACGTAGTGGTGAAGCCTGATGGATACAAGCAGCATTTAGCCGATTTGCGGGAAACTCTTGAATGCACAAGAAAACATGGTTTGAAAATGAATCCTAACAAGTGTGCATTTGGAGCATCGGCTGGACAATTTTTGGGTTTCATGGTTAATGAAAAGGGTATTGAAGTTGGATAGAAGAGTATGAAAGCTATCAGAGATGCTAAGCCACCCACCGATAAGACGAGCCTTCAGCCGTTAATCGGTAAGATTAATTTTGTTAGAAGATTTATATCAAATTTGTCTAGAAGAAGTGTCCTTTCTCCCCGTTGCTGAAATTGAAAGCCGATGAAGAATTTGTATAGGGAGAAGAGCAGCAAAAGGCATTTGATGAAATAAAGTGATATATGATTATGCCACCAGTTTTAATTCCACCTTAGAGGGATAAGCTATTCCGATATATTTGTCGACCGATGAGTTATCAATCGGGTCTGTTCTCATACAAGAATTTGAAGGGAAAGAAAGAGTGGTTTATTATTTGACTCAGAAATTGATTGATGCAGAGACCAGGTATCTTCCAGTTAAAAACAATGTTTATGCTTGTATTTCTCTTGTACTAAGTTGAGGCATTATGTATTATGCTCTGAGTGCACGGTGGTTTGTAAAACCGATGTGGTTAAGTATATGTTGTCCATGCCAATGTTGAAAGGAAGAATCTGAAAATGGATATTGGCATTATCGGAGTTTGATTTGAAATACGAATCGGCTAAAGCAGTAAAAGGACAAGTAATGGCTAATTTCGTAACACAGCACATCGGAGATGAAGTTAAGGTGGTTGAGCCAATGCCTTGGACGTTGTTCTTTGATGGGTCTTCATGTGGTCAAGGATGTGGCATCGGAATTGTGATTGTTTCACCTCAGGGGGCAAATTTTGAATTCAGTTATCCGATGGATCCAAGCTTTACGAATAATCGGGTTGAGTATAAAGCATTACTTAAAGGATTAAAACTGTGTTGGAAATCAAAGCTAAGGCTGTTGAAATTCTTGGAGACTCCCAGTTGGTAATTCATCAATTAATCAGTAAATATGAATGCAAGGATGATATTTTAATTCATTATTTCGAAGAATGCCAATTATTGTTAAAGGAATTTGTGATGGTTAATATTGAACATATCCCTAAGGCTCAAAATCAATAGGCTAATAATCTGGCGCAAGTCACTTCTGGTTATCGGCGTTTTCATGAGATCATGATGATAGAGCCGGAAATCAGGGATTGGAGATATGAAATTATAAATTATCTTAAGTATCCATCACAAAAGGTTTCCAGGAAATTAAGATTTATGGCTGTTAAATATGTATTGCTTGATAATCAATTATATTATAAGATGATTGATGGTGTGTTGCTCGATGTTTGAGTAAATCGGAATCCAAAGATATGATGGATGAAGTGCATGAAGGAGTTTGTGGTGCGCATCAATCGGCTTATAAGATGAAATGGATAATCAGAAAGATGGGATGTTTTTGGCCGACAATTTTGGAGGATTTTTTTGAATATTATAAGGGTTGCCAAGAATGCTAGAAGTTTGGAAATGTGCAAAAAGCACCTGTGTCAGCCATAAATCCGATTATCAAACCATGGCCTTTTCGAGGATGGGAAATTGATTTGATCGGACAAATTTATCCATCATCGAGCAAGGGACATAAATTTATATTGGTGGCAACTGATTATTTTACTAAGTGGGTTGAAGCGATTCCTTTAAAGATTGCTGATTCCAAGAATATGGTGAAATTTATTAAGGAACATATTGTATATCGGTTTGGTATTCCTCAAACTATCACGACCGATCAGGGGACTATGTTTATGTCAAATGAATTTCAATATTTTGCTGCCAGTATGGGTATTAAATTATTAAATTCTTCTCCTTATTATGCGCAAGCCAATGGTCAAGCGGAAGCATCAAATAAAAGTATTATCAAAATTATCAAACGGAAGATTGATGAACAACCGAAGCGATGGCATTTGACTTTGACTGAATTATTATGGGTATATCGGATGGCGTGTCATGGATCTACTAAGTTGTCCCCATATCATTTAGTTTATGGACATGAAGCTGTTTTGCCTTGGGAAGTTAAAATCGGATCAAGACGAATATCGGAACATGGAAACTTGACTGCCGATGAGTATAAAAGTTTGATGAATTTTGAGTTGGATGATTTGGCTGAAACTCGCTTAAGGGCTTTGCAAAACATTGAAAATAATAAGGCGCATGTTGCTAAATATTATGATAAGAAGGTCAAGCCAAAATAGTTCACCGAAGGGGACTTAGTTTGGAAGCTGAATTTACCGATAGGGACTAAAAGTTCTAAGTTCGAAAAATGGTCACCTAATTAGGAAGGTCCCTATCGTGTGAATCGGTGCATTCCTAGAAATGCGTATATTTTGGAAATGTTGGAAGGAGAGGAATTTTTGAAAGCGCTTAATGGAAAATATTTAAAGAAATATTATCCAAGTATTTGGGTTGATTCATAAAGCCAATATTCTATGAGATGTCGACTAAGATAGCCGATACGATATGTATCACCTTAAGGGCAAAAATATTTACAAAACATAAGTGTTCCTCGATGACCGATATCATCGGATCAGATCAAGTATGTGTCGATGATCGATGTCATCGGACCAAGTTCGGTACAACCAGTGGTTTCAAATATTACAATGTTTGCGGATCATCTCGATCATGCGCACACGGATGTTGTCAATCTTTTGAATTCCTCCAAGTCCTCAACATCAGAGCCGGGTACATTCTTGATGCTTCTATGGACTTGTCGGACTTCGGTTAAACATTTTTGCAGGTTCTCTTGCGCCGATGCAATGGTGGCTAGAATCAAGCTAAGTTGTTCTTGAGTATCGGATATCTCTTTACGCACTTCTTCAAGTTTCTTGATAATTTCAGCTTTAGTGACCTGAAGTTGTTCGATCCGATCCTTCAATTGACTTGGCCTGGCTTCCAAAGTTTTGATTTGAGCCTGCATCGTCTTCAGTTCCTTCCTACCTTCGTCGCGTTTCTTGATGAGGTCCTGCTGAGACAATCGCTCTGATGTTCTTTGACGTGCCGCGGATACTTGAGGTTGATGACCTTCGATAAAAGCAGCAGGGATAATAGCACTTTCAAGCTCTGATGGCAGCTTGCCTTTCAGTTCTTTAAATAACTGATGAATGGGTTCTTCGTCTTCTACAAGCACAGCAATGCTCTTGCCTAGATGAGTCAGTATTTCTTGGAGTTTTGCTTTGACCTCATCGGAAACCGTCGCAGAGGATTGAGCCGAGCTGATCTCATCGTCTCCGATTGCGACATCTAGGTCGAATGATGCGAAGCTCATTGCTAGAGAATCTTGTGCCTAAAATAAGATATTAATAAGCAAAGGTTATTGATATAATAAATTGACGCAAGGAATTGATCGGTACTAGTTTAAAAAGCCCTTCACGGACATAATCGGGGACTTCTTCTGTTGCTGAAGCCAGAAGTGTTGAGCTAGAAGGGTTAATTTGAGGTGTTTCTTGAATTGGTACAATTGGAGGGGTTGTAGTTGACTGAGAAGTCTGTTGAGTAGAATGAATAGTACTTCCTTCCGATTGCACGTTCCCGATTGGTTCCTCCGCGATTGGCTAGAGGATAGCCTAAAAATTTATAAACAGATCGGTTGAAGTTGGAATTTGATTGTTTAAGTCTAAAGGTATTTGAGAAGATTACCTGTTGGACCGATTCTGTTTGAGTTTCTTGAATCAAGGCTAGTTGAGGATCGGGCAGTACGATGTTCGTTTCCTGGAAAGGGATTTTCGTTGCCGATTTATTCTAAGAAATATGATGAGATAAACGGAATCGGATCATTACCGTTACTGCATAAATGAGCATCTTTGCGCCTTCAGCGGCTTTCTCTGCAGCTTCCTCTGCGGCCCGGGAGGTCGATTGACCGAGGATCTTTCCTCTTGTGTCAGTTGACTGTATAAAAGGATTATCTACTTAGACTTGGAATTGAGAGAAAGAATTGGAATTATGAAGAAATTGTATCGGGGTATGACTGTTCTTTAATTTCTTTGGCACAATGGCCTTTATAGTGGAAGTTTTCCTCTTGCCTTTCCCATCCATGATGTCAGCGAGGGATGGTGCAGAAGAGCCGATTCTTGGATCTGGAATCCTAACAGCATATCAGATCGGTCTTCCGCTGTTGCTCACGGCTAGCGCATTTTCTTCAACTGGCTGGGGTCCGAATAAAAAAATTAGAAGGAAACAAGGATTTTGAGCAAGAAATACTTACAGGATTTTCCAAAGCTTCATAATCGGAGTCGGTGAGGCTGCAGTAAGTAATGGCCGGAACTCTGAATAAATGAATTGACAGCTCCTTCCCCCAAGTCCTGAATAATCTGGACTGAAAGCAGGTGCATAGCTATTCGGCTATTTCAAAATCGGCGTGGGGGCGAGCGCCATGATCCGATCCATTTCTAAATCAGTTGACACAGATTCACGGTGTTTGATCTTGTCCGCGAAATAGAGGCCGATTGGAAGTTGTCCGAATCCCAACTGGTGGACCGCCACTGATGGATTATAGAATTCATAAGATGAATTCTTGCGGCCGTATGCAATATTGCTGCCAAGAATGGCAGGAGTGATGAAGGACTTAAGGGCAGGTAGGATCGTTTCGAGCTCACACTACAAAGTTTTCCCCCTTTAGCAACGCACTAAATGTGTTGCAATATGCCCAAATTGGTTGCAATAGGCGCAATTGCAACGAAAACAGTTCGTAAAATTCCGTTGAGGCAACTAGGGTTACGCAAAGTTTGGACCACGAAGTCACCTATTTCGTTGCAAAGATATTTATATTGCAACGCAATTATGCGTTGCAATACCCATCTGAAGTAACGTTGTGTTGGTGGTAATAAATCCTATTGCAACACATCGATTGTTGCCCTAGTTACTTTATGCAACGTACCCAAAGCATGGCAATAGATATATTAACAACAAAAATAGGCGTTGCCAACAACTATATTGCCACGCATCAAGAATGTTGAAATAGGTTGTACTGTCTATTGCCATGCTCCGAATTTGGTTGCTATAGGTGGAGCCCACAATTGCCACGTTACATGATCGGTTGCGAAAGGTGGATCACGCTATTGCAACCTGATGTACTTGGGAGCTATAGTTGCACCTCTCTATTGCCACCATATCATTTTTGTTGCCATAGGTGGCTTCCTATATTGCTACGCTATATGGGTCGTTGGTATAGGTGAAACCCTCGATTGCAACCCCAATCTTTTTGGGTGCAATAGGTGAGGCACAATATTGCTATGATACTGAAATTGTTGGTATAGGACAGCTCCCTTTTGCCACGATGGAGGCATGGTTGGTAAAAGCGGCCACCTATATTGCAACCGAGCTGCGTTGAATTTGGTTGTATTAAGTTGGGTTGCGATAGTATAAATCCTCTATTGCCACATTGAATTTGGTTGTATTATGGTGTACACTCTATTGCTACACTTACAATTTGGTTGCATTGTCATTTGGGAATTATTTGGCCACATTTTTGTTTTTTGTTGAAACATGTTGTCGATCCAGAATTTGAATACAATATATGATTAATAATAAAGCTTTGACAAGCATCACACATAATTCATTGATGAAACCATCCAATGTCAATTCCGAAGCATACATAGTAATCAAAGACATCAAGTTTCAAACACATAATTGTTTCCAATAAAGCAAAATAGATATAAAACGTAGCAGATCAGCAAAGGCTGCCTTCACATTGACGATCACATCATTTCTCGTTCCTCTCAAACAGGTCTGTCCTGCAAAGAAGGAGTTTTGTTATTTTCATCAATCAAACTGAAATTCTAAAGTATTGGTAACTATAAGAAATAAAAGTAAAGGGCATACAGCAACAAAAGAAAGCTGTACCACATATGTCTGTTTCTTAACTTATCAGATACAATTGACATGAAGTAAACTATCACACAGAGCTTGTGTAAGTTTCCTAACTTATCACATAATTGACGTGAGTAAAACTATCAGACGGAGCTTGTGCAAATGCTTCAATCAAATCTAGCAAAATGAAACTGAACATCTGGCTAAGATTCACAGTTTAACAGATGGGCAGACACGCCATAGAAAACTTGCACCAGCTTGCTAGACTTTGTAACTATTTTATATTGATATAGCAAATGCAATAGCATAGCCTGATTACTTAGACTGCAAACCTTGTGACCTAATTCTGATTAATACACTTGTAGACTTTGTAACTCTTAGCACCAAAAACTTAAAAAACGCTTGCTACACTCTGCAATAGATATGGACCACGTGAGTTGTACGCATGACAATGACATGATGCGAAAAAGAGTATCGAGTAAGAAATTCATGTCCATAAAGAAGAAATATTCAAGAAATAGTAGAGGGGGTTTAAAATGATTTTCACCTGTCGACTTGCTACTTCTTTTTGGTTGCTGCTCGTTTTCTAGCTGCTTGTTCCTTCAGCTGTTGTGATGTAATATAATTGCTATTGCCTTCTTTATTCGCAGCATGACTTCTAGTAGTACGAGCAGCAACAGATGGTGGGTTAGGTGTGAGTTCAGGTGGTGGCGTGCTCATTTCTTGGGTATGCTGTGTATCAATAAGATGGAGTGAAAAGTTAGGACCCATTATGTGCATTACATATCCTATGATAGCACACTAAACATTTTTTTTAATTTGTATTCAGAAACTACCTGAGGTAAAAGAACATCATGCTCTGTACTTTGATCATTTCCTCCATTCATGTTTGTTGGAAGAACCTCCTCTGCAGTTTCAGTGCCATTGTTGTTTGCCTGCATTTATAGTTAGCTTGTTATGCTTTTGCATTAAATAACTCACTTTTGCAAGTTAAGATTTAGCATTTACCTGTGTTAACCCTCCTGCTCCTTGTGATGCTCGCAGCATTGACAGAAACTCTTGTCTAAGTGCTTCTTTGTCTTCTTCCCTTGCCCTCATCAATTGTGCAATCTGAAGCCTATGTTCTTCCCTTTCCGCTTCCCTCTCAGCCCTTTGAGCTTCCAATTCCGCTTCCTTGTCACGGTCCTCAGCTTCCTTTTGTTCTTTGAACTGTGCAAAGGCATCCATGAGCTCAAGATGTTCCCTATGTCGTTGCTCCTCATAACGTTCCTGCTCCTACTGATCCTTTAGCAGTAGCTGCCTTCTACTTGGTTTCACTGCCATGTATCCATTACCATGCAGCCTCTTTGATTTGCAGCGTGTGACTTCATTATATGCATTCTGGAAGATCATGTTTTTCTCCTGCTGTGAAACAAAGTGTTCATTTGCAGTTGATTCCTTCTGTGAAATTCTGGTTTTTGCTGTGTCCTAACATACAAAAGGTACAGATGAAGGAGTTAAAGGAAGACTTCATTGTATATATTTGTTATTTGCATTAATTGCTAAGGTATTTACAAATTTATTTGAACTCACATAGATATCACTAGCTGTTTGGGTTGTCCATACTCCATCCTTGGTGTGTGTAATGAACCAAAGCTCCAAATCATCGGGCTCCTCACCTGTTTCTGGGTCTTTCTGTATTAGCAAGGGAAGAACAGATTAATATTTCATCCTGTCATAAAGCTTGTGCATGGAGTTTTCAAGTTGTTACCTTCTCATAGCTACACTGGGAGAAAGGCTTTGAGCCTGCTGTATGGTTTGTCAATTTGAGTTTTCGATTCTTAGAATTCTTCTTGCTTTTCTCCTGCACAAAGCGATGGTAGATTAAAATATGGTACAAATTGCATGAAACCAAGCCTATATATGAGAAATTTCAAATGGCAGAGGAGAGACACCAAACCTAGAATTTACTACCCCTAAAATACTTCAGCAGATAGTGCCATTCAACAATGTTTAAATCTTCAGGCAAATTTCTCATTCTCTCGTCATAGCTGTTGTATGCCTTGGACGTAGCACTAAATGTTGATCTCCATCCTTTGTAACGCTCTGAAGCAATGGCCAATATCTTTCTCCTCGTATCTTCATTATCCTCTAGGTCCCATCTAGCCTGTTACAAAATAAAGGATATATTAATAGAACATATAGATACTAGGTCATTTCTTAGATTACTTGGTAATTAAAATGGCTATGCAACCAACAGAAATAAGAATCTTACCAAGACATCAGTCGCTATGGAGTCTTTTACACCTTGGTCAATATCTTTCCATGATCTCACTCCAATGAGTGGGGCCTTTTTCCTAGTAAACATAACTATTTCATCAGTGAATGTTCGGGAGTTCTCACCTACCGCTCCTCCCAGTCTCGAGAATTCGACTTTGAGCTTCTGATTCCCAGTCCTGATTCTCTTGTTGATTGCTTTCAAACATTTCAGGGTACCATGTCCTCGTTTTTTCGTATTTTCAGGATCTTTTCCATTGAAACAATAAACATTCAAAAAGATTTAGCAGTCAAATGAGTTGCACCTGAAATTTAAAACATATTAAATACTACTTATACCATTTCCTTGCTGTTTGCTACGCCGAGCATGAGCTGGTCGCTGTGCAGGTGCTGCTATGTTGTTGCTGCCTTGACTTGAATTTATCTGAGTTGTACTGTTCACATAGGCATCTGCACACAACATCGTCACATGTGCAATGAATAAGAAATTAGTTTGCCATGGAATTAAAAGTTGTTTGAAAAAATTGGAGAAGGATATTATTACTAATGTCATCTAGTTTTCCTTCCACCCTCAACCATTCTTTGTATGTCTCAACAGTCTCTTTCCTAGTTGAATCTCCCAGTTCTGAACAAATAATGCAGTATTATGAGTAATGAGAGCATTGCAAAAATATTATATACTAGGGCGGCAGCAAAACTCACCCATGCCTTCATCCCTTTTATGCAGATAAGCAAGCCAATCCTTGTATGCATTAAGGTCGGGATCTTAAAAGTCTTCATCAACCAATGTATTACTTCGCGATTTAATGGGTGTAATAGCCATAGTAGGGTCTGTTACTTGTTCCTTTGACAAAACTAATCTCACCTCCCTCTCACCCTTATTGCATTGTACCATTTCATTGGCATCAGCATCATACCCGATCTCTTTTAGTGTTGCTACAGCGTTACCGCTTCTCTGCTTGTAGTACATGAAGTCCCTGAGCGCATACCCCAGTTGTGATTTAATTGAGGTCAAGTTTCCTAACGTGAGATCACCCCTTTCACATTCATAGTGAGCATGGTCTTCTCCCAGAGGAGCCCCATGGCAAGCGAAATGCAGTGTCCAAGTAACCGCCGAACTGCAATTTCGGCGATGACGTTTTAGTTATTTTCAGTAAGCGTGTGCACACTATGTATGTAACAACGAAATAATGATTTAAATGCACTGACTATGCAAAGGAATTAGTACAATATATGCCGGTTATGTAGATGGGAAGATTCTGGGGCATGACACATAATTGTATTCATGAGACTGATTTGTGTGTCCTAGGGCGACATGTGAGATCAGTGATCTACAGTGTCAATATGCAACAAGGAAATGGCAAACAATTCTGTTAGTCATACATGCTATTGTGCCAGTACTATCTATATGACGCCAAGAAAATATCTTATGGCAAAACAAAAGGATAGTGAGGTATGAGTGAAACAAATAAAATTAAGAAGTAAACAAATGATAGATGCATCATTTTGAATGCCTATTTTAACATGTCTGTTTCTTATTTTAACATGCATCAATTTGAAGCAGTACATGTCTTTTTCTTAATTTGAACGTAATAAAGAAATGCATCAACATAATAAAGAAACATCCATGAAGTAGAACATCTATGATTGAACATCCATGGAACTGCTTATTTTGAATGCCTCCCAAACATTCTCCCAGACTCGAGATAAAAATTTGACAGCAACTATTTTTTCATACTATACATTATAAGTAGTACTTAAGTAGGTCTTGGAGCCTCATGTTGTCATATTAGTCATCTTGTGTGAGCATACTTTTTAATGTCTAGTAAATAACCTTTATTAAATTATGAAACCCACCACAAATCTCACCTAATTAACTATTTGCAAAATCTAATCACCCTGTTATCCTACTGCATGAGAGAAAAATTGAATCTAATCTAGTTGTACCTAGCGCCGACCAACATTTAGCGAGCACAGGATGATCAAGAGAAAAAAGTGACTGGTCACCGTCAGACACCTAATCAAAACTCTAGGCAAAAGTCACTAATCTAGTTGTACCTGGCGCCGGTCATAACTAGATCAAAACGCAAGGTAAAACTCTATGCATAGATATTGTACCTGGCGCCGGTCTCAATCTGAGATGAACCATGGTGGCTGTCTGCGTCTTGGATGCGTACGCCTCGATCTTCCTCATCCAAACGTTGTGACGCCGCCTTCGTCAAAGGTGTCCGGAAGAGCGACATCGCCGCCCTACTCCTTGTCATCGACCTAGAGGCTGTTGGTGCAGACGCCGTCCTAAATGATGGCGTGACCATCGGAGGTTCATCGCCATCTAGGTCATCATCTGGTTCATTCACTGCTTGGGCTTGCACCAATTGAATAACAGAGGCATCGACGGTTGTTCCTTGCACGTCAGGTCGTGTCCAATTTGCTAAACCCACTTGTCCACCAATGAAATTCGTGCCCTGGATTCCAAGACCAATTGAATTGTCAATGTCATCCTCATTTTCTTCTGGCATGGCAAACAAATTTCTTGGTTTCATTGTGACAACACTGCTCCATCCCGGCCTGTTCACTAGTTTGACATAAAACACCGGTTCAGCCTGTGTCGCCATAATGTACGGTTCATTTGTGTACCGGAACCTAGTAGTATCAATATCAATAATCCCCCATTTATCCCTATTATATCCTCTGCCTCTGCTGCTCGTGGCAGCCGGAACATCATACCAGTCACACTTGAACAAAATAACTTCTTTTTGACTAGGGAATTCAAGTGAGATAATTTTTTTAATCACTCCATACCAGTTCATGTTTCCCGAAGTAGCATCACCCTTCACAAGCACCCCACTGTTTTGTGTTACGAGGCTTCTCTCAACCTCGGACGTTCGAAATAGCCAATTGTTGATATGGCATCTATTCAAAATACGAACTCTAGGGTCCGGTCCTCGAGAAAGGGCAAACAACTCTTCACTAACTTCCCCTTTGTCATATAGATTCTTCATCTGCAAATTAAATTAATTTTAAAACAAAACTCAGTATTCATAAAATGGGTTACATAAATATAACATGAGACCATCGCTTGGAAAAACAACCAGTACTAACCTTGCCCTCAAACCACCTTACAAATTGATCCTGGTGTCGTTTTTTAATATTCCTTGAACCATATTTGCCGAGTTCTTCCATATGCAAACTACATTAAAAAGTGCATTAATGTGTTAGTGGATGCCAAAAAAAACATGAATAAATTACAGAGGGTTTATTGTAACTTACTCCACCCATGGGCTGGCTTCATCGCAGTTAGTAATCATGTAGTGCCTCATCTGATGCATATCATGATCTTCAGGAATGTCAACATGTTGTCCTCTCCTCTTGTAATCCATGTCAGCAAATATGCTCAGACCAGATGGTGGCTCGTTCACAATGATATTTTCATGACGTTCATCACGATTCAGTTTGGTTTCCACATCCAAGAATCTAGAGCAAAATGTAAGGCACTCCTCGACTATGTATCCCTCGGCTATTGATCCTTCTGGGTGCGTCTTGTTCATCACATATCCTTTCACTGTACGTAGGTACCTCTCCACTGGATACATCCATCTATAACACACGGGCCCTCCAACT
This sequence comes from Alloteropsis semialata, assembly GCA_004135705.1. Lineage (NCBI taxonomy): Eukaryota > Viridiplantae > Streptophyta > Magnoliopsida > Poales > Poaceae > Alloteropsis > Alloteropsis semialata. The sequence goes on from CM014272.1 coordinate 51,226,805, forward strand.
TTAGCCTCTTCAGCTAGATGAACAGGCAAATGTATCATGATATCAAAGAACGAAGGTGGGAATACCATCTCAAGCCGACAAAGAGTTTCTATAATTGAACTACTAAGTTTGTCAAGATCTTGATCCACCAGCTCCTTAGAACAAAGTGCATTGAAGAACCTACTAAGCTCAATCAAACCGATGACAACTTCATCTGGCAAAATCTTTCGTACAACTAAGGGTACCATTTTCTGTAGAATGAGATGGTAGTCATGAGTTTTGAGTCCAGACACCTTACGTGCATTTACGTCAACACCTCTCCTGATATTGGAAGCAACCCCATCAGGCATCTTCACCCCTTGCAGAAATTCACATAAATGTTTCTTCTGATCTTTATTTAAAAAGTACAGGGCTGGTGGCAAGGTGTACTTATTACTGCTTTTAATAGGGTGCTGATCTTTTCGTATCCCTAGGTGCTCCATGTCAAGTCGGGCCTTCTCGCCATCCTTAGATTTACCTTCCAATTCAAGAAGAGTACCCAATATGCTCTCACATATATTTTTCTCAATGTGCATGACGTCCAGATTATGCCTTATGAGCAAAGAAGACCAGTAAGGGAGCTCAAAAAAAATACTCTTCTTCCTCCAGTTGTGCCATCTTTGATCTTCGTCCCGCTTCCTCTTTTTGGCTGTCGTGTTTCCAAATTGCACTTGTTCAAAACTTTCATACTGCTCCAATACCTGATCACCAGTCAGTGGTTTTGGTGCCTCCCTGGTTTCTACTTTGTTGTTGAAGCTGACCTTGTTCTTGCGCCATGGATGGTCCAAGGGCAAAAAACGTCGATGTCCCATGTAGCAGTGCTTCGAGCCAAATTTCAACCACAAATACTCAGTATCCTTATGGCAGTATGGACATGCAAATTTACCTTTTGTGCTCCAACCAGAAAGCATGGCATATGCAGGAAAATCATTTATTGTCCAAAGTAGGATAGCATGTAATTTAAAATTCTTCTTAACCTTTGCATCCCATGTTTGAACACCATTATCCCAAAGCTCCTTCAGCTCATCGATGAGGGGCCTTAAATATACATCAATATTCATTCCGGGAGATTTTGGACCAGATATCAACATGGACATCATCCAGTAAGGTTGTTTCTGACACAACCATGGAGGCAAATTGTAAGGGATTATGATGACAGGCCATGTGGTGTATGTAACATTTTGCATACCAAAGGGATTGAAGCCATCAGAAGCAAGACCGAGCCTAATATTACGAGCTTCTTTTTCAAACCATTCATACTTCCTATCCACATGCTTCCATGCCTCTGAGTCAGCAGGATGACGCATTTTTCCATCTTTCACCAACCCTTCCTTATGCCATCGCATTTGCGACGATGTTTCCTCACACATATACATCCTTTGCAGCCTAGGAATAAGAGGAAAGTAGCGCAGGATTTTACGTGGCAACTTCTTCTTATTTCTAGTATCAGTATCAGTACCACCACCATCGCCAACGACATTAGCAGCACCGTCTTCGACATTTTTCCACCTAGACACATTGCATATGGGACATTTATCCAATGCTGCATTTTCCATCCAAAATAATACACAATCATTCTCACAAGCGTGTATCTTTACATAGTCCAAGCCTAGATCTCGAACCACCTTGTGCACTTTCTCCAATGTGTTTGGGATACAGTGGCCTTCAGCGAGTATCTTTGAGAACAAAAAAAAGTATGGCCTCCAATGCAGCGTTACTAATACCATACATGCACTTAATCTGAAAAAGTGCCACAATAAATGAAACCTTAGTAGCCGCTTCACAGCCTGGATACAATTCCTTTTGTGCCTCCTCTAATAACCTCAAAAATACCTTGGCTTACTTTATTCGGCTGCTCTGGATTGTTAGGTTCCAAAATTTCACCTTGCATAGACCCCCTAATAAGTGATCTAATCATAGTATTAGTGGCAGCACGATCATCAGTTGGTGCGCCTTCCTCATTGTCTGGTGCTGCTGCCGCCTCATTGTGCAATCCGACATCACATGGTTCTGCATCTTCATTTACGAATCCTATTTCAGGGGGCGTAACGCCTTCCTCGTTTGACATTACAACAGGATTGACAACTGCTGCAGTTGATGAACTTTGGCCATTGCTTATGAAACATTCAGCAAACCCTCTAACAAGCACATGATTCTGAACTTCACCCTTTGCTCTTGATGCCATGCATTGACAGCCTCGACACGGACACATAGCAGTTCCACCACTCGATGTGCCAGCAAATGTGATTTCAATAAATTTCTTAAATTTCTCCATCCACTCTGGAAAATGTCGAGGCAACCGCATCCAACTCCTATCATTTATTACCGACATTATCCTGCAATAACATACACATGGAACAACGATTATCGATACTATCATTGATGAAAGAATAGTATTTGATCTAAAACAATGCAAGCTGGAATATGCAGAGCGCCATTGACGAAAGAAGGTGAACTAATTGGTGGCGCAAACCGCTTTCGATTTGTAGGTTCCGACATTATGTACACGCCACTGGAAGGTACAATCAAATCAAAGAAGAACGAAAAGCACTTACAACAAACAGGGAGAGAGCAATGATCTCTGTTGGCTGCTGCCCCTCAAGTTCAGACTTAGAGATCGGGAGCACCGTCTTCTTCCCCGACTCGAGGCCAGATCGACTACGTCGCCCCTCCTCGATCTCAAGGGCTGCGGCGGCGGCAACGAGGCTGCGGCGGCGGCGACGAAAAAATATTAGAAACGACGCAGACCTACCGACGGTGACGAAAAAAAAGAAACGGAGCCCTGGCGACGGAAAAAGAAAAAGAAACCGAGACCCAAGACCGGCTCTATAATTCTTGGGGCCCTAGTGCGTACTGAATATTACAGGCCTTTTAGGCTAATTCTTTTGTTTTCCTTTGTAACATGTATTTAGTTATTGTACGTCCACAATAGAAGCTAAACTAAAAGAGCGGCAAATAAAATTAGTAATGTCATCTTGCTTACTTTTTTTTTGCATCCGACACCTACTTCTTAGGCAAAATCCAAAACCTAAAATTAAAATATCTAGAATTACTTCAGAACCCTAACAAGTACTATCAATCAATCTGATATGATAATTAACAAGTAGGTGAGAATGTAATATTAAATTAAATACCTGGAGAGCCGATCAGAGATTGGAAATTTGGAATCGTAGACTGCGGAGGGCTGGCGCGGCACCGATCTGCCGATCAGGCGGAAGCGAAACAGGTGACCGGCGCTGTACGCTCGCCTTCTTCCGATAACAGTGGCCTACGATTGGTTTTCTTCGGCTGGCAGACTGGACACATTGGGCCAATGGGCCTTCAAGTCTAAAATTTGAGGCAACTCATACACACAGTATATATGTTCTATATACTGGAGCATGGGCCCCCTCCCGGCCTGGGCCCTAGGCGGTCGCACCCGCTGCACTGGGCCAGAGCCGGGCCTGCCGAGACCTATACGTATATGGTCCTGTACGTATTGTGGACCCCCACAAACATTACTCTACTGCAACACTACCAAAGTGTGGCAAAAAGGAGATGTTATTGTAACGAAAACCACGTTCCTTGCAATAAAGGTCTAGAATTTGCAACAACTTAAAATATTATTACACCGAAATAATATTGTGGCAATAACACAATGTTGTTGCATCCAATGGTGTCATCAGATGCAATATCCACCAATCTATTGCAACCCTACACCAAGCTTAATGCAACACATGTACGCTGTGGCAATATTGGCTATCAAAACCAACCAAAACTAATTAGGTTGTGATAGCATCTTTCAATTGCAACCACATAACTACTAATGCAACTCCACAAAGGCGTTGCAACATTCCTAGCCAATCGCCACATAAAAAGAAAAAATGGTTGCAATAGCACCTTCCTATTACAACCAAAGCCATACATGTTGCAACACAAATATTGCGTTGCATTACACTCACATATTACAACCATTTAACTGTTTCGATGCAATACACCACCCCTATTGCAACCAAATGAGAGGGGTTGCAATGGTGCTTCGTGGGTAAAGGGCGAAAACCTTGTAGTGTCATTCTGAATATTGAATAATGGTAGCTCATAATCACGCTTGGGATCATGCAATTCCATGATAAAAGCTTTCGAAGAAGCTAGCCATGTTGCCGGAGTCAAGTCTTGATCCAGGGCAGGCCGATGCTGCTTCTCCAAATGACATGCATTGGCGAGCAGATGCATCTTCTTCTTCTGAATAATAGTTTGGGAAATGATGGTTCTTGAAGTTATAGGGCAGTGCAGATCGGAACCGAGTGTGGAGCCAGAGTTGGATAAACCACCAGGGACCTCCGATATGGCTGATAGCTTGACCTGCTAAGAGTCTGGCCGATACTTGATGCAGAAGATGATAAACTGCTCCAAGAAGAAGGCGGCCAAGTGGGACCGATCCACCGTGAGCCAATGTTTCTGCAATCAACTGCATGTTGGTTGTGGCTCCGAGTGTTGATCTACAGAATACGAATCGTTCCAGCCACATATTGAGGAAGGCTGCGTGTTCTCTTTCTCCGACGGGCCAGTCTTGTGATGATCGGCGATATATTTCTTCCAGCCTTTAGACCCGGTGCCCACGAGTTTATGGTTCAGATTGTAGAGGAGCCTTCTTGGATTTGTGTTGTCAGTAATATTAAGGCTGGTTAGCATGTGCGCGTCCATTAATGTTGGTGTCATCGGTCCATGGCCAAATAGATAGGTGTTGAGAGCATCAGACCAAAAAAGGGAGCTGGAGGCCGGCAAGTTCTCATCCTTGGCCATATCAGCGAGAGATAAAGTGAGGCATTGACTTATGTTTTTTCATCCCAGAAGGTGGACTTGACAGCATGGATTCTGAGGAACCAATTTCTCCATCCTAGGACGATATTGGGCCATGATCGGAATGAATTTGCCCAATCGGATACTTGCAGGTCTGGCCCTTTGAATGGGAGTCTTTCCGATTCCATATTAATGAGGTCCGTCGGATCGGGGTCACCCATCGGACCAAGATAATATCCGACTTGAACATGGGAGACGGGGATGACTATATTGTTTCTAAGATGCTACATTAAAGGGGAATAAAAATGATAAATACAGATGCGGCAACTTGCAAGTGATTCTGGGAACAAAATGCAGGAAGTAAAAGTTAAAGGTTTCGGGTGTTTTACCTCAGGGACTTGTGTGTTGTCAGCCTTGTCACTTGGAGCCGCCATTGATGGAGATTGGATCTAGAATGAATAGTGGCCCAGATGAGAAAATTTGAGAGATCATCAAAGAGGATGCAGTAAAACCCAGATGCATGATGAAAATCATATGCGGGGGAGTTTCTTACCAGGTTCGCGGTGAAAAGTTAAAAATGGAGATCAAAGTTCGCAGTGCGAGGGGCTCGAAGAGATGGCAATGGCGGAGAGTTTGTGTGTAGTAGCGGATGCGAATGAGAGGAAGGAGACGACAGTTCGGTCTCATATATATAGAGCTTACAAGGGAAGGAACCGTCCGCGGATCGAGGCGCCGCACCCGCGCATGAATCAAGGATTGCAACAGTGAGGAGGCCCAGGTTTCTATAAACTGTTCGTTGTAGGAGTCATCATTGCTTGGAGAATTTTGGAACAAAATAATATTTTATCCTAAAATTGGAGGGCATATGTTGACACCAGATTTTGACTCAGCTGATATAAAGTATTGAGAAGTGTCAGAAAGCCAAGACTGGGGCCGAGTCCGATTCTGATTTGAAGATCTCCGATTCCGATCAGGGGTGATCCGATGAAGTCCTACTTAGATGGGGATAAGAAGGCCGAAGCATTTACGACTCTGAGGCGGGATGCTTCTAGAAGCTTCTCTAAGGCCTAATTGTGCAGCAATTGTAATGCTTTTGGTAGTTTAGATTAGTTTGCTTTAAATAAATTAGAGATATTGTCGTGTCCGACAAGGTCTAGGGGTATAAATATAAACCCTGCGCCATAGTAACAAGACGTTCACACAACCTTTCAATACAAACACAACTTTTAGCCCTCGTGCCAGCAACCCTTTTCGTCGAGTTCTTCAGCAAGCAGGGCTACATCATCTTGACCTCTGGTTTGTCTATAAGTGCGACATCTATCGAGTTATTTTAGGCTTTAGATTGAGGCGTATCGCCCTTCTTCATCTATGTAATTCACCAATTTATCGAGTTGTTCTAAGCTTTAGATTGAAGCGTATCGCTCTTGTTCGTTTAGATCGCTCACCCTTTATTGTATCTTGTTAATTTTGTCTTATCGACTTACATCTGTTGAAAAGATCTATCTGGTTTCGTTGCAATTCAAGTTTCACAATAGATCTATTCATATTGTTTATATAGCTGATTTAGATTTAATAAGCAAGTTACAAATAAATCTGGTTTAAACAAGTTATTTGATATATATCGATCTATCGGAGTAAGTAAGCTAATCGGTGCCCTGCTAGCAACGTTGTCTCGAAACCGATCCGATTGTTAGTGACATGAGATCTAGTTTGTTTACTACCTTTGGAAAGATACATATTAAAGAATGAGTTTAAGTCAGGTTTATTCTCCGATTTAGCTTCTATAGTCGATGGTTTGTTTTAATACATGATATATCATCATGAATCAGACTCAAGGCCGATGGTTCATGCTCGCAAATCGAACTCCTTCTCATGTTGATCCGATTGCTGGAACGAATCGGGGCTTTGGCCGATGAGTTCCTTGTTGTTTACTGATTAAACTCTACCTTGTCAATTTTAGGTCAAATTGACTGGCACGCCACGAACCTTAAGATTTTGGACCTGCACTGAAGTTCAAGCAAATCTTTCAGGCCACAATGTTAATTTTCGAGAGTCAACACCTGACTTTTTGGACGTCAACAGCCATATCCCCATATTCCATTAATAGAAGCCCAAATGCCCTCCACTAGTTGCCTTTTTGCCTATTCCCCCAATATGTCCCATCACCATTGGAGTTTTCTTGCCTTCCCCGCCGCCCTCCTCCTGCATCACGTTCCTTGCACCGCCCTCCCTCACCTCTCGCCGGATGCCTCGCCTAGCTTCCACCCCGCCCCGATGGCGCACAGCAACGATAGCTCCCGCAGGCAGCCGCGCGATGCTAGTTGGCGCTTGGCCCGCAGCAGTCCGGCGGCAAGCACCTCGGTGCCTCCGGCGTGGCGCCGCCGCCCTTCATCCACCCCGCGATGGATCGGCCGATGTGTCCTGGAGGCATCGTCCAACGAGGCCTCCAACCAGAACGTACAGGCGGAAGTCCCTGACGTCAGACTAGGACTGGAGTCAAGCGTTGCCGCCGCCACCCGCCGGAACAAAGGAGAAGCCGAAACCTCATCGTCGCGCAAAAAGAAGGTTAGTGTTGACGGTCCTTATAACGAAAATCCGACCGTCAATAGGCTCAGAATACAAATAAATATCAAAGCATAACTTAGGCATTTGTATTCAAATAATGTTGTACCATGCATATCTAGAATATATTTGAGTACAGGGACTATGGTGCAAAAGATGGACGAAATTGGGCACAGGCCCAGGTCGGCCGACCTGGCTAGGTCGAGCGACCTGGCCTGGACCCCAATCGAGCCCATCCTTCACACAGGTCAAGAAGCACATTCATAGATGATCATATACGTTGGATCATGATCGGTTGAATACAAGGGTGAAAGATGAGCCACGTGTCAACCCCATGGATTGAAGGGCCCACAACCAGAGCCAAGTGCACCCAAACTGATAGTACCCACCTGGAACCGACCTCAGGACCCACATGACAGTCTCCTAGAGAGAGGTGGGCCCGAGAGGCGGTTGTGGAGGGTCGGCCGACCTCCCCGTGCGCCTGACTCGGCCCTCCTTTGACCTGCAACTGTAAACTACCTTGGAGATGACATCTGAGCCGAGCAATACTGAAGACAGTGGATCCAAGAGTCGGTCAACCTGGTCACTTCGGCCGACCTGGCCCCACGGCCAAACGGCCTCAACCGCCTCTGGCCTGCTCTAACTGCCTATGTGATGCTATAAATACCTGCAAAGGGCGCATACTCAACACACACTAGAAGAAGAGCTCTCCTTTGCTACAAGCTTAGTCTTAGTCTTAGTAGTGATAGTCATAGTAGTAGATCTTCTGAAGGGCTTCGGAGGAGTCTTGGTAAGTTCTAGAGTTCAGTTCTTGTATTCTCTTACTTACTTGTAATACTCTGAGCTTAATGGAAGTATCTTCATACTTATATTATATGCCTCAGTTATACTTTATCCACTTAGTATATACTACTTATGTCTTGCACCTCGTTCAAGTGAATGTATGCTATGACATTGGCTCAATGTGTCGTATGGTTGCTCTATTTATTAACGTGATAGATAGAGTTGTATTTCTTATTGCAAACATGGTGTTTGGGATATGGAATACTGTTGAGGTATCGCTGCCCCACGGATTAGTAGAGGTAGGCGGCAGGTGGTGACAGCCCTATCCGTCCTTTGTAATCCTCCACGTTCGGAAGATGATATTAAGCCTTTATGATAAGACGTCCAACTGTCCTCCCTTGATGAGGGAACCACTGGATACCTCGATATGTCCTCTTGCATATGTCCATTGTATGAGCTTGTATAGCGTATTGTAGTATATCCAAGTCCCATATGTATGATGCTAATGAACCCCTTTGTAATCTGTACTAATACTCTATGACTAACTAAGACTACCATAATGATGAGCAATGAACTTCTATGTGTCACATTACCCATTCATTTTCATATCCTTTACCCCTGCCTAGATTATGGTATATTAATAGTGTTGTAAGTAAATACATTGGATGACATCTCTCTTTAACCAAACGGTTTCCCTACGGATAAATAAATAACGATACTTTGGAATACTCCCGAGTGAAATGCTACAACATAATTCTGTGCGCTTGCAGAATATCTGTAATGTTTAGATTTACGATAAGGCATCTCTAGTGCCATCACTACTCTAAGTGGTGACGCTAAGAAATACCAACAAGCATTTCTGGCACCGTTGCCGGGGAAAGCAATGGTTAAAGAGTCTTGATCATCCATGTATTTAATGCAGCATGATTAATTGCCAGTAATCTAGCAGGTTTACCCTTTTGCTCTGTTTCTCTGTGACGTGAAACAGGGTAGTGTATGACTGGTTTTCAACTACCATCCAACTACGTCGAGAACCCGAATACCATAGGAAGGAGGGTACGTTCTCGTGTCGTAATCCCTCAGGTGTTCTTGTCAGAGAACCAGCCAGTCATCGGAGAATCCTCCAACCAAGGAGAACAACCCGTTCGCGTAGCACCCCAACCGGAAGAAGCCATGGCCAACAGGACAATCCGCGACTACTCCGCCCCATCCGCTGCCCAGATCCCTACGGGTCCGGAAGTGGCTGTGGGGGACAATGCTTTTGAGCTCATGGCCCCGTTGATCAACATGGTGTAGGCTAGTCCCTTCTGTGGGAAAGCCAATGAGGACGCTAGTGCTCACCTGCAGCATTTCCTGGAGGTGTGTAGCACCATTACCATCTGGGGAGTCCAACAAGAGGCCATCAGGCTCCGCTTGTTCCCGATCTCACTATTGGGTAGACCAAACAATGGTTCTATTCCAACTGTGATGCAGTGAACACGTGGACCAAGTGCTACAATGCATTCTTGGCCAAATTCTTCCCCATTGGGAAAACCAATGCCCTTCGGGGAAGAATTTCCAGCTTCCAGCAAGAGTCCGAGGAGACTGTTCCGGAGGCGTGAGATCGTTTCCAGGACTACATTCTAGCATGCCCACACCACGGTATGCAAGAGTGGCTCCTGCTTCAGAACTTCTATCATGGGCTATCTTAGACAGCCCGTGAACACATGGACTCTGCTGCTGGAGGGGCATTCCTCTCCTTGACCGTGGCTGCCGCCAAGCTGCTCATCGAAAAGATAGTGTCAAACCAAGCCTGAAATGACGACCGTCTTCAGGGGCGCAAACGCGGTATGCACACCATAAAGGAAGTGGACATGCTGGCCGCCAAAATGGAGCTCATCATGAAGTGCCTTGATGACCGTACCAAAGATGGGGGCGCAGACAATGAAGGGCCACTGGATTCACACATGATGTGTGAAGTCTGTGGAGAAACTGGCCACTCGGGGAACAACTGCCCCGAGACATAAGAGGAGGTACAGTTTGTAAACAGCAACAACGGGTAACGGCCTCAAGGGAACTAGAATCAACAACGCCCGTTCTACCTGGGAGGTAACAATAATAACTCTTTCTCTAACCAACCCTCTCTGAAAGATCTTGTCCTTGGTCAGGCCAAGCTTAATGAATCTATTTCAAAAAGGCTTGCTGCTAACGATAAGGCTCTAGAGTGCATAAACTCTAAAATAGAAAGTTTGTCCTCCACCTTCCAGAGCCAGCTGAGCTTTAATAAAATGCTAGAAACCCAGTCAGCTTAGCTAGCCGCCACTGTTCCTTCTAGTGACAGGGGGCAAATTCCCGAGCAACCGGATTCCTCCTTTGAAAATGTAAAGGCTGTGTCCACGAGAAACGGTAAGGCTACTCGGGATCCAGTCGCACCTAACCATGCAGGAAAGGCAACAACGCCGAGGAAGGAGACTCCAACGGAGGAAGAAGAGCCTGAAGCTGAGCTGGCACCAGCAGGACAAACTGCACCACATGAGTTCTACGACTCCAACGTCTTGCCATTCCCTCAACAGCAAAAGAAACCATCGGCAGACGAACAATTCGCCAGGTTCATAGAAGTCATTCAAAAGTTAAATATACATGTGCCATTGCTGGATGCTATGCAGGTGCCAACCTATGCGAAGTACTTGAAGGACATACTAAACAACAAACGTCCACTTCCAGGTACCGAGGTCGTGATGTTGACTGAAGAGTGTAGTGCATCCATCCTGAATAAGGTCTCTGAGAAGAAGAAGGACCCAGGATGTCCCACCATCACATGCACAATTGGGACACAGCATTTGGAGCACGCACTCTGTGATCTGGGGGCAAGCGTCAGCGTAATGCCAAAGGTAGTATTTGACTGCCTTAATTATACTACCTTGTCCCCTACTCCCATGAGACTGCAGCTGGCCGATTCCACGGTCCGCTACCCGGAGGGGATAGCCGAGGACATTCTGGTGCGCATTCGGGATTGCTTTATCCCCGTTGACTTCGTGGTGCTGGACATGGACGTGAGCAATGACTCATCACTCATCCTTGGGCGACCTTTCTTTAGCACAGCAGATGCTCACATTAATGTGGGTGCTGGAGAGATCCAGCTCCACATTAATGGCAAGAAGGAGAAGTTTGAGTTCAGGCCAAAGGTGGAGCAATGCTCCATGATCAAGATCAAATACAGGAGGAACAGTCAGAATGTCAAGGAAGTGGAGGTTACACCTCCAAAAAAAGATAGCTTGATAAAATTCATGAAGAAATTCTAGGAGAAGGAATTCCCCATCCGGTATCATGCAAAGAACAAGAAGCCTATACAAGGTGCGAAAGCACAGGCGAAGAAAACACCGGAACAAGATGTCGACCGCCAGAAGAAGGTAAAACAGGTATGGCGGGTTAAATCATCTGTATCCTCATCTCCAAGGTCAGATGCTGCTTCATCAAGTTGAATCCACAAACGGAGATGTCTTCACTCGACGACGTAAAACATGAGTCATGCACCGACAGGTTCGTTTGTATCGACAAAATAGCTTGGGGAGGACCCCCGATAAGGTAAGTTCAGGTAAGCATTATTGAATAAAGTTTTCTTTCAAATAAAGTTAGTAAATAAGAGCTATTTAGGTTAGTCCCTTAATGTCATAAGTTTTTGCTTAGGTCTTTATTTTGGATATGATGAATAGTTGCTCTTATTTTTTTCTTGTACTTATGTTTCAACCTGCTATTCTCCTAAACTTTGAGTTTGCTGGTTGAGTATGATCTTTTCTATTATCTTGTCTATCTATGGGTAGCATATGCAAGCTCTAGTCTAGGTTGTTGTTGGCTATGATATGATAAGGCTTGAGTTACCTTAAGATCTTACCAAGCAAGACTTGATGACTGGAGTTTTCTTTTAAAAATAAAATAAAGAGTTCCTTGTGGTGATTCACACTCCTACCAAAGCTCATATTGTTTTAAACCCTTACAAAAGCTACTTGTTGTTGCATTGAGTTTTGTCAAGGTCATAGTGATTCTTAGAGATTTACTTCATGCTTTTAAAGCCAAGATCACACACACACCACCATATACATGTTTCACTCGTACTCTAGAAGTTAGCATGCCATCCATCCACTAAATAAAAGCTCTACAAAAAGTATGGTACTCTTCCCCAACTTTAGTGCAAAAGAAGAGACATGGGCTGATGAAAAAAAATATAGGCACATAAAGGTCCAAGTATGTAAAAAACAAAAAGCACATGAAGGCTCTTAGTTCAAGAAAAATATCCATGTCTCTAAAATCACCTTCATAAGGGGAAGAGGAACTTACAAAAAGGAGCTATCATACATGTTGCCATCCACACACGTGCACATCTTGGTTTGAGAGTATGACTTACTTCTCTTTGAATCCTGGTTTTGACTTTACAATATGTGCAATGCAAGTATGCTATAAAGCTCTCCTAGCACAAACTCCACTCCAATGAGTGATATGAGAGTTGAGAGAGGAACTTGGTAAGGAAATACACCTTGAGTGACTTGAGAGTACCACCTAAGGAACTCTACCTTTTAAAAAAAATCCCAAAACCTCCGGTTAGATTATCAAGCAAGGTAGAAGGCAAGGTGCTTGGTATAAGTCGTTCTGGCTACCAACCGCCCAAGACAAAGAGAAGCTACAAGCCCCATGAGAGGCTAAGGTAATAAGGGAAGTATATTTTACCAGCTTATTCAATTCTTGGTAGAATATCTTGTTGAACCACTGGTACTTTTGAGGAGTAATGAGGAAGCAACTCCTGATCCACTGAGCCTAAAAGTTTTAGTCTTTGCTCGGGATGAGCAAAGGGCTAAGCTTGGGGGAGTTGTTGACGGTCCTTATAACGAAAATCTGACCATCAATAGGCTCAGAAAACCAATAAAGATCAAAGCATAACTTAGGCATTTGTATTCAAATAATGTTGTACCATGCAGATCCAGAATATATTTGAGTACAGCGACTACGGTGCCAAAGATGGATGAAATTGGGCACAGGCCCAGGTCGGCCGACCTGGCTAAGTCGGGCGACCTGCCTGGACCCCAATCGAGCCCATACTTCACACAGGTCAAGAAGCACATTCATAGATGATCATAGACCTTGGATCATGGTCGGTTGAATACAAGGGCCCACAACCAGAGCCAAGTGCACCCAAACCAACAGTACCCACTTGGAACCGACCTCAGGACCCACATGACAGTCTCCCAGAGAAAGGTGGGCCCGAGAGGCGGTTGTGGAGGGTCGGCCGACATCCCTAGGTCGGCCGACCTCCCCGTGCGCCCGACTCGGCCCCCCTTTGACCTACAACTGTAAACCGCCTTGGAGATGACATCTGAGCCGAGCAATACTGAAGACGGTGGATCCAAGGGTCGGCCGACCTGGTCACTTTGGCCGACCTGGCCCCACGGCCAAACGGCCTCAACCGCCTCTGGCCTGCTTCAAACACCTATGTAATGCTATAAATATCTGAAAAGGGCATCATACTCAACACACACTAGAAGAAGAGCTCTCCTTTGCTACAAGCTTAGTCTTAGTCTTAGTAGTGATAGTCATAGTAGTAGATCTTCTGAATGGCTTCCGGAGGAGTCTTGGTAAGTTCTAGAGTTCAGTTCTTGTATTCTCTTACTTACTTGTAATACTCTGAGCTTAATGGAAGTATCTTCATACTTATGTTGTATGCCTCAGTTATACTTTATCCACTTAGTATATACTACTTATGTCTTGCACCTCGTTCAAGTGAATGTATACTATGACATTGGCTCAATGTGCCGTATGGTTGCTCTATTTATTAACGTGATAGATAGAGTTGTATTTCTTATTGCAAACATGGTGTTTGGGATATGAAATACTGTTGAGGGTATCGCTGCCCCACGGATTTGTAGAGGTAGGCGGCAGGTGGTGACACCCCTGTCCGTTCTTTGTAATTCTCCATGTTCGGGAGATGATATTAGGCCTTTATGATAAGACGTCCAACTGTCGTCCCTTGATGAGGGAACCACTAGATACCTCGATATGTCCTCTTGCATATGTCCATTGTATGAGCTTGTATAGGGTATTGTAGTATATCCAAGTCCCATATGTATGATGCTAATGAAGCCCTTTGTAATCTGTACTAATGTTCTATAACTAACTAAGACTACCATAATGATGAGCAATGAACTTCTGTGTGTCACATTACCCATTCATTTTCATATCCTTTACTCCTATCTAGATTATGGTATATTAATAGTGTTGTTCGTAAATACATTGGATGACATCTCTCTTTAACCAAATGCTTTCCCTGCGATAAACAAATAAGGATACTCTGGGACACTCCCGGGTGAAATGCTACAACGTACTTCTGTGCGCTTGCAGAATATCTGTAACATTTAGTCTTATGATAAGACATCTCTAGTGCCATCACTACTCTAAGTGGTGACGCTAAGAAATACCAACAGTTAGCCAGACACTTCCCTGCATCTCTGTGAGCACTTTAAGATTTTGGTGATGGCGGCAAAATTGAGTTTGAGTTTTATGTTGTGTTTTTTCCAATCTGATGCATGCATTAGATTAAGATTCACTAATCATAGATTCATTTTTGCTAGATTCACTTTTGGTAGAGTCAATTTTGGTAGATTCACTTTTGGTAGATTCACTTTTGATTAAGATTCACTAATGATAGATTCATTTTTGCTAGAGGCACATTTACACCCAAGCTTGGTCCAAGGATGAGTTGAACGCGATGTTTTATGACACGGCGAATTTCCCTGGAACCTTGATTGAGGTAATTAACATTATTTTGCACTTATAATTTGCATTCTGATGATTGGTTGTCTATCAGGATACTGCTAGCATTTAGCTTAATCAAATTTGTGAGCTTTAGGGGTATGTGAGTTTTGTGCTCAAATACTAGTGGCATGTGAGTTAATTGTTTAGCATTATTTTGCATTCTCAAATCTGTTCATATGTTAAGCTTCAAAAATTATGGCTAATTGATGAGTAGGATAAGTTTAGGACCATGTGTAACTTGTGAATGCAGCCGGTTGGGGCTTGATGATTTATATTTTCTGACCCTTGTTTTCCTTGTAATGCAGACAAAAGGAAAGAAGTATGAAATCTGCTTCCCCAAGATCAAATGCAAGATGATGCTAGATGAGAACAGTGATGAGGACGAGTACGATGGACCTACCAAGTCTGGTAGAGAGGTACAATGTTCCTGCCCTATAAGTTAACCATGAGTATGATACATTGTACTGTGTAGCTAATTGAATTTAGTGTTAGTTTAATCTTAGCTGATTATATTTTTTGAAATTTTATTTTGCAATTGCCATGAATGTCCAAATGCTTACTAACCATGTTTTAAAATGTTAGATTCGAGAGATGGCAGAGAAGCTTCGCATTGAGATCAAGCGGAAGCTGCAGAGGAGTGAGTTCTACACCATCGATTCAGACGAGGACTGAAGGTGGAGGCTCAATCTATCTGTCCAGAAGAAGTAGAGATGTATAGGATGTCTACTTCTTTAGCTTCTGCAGTTTGCTTTTTTTTAGTTTAATGTGAAGTTGAATGGAAGTTGGCAGAACTGTGGTACCGTGAAAACAAGTTCATGTCTTACTGTGGTACCTTAATGATATATGATATATTAGCTTTGCTAAATTTTACTTTGACATCATTTTTTGTTAAATTTTGTGGTGCATGTTGTGTTGTCAGCATTTTGCTATCTGCTTGGCAGATAGGTGGCATTCTGTAATGTTGTGAGCATTTTGTAAATTTTTTTGGCACAATGTTTTGGTGTGCCTAGAGAATGTTGTGAGCATTTTGTAAATTTTTTTTGGTGTGCCTGCAATTTCTCCAAATCGAACAACCATACCATTGCACTATCCATGAGCTGAGTCTATCGTGCACCTGCCCTTTGCGGTTCCACGGGCCCCAGAGGTCAGAGACACACCCTTGTCTCTTCCGCCGTCGTGGACCTGTGCCCACCACAAATCCACGCAAGTATTTAGCCTCTTCGTTCCGGCCTCACCTCACCCAAGTCCACGTCCATTGACGCCTCCTCCCCCTCGATCCCTCAAAAAATCCGGCCTCAACCGACAGATCTGGCGACACCGCACGGATGATGTCGTCCCAGAAGCGCCGTGCTCTGGTGGAAGAGCAAAACCGAGATGAGGTGACCGGCCGTTGGTTTCCGGGGAAGAAGCCGCCGGGCGCGGGGAAGACGGGCGCCTCCTCTTCCACTCCCAAGAAGCGGGCAGCTCCACCACAGCTACAAGACGGCAATGCGAGCCGGAAGACCCACCGTGTGGACGAGGTGACCTCGCCGTCTCTGCACAAGAAGGGGAAGGAGAAGGGGAAGGCGGCAGCTATGGAGAAGGGGAAGGAGAAGGCCACGGTGAAGATTAGGAAATCCATGGTTTCAGAGATGGTTATCCTCCTCAACAGGATGTCTTATTTTTCATAGCAGCACTACATTGCTAATTGCTTGAATGTTTTTGTTGACGCGGAAAATCGGCGGTCGTATTCCCCGCGTGCAGCACACGAA
>CM014272.1:51244477-51274370 GCA_004135705.1 Alloteropsis semialata
TATGTATTCAGAGTACGTAGAGAGTTTTTGAGTCATTAGGTACTCAAGAGAAGATGTCTGGGGAAATAGCTGATCTGCCATTGGTAGCTCACCTTAATTACCATAGTGATTAGCATGCATATTGGATTCTAGCTTACTGAGCACTGGGAAATAGCCCAGAGAAAATCAAAGGACCTGGTGTAGGTTTGCAAAAATTCTCCTTTTAATGATGTGCACCCAGAATAGGACTATGTCATCACTACAACAAATTAATTGTTGGCAAGACGTGCTTATCTAGGTTTAAAATTGGCTTCACTTATGCCCTTAGTTTTTGACCAGTTAACATGCCATGGTTTGGCGTCAATGAATGAGTCCCCTGCTTTAAAAGAATCTATAAATAAAGAAAGCAGAAACAACCAACTACTATTCTGAAATCTATGATGTTGATCAAATGAGATGTCCTCCAAGTGAGAAGAGGAAATGCTCATACCCAAACTGGTTATTGTTCACATGACTTCAACTATTCAAATTCATCTAAATGGCTTATCAATCTGTTACTATTCTAAATAATAAATGTTAGCAAGTATATCATCCCTTGGTCTGATTGTTCTGATATTATCATTGTTACTTTTTGCATGGTGTCACTGCTGCAATCCTCAATCCCTTAAGCCTTAAATGCTACTTTTTTGACTGAGTAAACTGATCTACTGGTATTAGCCTGAAATTACAACCTCCATAATTGTAGCTGAGATGAAATAAGTGCAGATCCCTGAGTTTTTTTTAACAGAGATGTAGCGATTACTTAATATGGATTGAAAATTTCTGAGTTTATAGCCATGTAAAACAAAATTGTACACTCAAAATTATTATACTTTTGCCTACCCATTTTTTTCGAACAATCCATTTGCATGGCAGGGAGCATTGAGCTTGAAGTTCTGCTAATTGCGAATTGAAGTGCAAATTGATAGCTCCAGTCTTGAGGTCCTCAAAAAGTTAAAGTTTATATATTGTTATGTGGTAACCTGAAATCTGATAATATGAAAAGGAGGATTCACAACAACAATGTGAAAGATTCTCACATACAGGAACTGTGACCGCATTTTGTTCCACTATAATATCCCATTTTTATTTCTCAGGCAACAAAAGAGAAACGATGCACAGTACCCGCGTGGCACTGTAGCGATATACCGCCAATTTAACCGGTGGTACCTCCTTCCCCTGTCAAAAAAAAAAAGAGAAATGATGCAGAAGAGAAGAGCGGCAATAACAAGTCAAATAGAAGATCTTAGTGCTGCCTTTTTCTTCTCAATGGTGAGAGTACTTTATTTACACATCAGAACGAATGGCATGGTAATATGATAATGGAATTGATGTCTCATTGTGTATCTAATGCACATGCAAGATACAAGATTAGTGCATAGGTTAGCATAGGTGGATAGTGCAATACTTGGTTAGATATAGGTGGTCTGGACCCCTGATCGAATTGTTTTGATTTCATTTTTGCAGCTGTTTGAATGTATAAATGTAGAGTTGTATGACTGTTTCTTCTTTCTACACTTCACTAAACAGATTTCTCATCAACATATTGCATAGATACTGAAACAGCCATGGTGTACTGCATATTGCATAGCTACTGAAACATCCATGCTTTTGTTGGTTATGTGAAACTTTGTGATGCGTGCTTATTAATGTGTGAGATGAGATCTTTGTTCATTAGTTCCTAATGCGATGCTTGTGTTTCATTGTATATTGAGATAGCTTTGCGAGAGACATTATTCTTAATAAATTATTGCTCTATGTGAATGCAAATGCATTTGTTGGCAATTTTTTTTGTGATCATGCATTTGTTGGCAATTTGATGTTAGAGTTGCATGAGTACATATTTATTGTGATCATTGTAATCAGATCAGATCTATTTTGACGCAGAAATCGTGTTGGGGCAGCACACTGGGAAGAGTTTTTTCTGCCTCGGATCCCATCGTGGCCCTCCAATGATGAGATGTTCCCTTTTAGGTTTAAAAGGAAGCAGTATTCTGTTCAACTTAGTTTTGCCATGACAATCAATAAGGCACAAGAACAAACAATTCCACATGTTGGCGTGTACTTGCCTGAGCCTGTGTTCTCTAATGGTCAACTTTACATGGCATTGTCTAGAGCCACCGCTAGTGGTAACATCAAGGTCCTTGCCACCGTAGACAAAGACAAGACAAATAAGTGCCAAAAGCAAGAGAATTCAAAGAAACATCCAAACCAAAGTGGGAACGTACACAAAGAATATTGTCTATAAAGAGGTACTCACAACATAATTAAGGTATTTATGCTTATAATATTCTGACTGGTAGCATCTAATTATTAGTTACTAACAAATATTTTTCTTGGCGCAGAAATTTATGCTGATCTGCAACTGGGCCAACATTCTATCTATTTTTAGTCTGGCAATTACTTGCTTGGGATGCATATTTTATTTAGTTCAAATGTATATGAACTTTCGTGAAGTAAATTAACGGTCTTATTTTCCTTAACATTGGTGGAGTAAATCACCCAATTTATTCCCTGACATGCTTTCAAAAGTTATATTTTCATGATGGTCCTGTACATCAGGCAAAATCCGCAATTCTTAATGGTATTAGCTCATGAATGCTGTATTTTTTTCAAAAATTCCAGTAAGACATCAGTACTATGAATAGTTCTTTAATGAGGTTGTCAAATTGTAACACTGTATTTTAAAATATTGAGTAGATCCAAAAATGGTGCAGAAAATCCAAGGTAATATTTTGATTCGTATAATTGTTATTTTGTACAACTTCATGGGCCCGTAGCATCGCACGGGTCATCACCTAGTGAAATCCAAATCCCCATCCACAACTTGATACAGCCTATTCATACAGAAACAAACCCTGAAGCTGAAAGCCTCATTCTTAGCCAAAATAAAAATCCAAAATCAGTTCAGAGGCCTCCAGAGACGAAACGGGAGAAGATTGAATATTTTTTGCAAATATCTTGATAGTGTTTTGTGATAAATCATGAACTGTGAACTGCAAGCATAGCATCATTTTTTGTGAATACTTTCATTGAGTATTTGAGTGGTATAGATAATGCTACAAGCATAGAATGTTGGGAATTGACTGGCTGGCATGAGAGGTCAGCAAACTGCAGGTTGGTTTTTTCTTTTTTGAAAAAATAAAGCATGGTATGTTGAGATTTTTCAGATCTGGGTTCTGAAAAAAGCGCTGGGTTTCTTTTCACACCCTGGCCCCCCCTTTTCGAACTCCTTTTCTTGTGCTCGTGTAATCCCTTGGTTCATCCTTTGTCAGCCACAAGAGCAAGGGGGGACAGGAATCCAAAACCTAGATGTACAGAACAAAGAGTAAACTGCATCCACCATACAACAACTTGTAATATTATATCACTTTAGTCCATGAAGTTGCAAAATTTCTTCTCGTCTCCCTCGCCTGCTCCTGATGAAGCAGACTGCTGCCGAGCATGGCCCACAAACAGAACCGCGGCATCACCCTCTCCCAGTTCCCATGCGATATGCCTGCTGTCCATAATCGACCATGGGTCTGCTCAAAGTCAACGGCCATGGGCAGGTTGGGGTATGCCGTATGAACCTCCTTGACTTCCCTTGTCGAGGCTGACAAGCTCCCATGGTCGTGGATGTGAACGGCCCAGCTACGGGCACCCGCCCAACCTATCGGCACCATGGGGTCCTCCTTCAAGGAAATGCTGAGGTATCCCGCGATTCCGCGCATGTACACCGACATCAAGCTCTGCTTCGCTCCTGTCTACCATGTCTTCGCCTTCTCCTTCGTGACCGCAACCCCCCTGAATCCATGTAATATGTACATACTGGATGCTAGGGATATGCCCATTCTCACAATGTTTGATAAAATAAGATACCAGCTCATGAATAGGTTCTACACAAAGACAAAAGACAAAAGAGGCAAGGAGCACTGGAAGAGGATGAATGGTGTCATAGTGCATCCTCCGGTGTATGAAGAAAAGGTTGGGAGGCCAAAAAAGACAAGAAAAAAAGACACCAATTGAGCTTGAGGGAGGGACCAAAATCAGCAAACATGGAGTCACCATGCATTATTTGACATAACCACAAAATCTGTTAGAATCTGATACAGTGCAAGCTCATGTCATACTCGTAATATCCTATCTAGATCCGAGGGTTGTTGCGCATTATGAGTGGTATCAGATTCTAACAAGAGGTATCAGAGCCAAGGCCGGGTTGATTTGATTTTGTGAGAAAATCGGCAGTGTTGGGAAGCACGAAACCGAGACAATGTCGAGGATGTGGAATCAAGTAGAGAAATTTGATGGCAACGGGAATTTCAGCGTGTGTCAGTGCGTGATGAAAGATGTGCTTGTTCAGCAAGAGTTGATTGATGCTCTTGAGGGGAACAAACCGGGTAGCACAACTGCTGAAGAATAGAAGTTGATGGAGCGAAGGCTGTCACTATAATTCAACTATGTATCTCTGATGAGATAAAGTACTCTGTAATCAAAGAGGATTCATCGAAGAAATTATGGAAGAGTTTAGAAAAATTATATATGGCAAAATCACTGCCAAATCAATGGGTGCTATGGCGACTCCACGCCCCCGCTCCCTCTCCCCTCGCCTCCGCGTCGACGCCATCGCCGCCACCACATCCAAGATCACCGGCGATCATGCCTTCCCCCTTCCCTGCTGAGGCGGTGACGGCTGGACCATGGGATCCTCCTCGGATCTTGTGGACTGTCTGGACTTTGACGTCGGTCTAGTCTTCCAGGAAGAAGTTCGTCGACGCTTTCGTGCACCGGTACACTACCCCTCCCCTTCTCCGGATGGATCCTTTTTCCTGCTTGTCACTTTTCGGAGATTTCTTTTTCGCCTCACGGAGGAATCAGTCTCTCTGGCTTTACAATCCTGTTTGGGTGGCCGGGCAGAAAACTTTCATGTGCGTTTCTTGAGCAACAACCATTTTCGCATCTCGGTTTTTTCCAAAGATGTGGGCTTTTACATTTACAAACTTCGTCGTGTGATCTCCACGAAGTTTGATCTCTACTTTCATCTTTGGAACAATGGTACTCCTCATTGGGAAAGAGAAAAAAGAGCTTGGGAAATAGAACAGGAAAAAGAGTGGACTAAAGTTATCTCTAAGCAAGAGAAACGTGCTCTGAAAAAACATGAGAATGCTTCCAAGCGTGTGCGTTTTGCGGAGAAAGTTGTTCAATCTACTCCTGTGAAATCCAAGCCAGTTTGTTTCTCCTTTGGTTCTTTCAACACTACTGTGTTTCCGGATGATTTCTCTGGCCAGCCCCTCATGAACAGAAAGTTCTATTCCGCAAAGGGCGATCAAGGGAACCGTGTTCTTCGCGATCCGGAGTTTTCGGCGCGTTCTCAGGAGCGGGACAACGTCGCTAAGGTTTTTTCAAATTCAAACAGCACTCCTCGGACCGTTGTCTGCTCTATTTGCTTGGGCTCTAGTCATGAAAGCTGGGCCTGTGCTTCCAGGATCCAATGTTATCGATGCTCTCTCTTTGGTCACAATGGCAATCTTTGCCAGACCTCTGCCCCGGCCTGGAAATGGTTCCCCAAATTCTCCACCACTAAGTGCAAGCCCAAAATCATCTGGAGGCCCAAGAAACAGCCGGCGGCGGACCATCATGACGAACCAAAGCTCAAAACCATCTGGAGGCCCAAGAAATCGTCGGCGGTGGATGAACCTAAAGAAAGGAATTATGAACCACAAACAAAATCCCGAGATTTTCGAGAGCCCTGCCTCAAACCCCGAGCCACCACAGCGGACTCCCCGCCTTTCCCTGCTCGGCAACAGGACTCTCCGTATTCCAACTCAAGTCCGCCGGCCTCCTCCCCAGCAAACCAAGAAAACCCCAATCCGCCGGAGTGTTCGGCGGCGGACTCCGATCAAGAACCAATGGCCAACTTTCCCGTCAACCCGCAAGCTTTCCTTGCCGCTGGCCTCCAAGTTGATCATGGTTGGAACCGGCCCTCCAGGGCGCGCGTGGCTCTCGGAGGGGAACCAACAAGGGAACATGAGGATTACGCCATCGTCTCCATCAACCCCATGCCGCAAGAGGTCAACGAACTCCGGCCAACCCTCAACGTAGCTTGTGACTTCCTCGAGCATGATCAGAGGGTACGCATTATCTCCTCCACCCTCTCTCCGCTTGGCCTGGGCCTGATTAGATTAAGATCAGTTGCTCAGCGAGATCGGCTTGTCAGAAACTCACCTTTCCATCTGGGCCAAAATCATGTGGTTACTGTGGTCAAACACGATGAAGGAATCAATGCCAGATCATGTACCTACACCAGAGTCATTTGGATCATGTTCTTAGCTTTTCCCCTTGATTTCCAGAAAGACCTGTTTATCAGAGCTGCTGTCGCTCCATATGGCCGCCTGCTTGAATGGTACAGAGATGAGAACAAATCGCGAATCCTAGTCCAGGCATTGGTTCTCAGTCCGGATAGAGTTCCCCGCAGCCTTATAGTCTCCAGGGGGACTTTGATTGGAGGTATGGGTCGTTCTTGGGCAGTACCCGTCTTCATCCTCAACGGAAACTTCCCTGATGCGTTTCCAGCTGACGAAGATCCTGTGCCATTGGACGGGGAACCACATCCAGAGCATCCACCAATTGTGATGGGCCCAAACCCGATGGAACCAAACTGGCAAAATGAGCAGAATGGTGCAGCTGAAAATCAAGGAATGTTTGGAGGTGTCCCTCACTTTCATGTCCCAGAGCATGATCCTGAAGAACATGCAGAGCCTGAACCTGTAGAACATGCTGATGACAACCTGGAACAGGGGAATGCAGACCTTCAACAGGGGGAACAATTGCCTGATGGGAACAACAATGAGCTTCCTGAGGTTATGGAACTGGATATGTCGGGCTCTTCCATGAATTTTCTGAGAGCAACTGGCCCTGATATTGCATTAGAAGATGTCTTTAATGGTCAAGATAGCTCCTCTTCATCAGATGAAGTCAGTTCAGTGTTAAGTGAAGACATGCTCAGGTTCATTGTCGCTCAGAATCAGTGTGCCACAATCACACTATTTCACAGGAGAGGAATCCCAAGTGAGAGCAGCTCCAAGAAGTCACTTTCTTTCAGGCCAATCCTGTTAGACAGTGAAATATTTCAAGCTCACGAAAATCATCAGAACTCAGCTGAGGCTGCGCTTGCAATTGTCCCATGGGTGCCCTGCATCCCTGCTTGCCTTCTGCAACTCTGGCCTGATGTGGTGACCGCGTGGCGGCATAAGAAATCCACTCCTGACATACAGATCACCCAGTCTGAAAGCTTAAGCCAAGCCCAAGAGGCTTCTAGCCCAGGAAATTTTGAATTTCAAACATCTCAGATTCAGCCCGGCCCATCAAAGCCAAAGGGCCGACTGAGAAGAAAAGGCACAGCCAGCACGCTATCTCTTCCAAGAACCATCTCTAATCCCTCTAGCCCTATGGCAGAAAGCAGTGTCAGAAGAAGCTCTAGATTGAACAAGACAGAGGGGTTTTGTGCGGTCCGTCTAGAGCGTGAGCCTGCAAAGAAAAGGAAGATCAGTATTATCCAGATTGATGAGCAGACTGGAAGATCTGGGCCTGTTCCCCTCGCTATTCTGCAAGAATGGGGCGTTAAATGTGGAGTAGCTCCTGGTGAACTCTCCAACGAGGCACTGATGCAGGACCCAACAGTGAACTCCGATAAAGATCATCCACATGAAGATACAACACTGCAAAGCTGAAGCACCAGCCACATGGTGGCCAAAACTCTTACTTTATCTGTCTTTTTTCTTCTTTAAAATCTCGCTGTGTAGTTTTCATCCTCGAAGCGTGACACCCTGTTCTTGGCATACTCTCCTGCTGATGCTGGACTCAGCAGCTTTTGGTTTCTTATCCTTTCTGTTCCCCCATGAATAATCGTAATTGGAACATCCTGTGTTGGAACATTCGTGGTATGAATGCCTCTGATAAGTGGGACGCAGTTAGAAACAAAATTGAGGAGAGTGCCTGCTCTGTGATTTGCATTCAGGAGACGAAACGAGAGCACATTGACACTTCCTTTATCAGGAATTTCGCTCCAAGACGCTACGATTGTTTTGATTTCATTCCTTCTTTGGGCGCCTCGGGTGGGCTTCTCGTGGTTTGGTGTAGCTCGGTTTTCAAAGGGACAGTGATACATAAAGAATCCTTTGGCCTAACTGTCAGTTTCCAATCGGTTCACAATGGCGACCCCTGGATGCTAACCAACATCTATGGCCCTTGCGATGAGCCGGAGAGAACAGAATTCATCAACTGGTTTAGGAATCGCGACATTGCTGACAGCGATAACTGGATTTTCCTGGGAGATTTCAACTTTTACCGTTCTTTGGCAAACCGCAATAGACCAGGTGGAAATCTGTCAGATACTCTTATTTTCAATGATGCGATCGGCCACTTGGGCCTAATTGAACTTCCACTGAAAGGGAGGGCTTTCACATGGAGCAACATGCAAAACGATCCGCTGCTAGAGCAGCTCGACTGGTTCTTCACTTCTGTGAATTGGACAGTGAATTTCCCAAACACAGAAGTTCTTCCGATGGCAAGGATCACTTCTGACCATATACCGTGTAAGATCTCTATTAGCACAAAGATACCACGATCCAACATCTTCAGATTCGAGAATTTCTGGGTTGAGATAGAAGGCTTTCACCAGATAGTAAGCACAAGTTGGCAAAGCAACAATTTAAACAATTCAGTCAGAACAATCTCCTCCAAATTTAAGAAGCTGAGATCAGATCTGAAGAAATGGAGCAAGGAGCTGTCCAATTTAAGCCTTCTTATTGATAATTGTAACACTGTCATCGGGCATATTGACTTGCTAGAAGATGCAAGACAACTCTACAACACAGAAAGCAATTTAAGGAAAATAGTCAAAAGACACCTGAAAGATCTTCTGCATTACAAAAATGAATACTGGAAGAAAAGGCACACGGTGAACAGGATCAAATTTGGTGATGAATGCACTAAATTCTTCCATGCTATGGCCACCATTTCATATAGAAGAAATTCTATCTCACAGATCATCAATGAAGAAGGAGCATGGATCCAGGACCATGAAGGAAAAGCAAACCTCCTCTGGACATCATTTAGAAACAGACTAGGCACAAGTCTGGGCATCAACATGCAGTTCAATCTTCAAGAACTCTTACATCACAGGGAATGTTTACAAGGTATAGACGCCCCCTTTCAGACTGAAGAGATCGACAAAGTTGTGAAGGGCATGCCTACTGATAAAGCACCAGGTCCTGATGGCTTCAATTGTCTCTTCATGAAAAAGTGTTGGCAGATTATGAAATATGATTTCTATGCCTTATGCAATGATTTTTATTGGAACACAGTTAAGCTGGATGGAATCAACTCCTCCTTTATCACCTTGATACCAAAGACACTAAACCCTGAATCGGTGAATGATTATAGGCCAATCTCCCTGATGAATGTCAGCCCTAAACTTATCTCTAAGCTGCTCGCAGATAGGCTACAAAAAGAAATTCTTCAGCTAGTACACAAAAACCAGTATGGCTTCATTAAGACCAGAACAATACAAGATTGTTTAGCCCGGAGTTTCGAATATATTCACCAATGCCACCAGTCAAGAAGAGAATGCATCATTCTAAAGCTAGACTTTGAGAAAGCGTTTGATACTGTTGAGCATCAGGCAATCCTTGAAATCATGAAACATATGGGATTCCCTGACAGGTGGCTTGACTGGATAACTAACATCTTCAGCTCAGGATCATCTGCGGTGTTACTAAATGGAGTACCAGGAAAGGTTTTCAAATGCAAAAGAGGAGTCAGACAAGGGGACCCCCTTTCACCCCTACTCTTTGTCATTGCTGCAGAACTACTTCAAGTCCTAATCAACAAAGCATCCAACCTGGGTCTGTTAGTGCCACCAATCCCACAGCCAAGTGAAGACTTCCCAATCATTCAATATGCTGATGACACCCTGATTATCATGCAAGCAGATGCTCGGCAGTTACTCTTTCTGAAATGCCTGCTAAAATCCTTTGATGAATCAACAGGACTGAAGGTAAACTACAGAAAATCCCAAATACTCCCAATCAATGTCGCAGCTGAGAAGATGGAGTGTCTGGCCCAAACCTTTGGCTGCACAATTGGCACGCTACCCTTCACATATCTGGGACTGCCAATGGGAACAACCAAACCCCGTATGAGTGACCTAACACCAATCATGGATAGAGTGGAGAGAAGCCTCTCAGGATGTGCAACATGGTTATCCTACTCAGGCAGACTACAAATGGTAAATTCAGCAATCACACCAATTGTTACCTATTCCATGTGCACAATAAAGCTACCAGCTGGGGTTATAGAGAATATAGACAGAGCAAGAAAGCAATGCCTATGGAGGGGTAACACAGAAAAGAAAAGAGGGGGAAACTTGGTAGCATGGGAGACAACACAACAACCAAAAGAAAAAGGTGGCTTAGGGGTAATTAATCTCAAATTGCAAAATGATGCTCTTCTAATGAAACACCTACACAAATTCTACAATAAGGAGGATGTCCCATGGGTGCAGCTAGTCTGGTTCAAGTACTATCAACAGAGAGTTCCCCACGCAACAAGAGAAATTGGATCCTTCTGGTGGAAGGATATTATGAGGTTAAACAGCATCTATCGATCGGTCACCAAATGTCAAGTGGGAAATGGCTCAACCGTTTGTTTTTGGGAAGACCATTGGAGCTCTGGCATCCTAGCCATCGACTTCCCACACTTAGCATCCTTTGCAAAATCAAGATTCATTTCAGTCCAAGATATCATGTATGCACCAGGCCTTGACTCCCTGTTTTTCCTTCCTCTATCGGCCCAAGCACTGGATGAAATGCAAGATCTACAGGACAGACTGGAAACAATTGCATTTGATGAAAATACTGAGGATGTTTGGAAACCTATATGGGGTAACAATTACAGTTCTAAAGCATTTTATGAACACATCTTCAGCTATGTTCAGGCTCATCCAGTCTTCAAACTAATCTGGAAATCCAGATGTACGCCGAGAATCAAGTTCTTCATTTGGCTGGTCCTGGTGGACAGGTTAAATACCAAAACGATGCTCACACGACGGCATATCGGTAACCGGGATGATGATCATTGTGTTATGTGCGATACAGGGGAGGATGAGACTATTGAGCATCTTTTCTTTGACTGCCCGTTCGCGAGACAGTGCTGGACAGCTATACACTTTGATTGGGATCTTACGATACCCTTACATGAAAGGTTCATACAAGCAAGGCTCACCAATGGCCAGCAATTCTTCACGGAGGCTTCAATGATAGCGGCTTGGGAGCTATGGAAACTTCGCAACGATAGGATCCTTGAAAGGCACGAGCCCTCTTTTGCGAGATGGTTTAGTAACTTTAAATCTCAATGTAATATTCAGTTAGTTAGATTCAAGGCAGACCTGCGGTCAGCCTTTAGTGTTTGGTTAGATGCTTTCAGCTGATTCCCCTCTGTAAGTTCACTAAACTCCTGTTTTTCTATAAAAGTTTTTGATACTGTGGGGATCTCCCCCACAGTTTGCGTTCAAAAAAATCAATGGGTGCTGAAGCATCAACTATTTAGGTTGCGCATGCAGGAAGGTACAAATTCGTCGACCATCTGAATATCTTCAACAAGCTTGTCATGCAGCTGATTACTGTGGATGAGAACATCAAGGAGAACAATAAGGTCGTCATACTGACTTCATCCTTACCGTCATCATGGGAGCAATTGGTGATGAATATTCTCATCGGGAAAACCACTCTCAACTCCAATGCGATAGTTGCATATCTATTAGAGGAGGAGTCCTTGAAGAAGCCACAGGATTCTTCATCCTTGGGTGATCAAGCATTAACTGTTTCAAGTGGAGCAGGCAAAATCAAGAATCACGGGAAGAAGAATGGAAAGAGCAAGGGCAGCCGCACATGCTATCTTTGTGACAAAGAGGGTCACATGATAAAGGACTGTCCAAATTTGAAGACTACGAGAAGAGTATGCTTGGTGGCAAATGACGATGAAAGTGATGTAATTATCGTCAGCCTACCAGGTACTATTCATGAATGGATATTAGGTTTAGGTAGGGAGTTACTTCCATATATGTTCGGTGAGGGAGATGTTTGACGAAGGATCTCTATGCTGAGCGAGTGGAACTGTTCACTTGGCAGATTGCAAGGAGTACACAGTCACTAAGGTGGGAACGGTTACATTGAAGATGCATAATGGAATACATTGCACATTGATGGGAGTTCGGTATATCCCAGGGTTGAAAAAGAATCTAATATCTGCGAGGTCGCTAGAACTCCAAAGTTGTGGCTTATCGCTTCAAGGTGGAGTCACGCGAGTTACTTGCAAAGGGTGAGTAATCATGAAAAGCATCTAGATTAATGGAGGATATCGAGGGATAGGAAATCTTAAAAGTGGTCCAACCAATGGGAGATTTGATAAAAATCCTGATCAGGAGAAGGAAGTCGTCTCATCAACAACAGGTACTCAAATCTTAGTTGTGGTCAAGTGCAAGGCTACAAAGGCGGTTGGAAAATCTAATAGTCGCGGAGGCAAAGCTGCGAGCTGTCGGAAGAAGGAAGACATGGTGGGACCAATGAGCAAGTGGAGCTCGGAGATGCTACAAACCTATGGAATGGATGATCATAGGAGAAGGCAGTGTGGTTAACCAAACTACACAACAACAAAGCTCTCAGGTGGAGGTTCCAGGCGCTCTAGCTGGGACACTAACATGCTCATCGCAGTAATGTGCATGAGCCCTTGTGGTGGGGGCACTCTTGTGGTGGGAGCATAAAAAAATAAAAAAGAAGCTGATTTGAAGCAAATTCTTGGAGGAGCAGGATGACTTCAAAGGATTAGAGTCAAGGTGGAGATTGTTGTATGGTGACTTAAATCCTACTTGGACTAGAACTCAATAGAGGTGTGCTATTAGGAGTTTAGGACTTGTAGTTCTACTAGGACTTGAGCATGTAATCCTACTAGATGTAGGACTCCTACTTGCATGTATGAGGGCCTTGGAGGGGATTATATAAACAAGGGGGTGGAGGCTCAAGAACAAGCCAAAAAGAAAACACAAGGTCCCATCCAAGGCTTGTGAGGAGCAATTAGGAGTGCTCAAGACAAATAAGCTAGATAGTTCTATAGCACTAGATTCTTATATAGGGTAAGAATCAGAGGATCCTCGAGGATCAAGTAGAGTTGTGAGGGAGCGACAATCACTTGTACTCTTTTGGAGTTGTGCTTAAAGAATTTGCGGTCTGCTTTGCCAAAATCCTATTCTCTTGTCGTGGTTGCTTCAACACCATCATCTAGGGTTTTCTACGAGATTCATCTACACTGTTCTTGATACAGTGCAAGCTTGTGTCGTACTCGTAATATTCTATCTAGATCCGAGGGTTGCTGTGCATTACGAGGGGTATCAGATTCTAACCCTTTTGGCATTGTAGAACATAATACCAACAACAGTTAACCTAATAGATGATCCAAGTCAGTCAGGTGGGAGAATTGCCTTTAATCTGTTGAATGAGATTAGTACCATTTGCACTAATATATTTTAGGACATAAGTGAGTGCGAGCTCATGATCTATTTCTTTCTACTGTAGGATGCACTACAACCTAGCTCTAGGCAGACACCCGGTCCACTACCAGATTATTTTTTTTCATTGAAGAAGAGAGGGATGCAATGCCTCCTCCAAGAGTTACCACTGCAATGGAAAGAGGTAGACCAATTAGGGCAAGAGGGACAAGAGATAGCACAAGAGGTTAGGGGCACAAGAAAACGTGGACAAGCAAGGGATGCAGGGAACAACATGGGTGGTAGGGTTAATGATACCAGAGGACGCGTCAAAAAAGGGCTACAAGAGATGGTGATAGTACAGCATAAGCAGCTTCTTGGAAGGTTGACATCACACAGAATGCACCAGCTAACCTCAATTAGCAAGACGCTCAAGAATAATTCCATTTTTGTTATGTGATAGTAATGGTTAGAGACGACCTTGTAGTCATTGTCAGTAATAGTGTGCCATGATTGTTTTTGAGGAACCGTTCCACTTATTATGGATGTTCATTCAATCAGGATTATTAGGTTCTTGCAGAATTATTCTTGGATCATACAATTCATGATCACTTTATTTCTTTATATACTGTTGACACCAAATTTTGACTCGCTAATTTGAAAGGAATGTTGTGCTTGTCAGAGCTAGGGCTGGAGGCCGAGTCCGATTTTGAGTTGAAGGTTTCTGATTCCGATCGGAGTTCGTCTGATGGAGTCCTGATCGGATACGGGGCTAAGGAGGCCGGAGCACGTACGACTTCCAAAGAAGGGATGTGTTTAGAAGCTTCTTCGAGGCCTGATTGCGCGGTAGTTGTAATAATTTTGGTAGTTTAGATTAATTTGCTTTGAATAAATTAGAGATATTGTCGTAGCCGACAAGGATTAGCTAGATTTCCAGGGTATAAATATAAACCCTGCGCCATTGTAAAAAAACGTTCACACAACCAATCAATACAACACAACTTTCGGCCCTCGTGCCAACAACCCTTTTCATCGAGTTCTTCAGCAAACAAGCTGCATCATCTTGACCTCCGGTTTGTCTGTAAGTGCGACATCTATCGAATTATTTTAGGCTTTAGATTGAGGTGTATCGCCCTTCTTCGTCTATATAGTTCACCAATTTATCGAGTTGTTCTAGGTTTTAGATTGAAGCGTATAGCTCTTCTTCATTTAGATCACTCGCCCCTTATTGTATCTTGTTGATTTTATCTTATCGGCTTACATCTATTCAAGAGATCTATTCAGATTCATTACAATTCAAGTTTTATAATAGATCTGTTCATATTGTTTATACAGCTGATTTGGATTTAATAAACAAGTTACAAGTAAGCTTAATTTAAACGAGTTTTTTGATATATATATATATATATATCGATCTATCTATCAGAATAAGTAAACTAAGCAGTGCCCTGCTATTAACGCTATCTCGAAATCGATCCGATTGTTAGTGACACAAGATCTAGTTTGTTTATTACTTTTGGAAAGTTATATGTTAAAGAATAAGTGTAAGTCATGTTTATCTCCGATTCGGCTTTCATAGTCAATGGTTTGTTTTATTATATGTCACATCATCACGAATCGGACTCAAGGCCGATGGTTCATGCTTGCAAATCGGACTCCTTCTTATGTTGATCCGATTGCTGGAACGAATCGGGGCTTTGGCCGATGAGTTCCTTATTGTTTACTGATTAAACTCTACCTTGTCAATTTCAGGTCAAATTGACTGGCACGCTACAAACCTCAAGATTTTGGACCTGCACTGAAGTTCAAGCAAATCTTCTAGGCCACAGTGTTAATTTCCGAGAGTCAACGCCTGACTTTTTGGATGTCAATACATTTTGGCACGCCCGATGGGACCAGAAAGCTTCTGCGATGGCACCTCCTGGAGACAAAGGTGGTGAGATTCCTGTTGTCACGATGGAAGACCTCAGTGATGAACAGAAGAAACTCATGGAAGCACAACTTGAAGAATTCAAGAACCTGTGCCTAGACTCATTCAGCAAGACTCGCAACGCTGTGATCAAGAAAAATCAGTTTCCTGTCCCTAAGGAAGCGTTTGATCGGGTCACAGCAGATGAGAGACAGTTCTTTCAAGATTACATAGATGCTGGTGTGAGTCATGCTATGATTAACCAATCTGGAATATTGGTTAACACGATGGTGGGATTGATCGCCAAATTGCTGGATGGAGCAATATTGAAGGATGTCCAGAAGGGACCTGCTTATTTTGATACTAGTGCTTCTTCGGCAATTAAAGACCTCAAGAAAAAGATTGTGCAGATCAGTTCATCTACATCACCAGAAACACATCCTGAGTGTTATGAAACTCCCAAAGCAAAAAAAAGTCAAAAGCCAAGGTGGCAGATGGAACTGAAGAAGAAGAAGGAGAGAAGAACAAGAGCCAAAAGATTCTGGCGCAGCTCAACATATTGATCAGTTTGGCAGCCGTATTCCTGTGGTTGATGACAAGATAGTGTATCCTTCCTACTTCAACACTGAGAATCCACCGAAGAACAAAGGAGTTGACTATCGGGAGCCGTTGATTGGGCCTATTGAGACAACAGTCATAATGACATCGACCCGTGCTCCGATCAGTCAAGGGAATTATGCTCAGGAAGATTGGACAGACAAGATTGCTGGACAGACAAGATTGCTGATGTCATGAAGAACTAGTTTGGTCTGAAGCCCAAGGGACAGTCTTATCTGTATCGGAAGCCGTATTCGGACTGGTTTGACACATAGCCAATGCCAGCCCGATTCAGGATTTCTGATTTCTATAAGTTTTCTAGACAAGGTGATGTTACCACCATTGAGCATATCTGCCGCTAGACAATCCAATGTGGTGAAGTAGCATCAATTGATCCATTGAAAGTGAAGCCTTTCCCAATGTCTCTCTCTAGTTCAGTCTTTTCGTGGTTTTCTTCATTACCACCAAATTCTATCAGTAATTAGGCCGATCTAGAAAAGCAATTTCATGCTTATTTCTTTATGGGAGTGCAAGAGACCAGGCTATCCAATTTGACAGCTCTCCGACAGAGGAATGGGGAATCGGTCAGCGAATTTGTGCAAAGGTTTAGAAATGTCCGCAGCCGATGCTATTCTTTGAATCTATCGGAGGGACAATTGGTTGATTTGGCTTTCCAAAGATTGTTGCCTGAAGTCAGAGATCGATATACAAGTCAAGATTTTAAAGGCTTGGGACATATGATTCAGAAACTCTCCCAGCATGAAGGACACAATAATGATTATCGAAGGGTGAAGTATCAAAGGAAGATTGCCAATATTGAGTATGATTTTGATGGTGATGAATTTGAGGTCGATTTGGCTGAGTGGACTAAGAACAAGAATTCTGTTGCCTGTCCATTGGTGAAGGTCGAGCCAGAAAGGTACAACTTTGATATCACTAAAGCCGATAAAATATTTGATTTATTGTTAGCAGAAAAACAAATCAGGCTTTCCCCGAATCATACAATTCCTTCTGCCAAAGAATTGAAGAAAAAGAATTATTGCAAGTGGCATAATTCAGTATCTCATCATACAAATGATTGCAAAATTTTCTGCAATGAGATTCAATCGGCAATTGAGAAAGGAAT
Organism: Alloteropsis semialata; assembly: GCA_004135705.1. Classification (NCBI taxonomy): domain Eukaryota; kingdom Viridiplantae; phylum Streptophyta; class Magnoliopsida; order Poales; family Poaceae; genus Alloteropsis; species Alloteropsis semialata. The sequence continues at coordinate 51,261,647 of CM014272.1, forward strand.
AATTAAAGTTGAAACTGGTAAGAAGCCGATGAAACTTGATGGGCATCCATTCCCTCAGAATATGGTGGAAATCGGAGTACCTGATAGGAAGATGAAGGCTAAAGTCCTCACATCGGACCATGCAAAGAAATCAAGGGCTGTTGATCCTGATTGTCAGGTATCGGCCGATGAGGTGAAAAATCGGAACTATCAGCATTATCGTGAAGACCGCCAGCGCAGGGACAAGTCTAGAGTCACATCGGGACAACTCATTGACAAGTACATGCGCCAACAAGAAAGGGATCGGAGTCCTCCAATGAGAAGGATTGATGATGAAGATCACTAGGGATGTCTGTTCTTTAGGTTTTGCTGGAATAAAAAGTTAAGACTTCCATCAATCTATGATTGTCCAGAATGCAATGATCAATATGAGAGTTATTGGGATTCAAAAAAGCAGCGTAATTCTGTGCATGATCGTTTGAGTTATGGACGTCGGTGTAGCTGGCACGATGAGGTCGCTTATCAGCAGGAGCGTGAAGATTGGCGTGAATACCACGATCGGCGTGAGTATGAAAATCGGTGCTATGACCGATGGGATGATGATCGCCGAAGTATAATGATCGCCAAAAATATAAAGAGGACCGTATTTCTGTGCATGATCGTTTGGTATACAGGAAGAAGGAAAATATACAGAAACCTTATGATGTGCAGGAATCGGAGGAGAATCAGGAAGTCAATTCAGGACCGCATCCAAGTTTGATCGACAATGGTGTCCTGAAGGTTTGACTAAGACGCAAAAGAGAAGGATTCAGTGTCTCCGATTTAAGGAATTGATTAAAGAAAAATGTCAAGGAGACGATAATTCCAAAGTCTGGAAAGTTAAGCCTAAACATGATGATGAAGGACCATCGGCATCGGAGAACATGGTATTTGTGCTGCCAGCTGAGTATAATGTGAGTTCAACCGATGATGGGGTCGATGATATTGAAGAGGCTATGGCTCAATTAATTTTGCAACCTCAACAAGCAGTATTTGAGAAGCCAGTTGATGGGAAGTATCGGCATTTGAGGCTTTTATATATTAAAGGGTATGTTGATGGCAAGCCGATGATTAAAATGCTTGTTGATGGAGGAGCTGCTGTGAATTTGATGCCATATACTACATATCGGAAGCTTGGCAAAGGCCCTGATGATTTGATCAAGACCGATATGATGCTCAAAGACTTTGGAGGGAATCCATCACCAGCTCGAGGGGCATTAAATGTGGAATTGACGATCGGGAACAAGACGTTGCCTATTACTTTCTTCATCATCGACAATAAAGGGTCTTACAGTTTGCTCCTGGGGCGTGATTGGATTCATGCTAATTGCTGTGTGTCATCCACTATGCATCAATGTCTCATCTAGTGGCATGAGGATCACATTGAAATAGTCCAAGCCGATGAATCGGTCAGCGTTGCTACCGCCGATTTGATGGTTTGAGAATTTGAAGGAATAGAGTGCTTGTCGGGCAAGGTTTGGGAAGGTAACTTTATACAATTGTCCGATGATGGTTTAAAGCCAATCCAAGTAGTCGGCTCTGAAAGTTTGTATTAATGGAGGAGTTTATTGAAGATGAGGATAAACTTGGTCAAGGGTTTATGTCGGCCGTTGGATTAGTAGAAGTAGATATAGGTTTAGGAGATAGACCTCGGCCGACATATGTAAGTGCAAAATTGGATCTTGAGTTTAAACAAGAATTAATAAAGTTACTAAAAGAGTATCGTGATTGTTTTGCTTGGAAATACTATGAAATGCCAGGTTTAAGCCGATCTATTATTGAACATCAGATCCCACTTAAACCAGGGTATCGGCCTTTTAAACAAGCGCCGAGACGATTTAGACCAGAATTAGATAAAGAAATAAAAGCCAAAATAACTTGGTTATATGAAGCTAAGTTTATCCAACCTTGCCGATATGCTGAATGGATGTCTAATATCGTTCCTGTTTTCAAGAAAAATGGGAAATTGCGAGTTTGTGTGGATTTCAGGAATCTTAATAAGACGACTCCGATGGATGGATATCCAATGCCGATTGCCGATATGTTGGTCGATGTAGCTTCAGGACATAAGGTGATTAGTTTTATGGATGGTAATGCAGGTTATAATCAAATCTTTATGGCAGAAGAAGATATTCCTAAAACTGCATTCCGATGTCCTGGTGCACTTGGATTATATGTTGGGTCGTCATGACTTTTGGTTTGAAAATGCTGGCGCTACATATCAAAGGGCTATGAATTATATATTTCATAAGTTTATCGGCAGGATTGTTGAGATTTATATTGATGATGTGGTGGTCAAGTCCGATGGATACAAACAACATCTGGCCGATTTGTGAGAAACTCTCGAGTGCACAAGAAAACATGGTTTGAAGATGAATCCTAACAAGTATGCATTTGGGGTGTCGGCTGGACAATTTTTGGGTTTCATGGTTCATGAAAAAGGCATTGAAGTCGGGCAGAAGAGCATGAAAGCTATCAGAGATGCCAAGACACCTGCCGATAAGACGAGTCTCCAGTCGTTAATCGGTAAGATTAATTTTGTTAGAAGATTTATATCAAATTTGTCTGGAAGAATTCGTCCTTTCTCCCCGCTGCTGAAATTAAAAGCCGATGAAGAATTCGTATGGGGAGAAGATCAACAGAAGGCAGTTGATGAAATAAAGCAATATATGATGACGCCGCCGGTTTTGATTCCACCTCAGAGGGATAAGCCATTCCGATTATATTTGTCGACCGATGAATTGTCAATCGGGTTTGTTCTTATACAAGAATTTGAAGGAAAAGAAAGAGTGGTTTATTATTTGAGTCGGAAGTTGATTGATGCGGAAAAGGTATTTATCAGTTGAAAAATTATGTTTATGCCTATATTTCTCATGCACTAAGTTGAGACATTATTTATTATCTTCTGAGTGCACGGTTGTTTGCAAAACCGATGTGGTCAAGTATATGTTGTCTATGCCGATGCTGAAGGGTAGAATCAAAAAGTAATGGCTGATTTTGTAACACAACACATCGGAGATGAAGTTAAAATGGTTGAGCCGATACCTTGGACGCTGTTCTTTGATGGGTCTTCATGTAGCCAATGATGTGACATCGAAATCGTTATTGTTTCGTCTCAGGGGGCAAATTTTGAATTCAGCTATCCGATGGATTCAAGTTTTACAAATAATTGAGTTGAATATGAAGCTTTACTTAAGGGGTTGAAGTTGTTATTGGAAATCGGAGCTGAAGCTATTGAGGTTTTTGGAGATTCTCGGTTGGTGATTTATCAATTAATCGGTAATTATGAGTGCAAAGATGATATTCTAATTCATTATTTTGAAAAATGCCAATTATTGTTAAAGAAATTTGTAATGGTGAATATAGAGCATATACCTAAAGCCCAGAATCAAGAAGCCAATTATTTAGCACAAGCTGCTTCTGGTTATCAGCGTTTTCATGAGATTATGACGATAAAACCAGAAATCGGGGATTGGAGGTATGAAATTGTTAATTATCTAAAGGATCCATCACAAAAGGTTTCCAAAAAAATAAGATTCATGGCTGTTAAATATGTGTTGCTTGATAATCAATTATATTATAAAACGATTGATGGTGTATTGCTCCAATGTTTGAGTAAATCGGAATCCAAAGACATGATGGATGAGGTGCATGAAGGAGTTTGTGGTGCACATCAATCGGCTTATAAGATGAAATGGGTAATCAGAAAAATGGGTTGTTTTTGGCCTACGATTTTGGAGGATTGTTTTGAATATTATAAGTGTTGCCAAGAATGCCAGAAATTTGGAAATATGCAAAAAGTGTCTGCATCAGCCATGAATCCGATCATCAAGCCATGGCCTTTTCGAGGATGGGGAATTGATTTAATTGGACAAATTTATCCATCATCGAGTAAGGGACAAAAATTCTAGCAACTGATTGATTCACTAAGTGGGTTGAGGCAATTCCTTTGAAGATTGCTGACTCCAAGAATATGGTGGAATTCGTTAAGGAACATATTATATATCGGTTTGGTATTCCTCAAACTATCACGACCGATCAGGGGACTATGTTTATGTCTAACGAATTTCAAGATTTTGCTGCCAGTATGAGTATTAAATTGTTAAATTCTTCTCCTTATTATGTGCAAGCCAATGGTCAAGCAGAAGCGTCAAATAAAAGTATTATCAAAATTATCAAACGAAATATTGATGAGCAACCGAGGCGGTGGCACTTAACTTTGACTGAATCATTATGGGCATATCGGATGGCATGTCATGGATCTACTAAGTTATCTCCATATCATTTGGTTTATGGGCATAAGGCCATTTTGCCTTGGGAGGTCAAAATCGGGTCAAGGCGGATATCGGAACAAGGAAATTTGACTGCCGATGAATATAAAAGTTTGATGAATTTTGAGTTGGACAATTTGGCTGAAACTCGCTTAAGGACTCTAGAGAACATTGAAAATAATAAAGTGCATGTTGCAAGGTATTACGATAAAAAGGTTAAGCCAAAAGAGTTCATTGAAGGAGAATTAGTTTGGAAGCCGATTTTGCCGATAGGGACTAAAAGTTCTATGTTTGGAAAATGGTCACCTAATTGAGAGGGTCCTTATCGTGTGAATCGGTGCGTTCCTGAAAATGCGTATATTTTGGAAACATTGAAAGGAGAAGAATTTTTAAAGCGCTTAATGGAAAATATCTAAAGAAATACTATCCGAGTATTTGGATCGATTCATAAAGCCGATATTCTAAGCGATATCGACTAAGATAGCCGATACGATACGTATCGCCTTGAGGGCAAAAATATTTACAGACAAGTGTTCATCGATGACCAGCGTCATCGGATCCAATCAGTTCATCGATGATCGATGTCATCGGAGTAGTACAGCTAGTGGTTTTAAATGTTACAATAATTACGAACCATATCGATCGCACGCAAGCGAATGTTGTCGATCTTCTGGATTTCTTCTATGCCCTCGACATCGGAGCCGGGTATAGTCTTGATGCTTTTATGGACTTGGCGGACCTCGTCCAAGCATTTCTGTATGTTTTCCCGCGCCGATGCGATGGATGTTGGAATCGAGCTGAGTTGTCCTTGGGTGTCTGATATTTCTTTACGTATTTCTTCAAGCCTCTTGATCAGTTCAGCTTCAATATTTTGGAGTTCTTTGATCCGATTCTTCAATTGCTTTGGCTTGGCTTCTAAGGACTTGATATGGGCTTGCATCGTTTTCAATTCTTTCTTGCCCTCATCACGCTTTTTGGCCAAGCCTTGCTGAGCCAATCGCTCTAATATTCTTTGGCGGGCTGCAGATACTTGAGGCTGATGACATTCGATGAAAGCGGCAGGAATGATAGCACTCTCCAGCTCCGATGGCAGTTGACCCTTCAACTCTTTGAAGATTTGGCGAATTGGTTCTGCATCTTCTACAAGGACAGCCGTAGTCTTGTTCAGATGGGTCAGCATTTCTTGAAGTTTTGTTTTGACTTCATCGAAGACTGTTGTAGTGGTTTGTGCCGAACTGATTTCATCGTCTCCGATTGCGGCGTCCAGATCAAATGATGCAAAGCTCATCGCCGGGGAATCTTGTGCCTGAAATAAAATGTTAATGAGTAAAGGTCATTAATAAAAATCAATGCAAAAAAATCGGTTAGTACCAGCTTAAATTGTCCCTCACGAACATAATCAGGATTGTTCTCTGTCGTGGGGGCCTAGAGAGTAGAGTTGGATGGCTCGATAAGAGGCGTCTCTTCGGTTGGTGCAACCGAGGGGTTGCAGGTTGTTGAGAAGATTGCTTTTGAGTAGCACCTTCCCCCGATTGCACGTTTTCAGTTTGTTCTTCCATGATTGGCTGAAGGATAATCTGGGAGATTTACGGACAAATCGGTTAAGATTGAGATTCTGATCTAATTTTAGGGGTCCTCTAAAAGAGAATTACTTGCTGGATCGATTCTGTTTGAGTTTCCTGTGGAGCCGATTGAGGATCGGGCAGTATGATGCTTGTTTCCTGAAAAAGGATTTTCATTATTGATTTGTCCTAAAAATTGATAGCGGTGAACAGGATCGGATTGTTACCGTTACTACATCAATGAGCATCTTTGCAGCTTCAGCAGCTTTCTCTGCAGTCTCTTCAGCGGCTCGAGAAGTTGATTGACCGAGTATTTTTCCCTTTATACCGACGGACTGTGAAAATCAATATTTGATTTTTAGAAAAGGAAATCGGAGGAATAAAAATCGTACTAGAGTGTGGCTTTTCTTCGGTTTCTTTGGTGTAGTAGCCTTGAGGGTGGCCGATTTCCTCTTGCCTTTTCCGTCCATGATGTCGGCGAGGGACGGTGCAGAGGAACCGATCCTTGGATCAGGGATCCTAGCTGCATATCGGATTGGTCTTCCACTATTGCTCACGACCAGCATGTTTTCTTCAACCGGCTGTTAGAGAATTAAAATATGTGTTTTGAGAATTTATTTAAATAAAGGTTGAAAGAAGGCAAGGAGTTTAGATAAGAAAAACTTATGGGATTTTCTAATGCTTCGTAATCGGAGTCGATGAGGCTGCAGTAGGTGATGGCTGGGACTCTGAATAAATGAACTGACAATTCTCTCCACCAAAGCCTAAATAACCGTGACTGGAAACTGGTGCAGAACCATTCAGTTATTTCGAAATCAGCTTCAGCTGATGCCATGACCCTGTCCATCTCCAGGTTTGAAGACACTGATTCTCTATGCTTGATTTTATCAGCAAAATAAAGGCCGATTGGGGGTTGACCAAAGCCCAGTTGATGAACTGCTACAGATGGATTGTAAAATTCATAAGAGCGAGTCTTCCGACCATGAGCGATGTTGCTGCCAAGAATAGCTGGAGTAATGAATGATTTGAGTGCTGGCATGATTGACTCGAGCTCATTCTGGATGTTGAACAATGGCAACTCGTATTCGCGGTCGGGATCGGCGTAAGCAAAGAAGAGGAGGTGGTCCGATGCGCTCCCATGATAGAAGCTCTCAAAGAAAGTGGCCATGTTATTGGTACTAAGCCTGGATCTGGGACAGACTGCCGCTGCTTCCCCAAATGACATGCATCGGCAGGTACCGGCGTCTTCTTCTTCTGTATGAAAGGATGAGAACCGATTGTTCTTGAAATTATAGTTTAATGCCATCGGAACTGGGTATTTAACCAGAGCTGGATAAACCACCAAGGGCCTCCGATATGTCCAATAGCTTGGCCGGCCAAGAGTTTGACCGATACTTGGTGGAGGAGGTGGTAAACTGCTCCGAGAAGAAGACGGCTGAGAGGGACCGATTCTCCATGGGATAATGCCTCTGCAATCGGCTGCATGTTGGTGGTGGCACCAAGGGTTGATCCGCAAAACACAAACCTTTCTAGCCACATGTTCAAAAAAGTTGCGTGCTCTCTGTCTCTGACGGAGCCGATTTTGTAATGATTGGCAATGTATTTCTTCCAGCCTTTAGATCCTGTGCCGACCAATTTATAGTTCAAGTCACAAAGAAGCCTTCTTGGATTCATGGCATTGATCGTGTTTAGACCGGTCAGCATGTGCACATCCATAAGTGTTGGGGTCATCGGTCCATGGCCAAAAAGATATGCATTGAAGGCATCAGACTAGAAGAGGGATGTGGAGACCAGCAAATTCTCATCTTTGGCCATATCGGCGAGGGAGAGGGTGATGCATTGGCCGATATCTTTCTCATCCCAGAAGGTGGATTTGGCGGTACGGACCCTGAGCAGCCAATCTCTCCATCCCGGAATCATGCCGGGCGAAGATCGGAATGAGTTGTTCCAATCGGATGTTTGTAGATCCGATCCTTTAAACGGGAGCCTCTCCGATTCCATGTTTATCAGATTTTTCGGATCGGGGTTGCCCATCGGACCAAGATAATACCCCGCTTGAACATGAGAAATGGGGATGACTAGATTGTTCTTAAGATGCTACATTCAAAAGGAAATAAAATGATAAATACAGATGCAGTGACTCGCAAGAAATTCTGGAAGCAAAATGCGGGAATTAGAGTTGAAGATTTTGGGCGTTTTACCTCAGGAACTTGAGCGTTGTTAGCCTTGTCAGTAGGAGCCACCATAGATGAAGATTGGATCTACATTGAACAGTGAAAGATTGAGAGATGAGGATCCGAGTTCGCCGTACAGGAGCTTGCAGAGATGGCAATAGCGGAGTGTGCGTGTGTAATGGCAGATGTAAGCAGGAGGAAGGAGATGACGGTTCGGTCTCATATTAATAGGACTTACGGGGGAAGGAACCATCCAGGTGTCGAGGCGCCAAATTCGCACGAGAATCAAGGGATGCAACAGTGGAAGGACACAGGTTTCCATAGACTATTCACTGTCAGGGTCATCATTGCTTGAAGAATTTTGGAACAAAATAAAATATTATCCCAAAATTGGGGGGCATATGTTGACACCAGATTTTGACTCGGCTAATATGAAAGGAATATTGTGCATGTCAGAGCTAGGGCTGGAGGCCAAGTCCGATTCTGAGTTGAAGGTTTCCGATTCCGATCGGAGTTCATCTGATGGAGTCCTGATTGGATACGGGGCTAAGGAGGCTAGAGCACGTACGACTTCCAAAGAAGGGATGCGTTTAGAAGCTTCTTCGAGGCCTGATTGCGCGGTAGTTGTAATAATTTTGGTAGTTTAGATTAATTTGCTTTGAATAAATTAGAGATATTGTCGTAGCGACAAGGATTAGCTAGATTTTCAGGGTATAAATATAAACCCTGTGCCATTGTAAAAAAACGTTCACACAACCAATCAATACAACACAACTTTCGGCCCTCGTGCCAACAACCCTTTTCATCGAGTTCTTCAGCAAGCAGGGCTGCATCATCTTGACCTTCGGCTTGTCTGTAAGTGCGACACCTATCAAATTATTTTAGGCTTTAGATTGAGGTGTATCGCCCTTCTTTGTCTATATAGTTCACCAATTTATCGAGATGTTATAGGCTTTAGATTAAAGCGTATCGCTCTTCTTCGTTTAGATCGCTCACCCCTTACCGTATCTTGTTGATTTTATCTTATCGGCTTATATCTATTCGAGAGATCTATTCAGATTCATTACAATTCAAGTTTCATAATAGATCTGTTCATATTGTTTATACAGCTGATTTGGATTTAATAAGCAAGTTACAAGTAAACTTAATTTAAACGAGTTTTTGGATATATGTCGATCTATCGGAATAAGTAAGCTAATCATGCCCTGCTATCAATGCTGTCTCGAAATTGATCCGATTGTTAGTGACACAAGATCTAGTTTGTTTATTACTTTTGGAAAGTTATATGTTAAAGAATAAGTTTAAGTCATGTTTATCTCCGATTCGGCTTTCATAGTCAACGGTTTGTTTTATTATATGTCACATCATCACGAATCGGACTCAAGGCCGATGGTTCATGCTCGCAAATCGGACTCCTTCTTATGTTGATCCGATTTGCTAGAACGAATCGGGGCTTTGGCCGATGAGTTCCTTGTTGTTTACTGATTAAACTCTACCTTGTCAATTTCAGGTCAAATTGACTGGCACGCCACGAACCTCAAGATTTTGGACCTACACTGAAGTTTAAGCAAATCTTTCAGGCCACAGTGTTAATTTTTGAGAGTCAACATTTGACTTTTTGGACATCAACATATACTATTAGTGTATATCTAATTAGTTGCTTGTATACATGCTAAATACCTTCACAATGGTGGTGACATGAGCAATCTATACCAAGTAGGTTACCATCTGAACAACTATAACTATTTACGTAAAAACTGTTGGCTGGAATCACATGTCACTGACAAAAACGATTGGCCAGAATCACACCTAACAACTTATTGGCCGAGGTCACCAATAAAAGCACTGACTAAACCACCACGATCCATGTCATACTGCCACCATGTCATAATACATCGACGTGGCGTACCTAGGACCGTATATGCCACTACTAGATTTTTGGTCTATTGCAAGGGGGGAAACATGGCAACATATACCTATTGCAATGAAATCGTTGCAATAAATACCAATTGCCATGAAATCAATCCGTGGGATGTCATGGCAAGTAGTCGCATGGTATAAACTTTGTGCCATGTTTTTTTTTGTTTTGTTGCAATAGTTGTAATTGCAACGCAAGTGAGGCATTGCATTTGATAAGAGTTGCAATGACCCATATCACTGGAATTCAATAATGAAAAGGAAGTCATCTTGTTTGAGTGTGACTGGTATGATGTGCCTGCCACCACAAATAAAAACCAAAGGTAGAGGATATAGTAAGGATCTGTATGGTATTATCAACATTGATACATCTAGGTCTTGATATTTCAAAGATCCTTTCATTTTGGGTGTACAACCTGAGCATGTGTTTTATGTCAAAGCTAGGAGAAATAAACTGAATTGGGCCAGTGTTGTTAGAATAACAACTAGAAATCTTTTTGCCATGCCAAAAGCAGTAATGGAGGAACAAAATGATGTAGACTCACTGGTCGTGGGAGTAGAAGACATGAGTGTTTCACCTACACATGGAGAGTTGACAAATTGGAGAAGGGCTGACATGGAACGGATAAGTGGTCATGCTTCTATCATTGACAAGGCGATTGCTGAGTGTGTACCAGAACCAGATGATGCGGACTTAGATATGTTAGCTGATGAAGAACATGATGAAGATGACACCTACATTGACAATGGCCTTGTAGCACCTGCGAATTCTTTAGGCGAAGGACATGATGATGATTTTTTTGTATTGATAACCTACATTACATATTTTTTGATTAATGTTACATTAGCATTGTTTGTGAACCTTTTCAATTATTCTATATATCATATTGGAGTTATATTGATTGATGAATTATCGTTTTGAGTACCATGTGAGCCCTGCAGTTATGTTGATTTATGAGTTATTGGACTACTTTTATTTGCATTGCTGACCATGAGATATTACAGGGACGTGACCAGGTTTATTTGGCAGCGACTATGCTTTCATTCAAAACAAGCCTCTCTTCCCTAGTGATAGCATGGAGAGTTTCTTAGTGATAGGTTCCAGGTTCAAACCAAGCTTCTCACAATTTGTTTCTGTGAAAATATGCAATTATTAGCTGCTAGTGAAATTAATATTTGCCATGAAATGTTTTGGTTGCAATATGGCGCAATCTTTTCCAATAGAAACACAAGTTTACTACAACGCCACACAAACTTGGCAAAAATGTCAACAAATTGCAACCATTTAGTTTTTGTTGCAATATAGCCCAACCTTTTGCAACTAAAAGACAAGATTATTACAATGCCACAAACGTGGCAAAATTGTCAACAAATTGCGACCATATATTTTTTGTTGCAATACGGACCAAACTTTTGCAACCAAATGAGGAAATTGGGACAACGCAATAATTTCATGGCAATATTGCCAACCAATCGGAACGAATAAGTTTTTCGTTGCAATATGGATCAACTTGTTCCAACTAAAGAAATTATTATGACAACGCAAGAAATTCATGGCAACACTATTCACTAATCACAACCTTTTAGAAATTTGTGGCAATAAAGCCTATATCTTGCAACAAAATTCAATATTATCACAACCCATATAACTTGTGGCAATATTTTCATGTTATCGCAACCATTTCAACAATGGTGGCAATAACACCGGCCTGTTGCAAAGATTTATGGAAATGGTTGCAATAACACTTATGTATTGCAACAGATTTTGTGTCGTCGCAATGCATTCCGTGGCACTAAACCAAAAACCTTGTAGTGTGCACATAGCAAACTATTTGTTGCACGAGAGTGCACATTTTCCAACTTAATGGACTGAAGTCATACAACGCTACAAATTGTTGTATGGTGGACATAATTTACTCCAAAACAAATGTCTTTTAAGTAAATGACTTTTTAAATTGTGTAATGAGGATGGGTCGTGGCAGCAATTGCTTAGAAACTAATATCTTGGTAATAAAACTTTAAGCGAGGCATGTAAGAAAGCGGGAGACTAAAAATTTTGGTCTAGCCTTATGGGCGTAAAAGATGAATTCCTAAATCTTGGTAGGTTCAAGCTAACAAGAGGTAACCAAATCAGATTTTGGGAAGATAAATGGTTAGGGTCCCAAGCCCTAAAACTCCAATACCCAAACCTTCTTAACATTGTGCGAAGAAAACATGCAACGGTGGCAGAGGTGCTTAGTACATATCCACTCAATGTTTCTTTTAGGAGAGCACTAGTTGGGAACAAATTAGTGGAGTACCATAGTCTTGTTGCAAAGCTAGTACATGTCAATTTAAGGGAGGGTAAGGATGTCTTTGTGTGGAATCTACATAAGAGTGGTTCGTTGAAAGTAAAGTCTATGTATAGGCACCTAGTCAATAACAGAATTAAGGTTACACAGGAAATTTTGCATATGAGGATTCCTCTCAAAATGAAGATTTTCATGTGGTATCTCAAAAGGGCAGTGATCCTAGCATAAGACAACTTAGCCAAGAGAAATATGAACGGTAGTAAAACTTGTTGCTTTTATAGTAAACAAAAAACAATCCAACATTTGTTTTTTGAATGTCATTATGCCAAATTTCTATGGCCTGCAGTACAATATTGTTTTAGGGGTCCCTCCACCTCGAAACAATTTTGATCTGTTTACTAGGTAGTCTAAACTTGGGGGCTAGAAACATAATTTATTGTTATTGGCAAGGACTGCTTCTCTTTGTTGGGCAATGTGGCTCACCAGGAATG
>CM014272.1:51275370-51337801 GCA_004135705.1 Alloteropsis semialata
GGCAAAGGCAAGAGGGCAGCCAGTCCCAGTGGTGGCACATCTGGTGGCTCCACCAAGAAGAGCAGGAGCTGTTCCACTGGAGACGCACTGAACAGGCTTGCTGACCTGACGGTGATGTCTAACGAGAGTAAGGCTAGAATGGAACAGGAGAAGCAAGCAAAGAGTGCAAAGGCATGCTTGGAGCTGGTGGTTGCTGATGGGTACCCTAAGGGTAGCCCGGTATGGTTCATGGCAATGCAGCTGTTCAGGGACAGTTATTGGTGTCAATTCTTTCTGGATGACTGCCCAACTCCTGAGGATCGGCTCCGGTTCATCCAGGTGAACAGCCAAATGTATGGACAACCACCACCTCCAACATGCGGAGGAGGGCCTACTGGCTTTGGAGGTTGGTTTGGAGGAGGAGGTGCTGGTCCTGGTGGTTCAGGTGGAGGCTTTGGTGGTTCAGGTGGAGGCTTTGGTGCTTCTGGTGGTTTTGGAGGTGGGTACGGAGGTGGCTATGGAGGAGGTGGCTATGGAGGAGGCGATGGTGGAGCTCTGTATTAACAGAGCTACAAATTTTCTTGCCCACCACGATTGTTTAATTGTAGTTGTTATCTGATTAATGCTACATGTGGCTGTTGGTAATGGACACTGTTTCCATAAATGTGTGTTTAATTGTTTTCTGTACAATATTGTATGTCTGGAACTGGCTTGAACCTTGTGTTATTTATGGCACCAATAAATCATTTTTTACTTAGGTCATGCCATGCAAGTTAAATTTGTAGGAAAGAATACATTTGATTAGCATTTTCATGACGAAGCATTTTGAAAGCATTAATCTTATCCATAATAACTTTATGGCGTTCCTCTTCTATTGCTTTGCTTGCTCTTAGCTCCTAAATATGACTATGAACTTCCTCAGGTCGCAAGACAGCTGAATTGGAGCTATACACCAAGTATTTATACTCCAAACCAAAGAACTAGCCGTTGGTACTATTGCGGTGGGGTATAGAGACCACCACCGCAACAATCGGTGGTGTACCACAGTACACAAAACAACCGGTAACTGTGACACGACCGACTGTTGCGGTGGGGTCAAAAACCCCGTTCCACCGCAACAGTCTGCCAAACCAGAGACGAACTCGTCTCTGGCCCAACAGGACCGACTGTTGCGGTGGCTGCTCGACCGAGCACCGCAACTTCCGGTGGTTGCCATCACTTGGGCCCATCTGGCCTTCACATGACCGACTGTTGCGGTGGTACCTGAGTACCATCACCGCAACAGTTGGTGGCCTCTGCCTTCACTCGGCCCTTATGGCCCTATCATCACCGACTGTTGCGGTGACCATCTTGGTCACCACCGCAACAGTCTGTGGTACACAGAAAACCTATTCTAAGTTACTGAAACTCGTCCAATTCAAAAGTCTTTGAGTTTCTAACTTCTTTCTAAGGTTCCATGGCTTCACTTAAGCTACATAGTGCTAGAATTTCACAAGTGTGCATCACCCTAATACTCTAGTCTTATAGGTCAAGCTACAACTCTTGCCCCCCTTTATAGTACAGCCAAAGGAAAATAAAGACAACGCGTATGAGAAGGATATTAAGGACAAGCACAAATGCAAAACAAGCATGACATGGCATATATATATGAAATTAAGCACAAGCACATGTCACCAACCAAAGTAGCAAGCCAAGGTACGAATGTATAAAAGTAAACATGATACATGAGAGTTCACACAAAGAACCAAAAGCTGTGCTACTAACTCCCCCTAACTCTCACATTTCCCCTGACATCTCCCCCTTTGGCGTCAAACACCAAAAACTGACTAAGCATCTGAAGCAGGAGGAGCCTGAGCTGAGGTGTCCTCGGGAGAAGGAGTGAGAGTCCTCGCGGCTGCATCAACTGGGTCCTCGGTCTCTGAGCCGGTAGCCTCAGTCTGGGGAACTGAAGAAGAGCCGGCGACCTCTGCAGTGACTAAGGTAGAGTCTGTCGTCACTGGAGCTGAGAGTGTCGGGTCGTCGGACTGCTGCGGCTGCTCTGGAGGTAAGATCTCTGTAAGGAACTGCTGTGGGTCAGGTGTGCTCTCACCTGTCAGCTGTGAGTAGGAGGCCTCAAGGGACCTCGACACTGTAGAAGAGCTGCCTGGCACTGACGCGGAGCCAGAAGCTGAAGTGGTCACATGAACACCTGGACCGGACTCAGACACCGGAGGGGGCGGGACGAATCCACCAACACTTGCCATAGGTCTGATCGGGTCAAGTGCTGGACCGGCCGGACTCGGAAGAAGCTGTGGAAGTAGTGGAGCTGGAGTCGCCGGTAGTGAAGGCATCTGAACCCCCATCTGCTGAAAGAGGAGCCGGAAGTACATCTCATTCTGCTGGCGCTGCTGCTCCTGCGCTGCCGCAAGTCGGCGCTGCTCCTCATACATCCTCTGCTGCTGCTCAAGGATGGAGGCAAACCTCAGATCATACTTTTCATCCTTGGCCGTCTGAGCAGCCTGCATGGCGGTGACGGTCTGTCCAAGTGCCACGATAGAATCAGCGATAGCTCTGAAGTCAGGCATAGCTGGTGGTGCTGCTGCTGAAGAAGGAGGGGCGGACACTGGCACTGACTGCTGACCAGAGGAGGCTGGGGGGTCGTCAAGATCTGCTGCTGCTGTACCGGACCCGCCAGCCTCGGCGTCGTGAGCGCCTAGGTACGGAGGTGAATCTGGGAGCACGTACTCCGAGTCAGAGCTGTCCTCCTCTGAAAGGTCAGAGCTGTCGAGTATCTGCTCGAGTCCAGCTGCGTGCTCTGCCTCTCGGAGGGTCTGGTCCTCTGCGGCGTGCTGGGCTCGCTGCTCTGGAGTAGCTGCCTGAACAATCATAGCAATCGGCCTCTGTCCTCTGCGTCTGTCATCAGGCTTAGCAGCCTTGTAGAGCGGATAGGTCATGGCCTTCTCCTCTAGCTTAGCTAGGTTCTCCTCTCGAGGACCCGCTAAGCGTGCCATAATATAAGTCAGTATGTGTGCATATGGCAAAGTGCGCCCGACCTTCATCCCATCTGATATAACATCTTGTATCTCGGCCATCAGAAAATCAATCATGTCAAACTGCCGCTGCCCAATAATATGACACAGGAGCCACTGCTGCAGAGCTGTGAGGGTCTCTCGGTTCCCTGACCTGGGGTGTAAAGAACGACGAAGAGCCTCCATTATAACATAAGCTAGCGGCGTCAAATCCATCGGATGGCGAGGTGAAGCTGGCCCAAACGGCTGTCTGAAGCACGGTGCCATCAACTCTGCTGACGGTGGCACTACCCCACTGGACAGAGGTCGTCGAGGTGGAATCGCGTTGGGGTAGCACTTCTCATGGAGCTTGTCGGCATAGAGTGGGAGATCTAGAAGTCCATGTAAATCCTGACGCCTCAAAGTGTACTTGAGCCCTCTATACATGAATGTCATCGACGAACGGTCCAAGGGCATCCACACGGTGGCGTAGAAGACACGCACCCACTCTCTGACGAAATGAGCGGGCAACGTGAAGAGCTCGAGCAAGCCTGGCATATAGGAGAAGTAGGCCTGAAGCTCACTAGGCTCACGTGGCACTGCTCTGGCAATCCTGGGTATGTCCATCTGTCTGTGGAATCTGTACAGTGTGATACGAGCATAGTTCATCGCATTGTAGAATGTCTCCTGCAGCGGAGTCCAGAACAAGCCTTGGATAGGTCGGCGAGCAGGGAACCACCTGGTCTCGTTCTCGATCCTGAGCCTCCACACCAGGCGAGAGGTGGCTTTGGAGACCTCCTCAACAGTAGGCACCCGGTCAACATCGGAATCTGAGCTGTCTGACTTCTCCGGAGACTGGGCCCGCTTCCTTCTACTGCCAGAAGGAGCGGACTGGCGTGTGCGCTGCTGAGCGGGCGGTGGAGAGGTCACCTGCACTCGAGTACGACCGGAGCGTCTGAGGGCAGGGGCAGGTGGACCCTCTGGAGCAACCGGTGACCCTGACTGGTCACGGATACTGAACTGGGCTGCACGGCCTCCAGCCTCAATGCGCTCCTGCGCCCGGACAACTGCTATGGTGGTCTCCCAATCATCTGGACCACCCTTCTTCGCCTTCTTCTTCGGCGGCTTTGGGGGTGCCTTCGCCTTGCCCTTGTCAGAGGGCGGAGGACGACGAGGCGGTGAGTCCCCATTGCCGGGACGACCTGGAGTCTTTGTCCTAGCCATCTCTGAGCTGTCAAGAAGTCCACTGCCTCAGAAAAAGAATCTCTGAACAACTGCAAAAAGACCACTGACCACTGACACTGTCAACCTGACCCACTGTCACTGCTCAAACTCCCCCTGACACGGACCTTTGTTGAGGCTTGGCCTCAACGTCCAAAGAAAGTACCTGAGGCTTGGCCTCAAGCAACTGCCACTGAATCTGTCAACCAGCTGTCATCTGCCACTGACCACTGACCAAACTCCCCCTGCATGCAAGAAATGATAGAGAGAATACATAAACATTAATAAGCATTTTCTAGAGATGAGAGAATCCCAAAAGCATGAATAAGGTGAGAGCTCGAAAAACGGCTAGTCCTATGATAGATGTGGCATTGAGATCATGAAGTGTGACATAGAACTAGAGCATATGATATATGTAAGATCCTTGATTGAATATGACAGTATTGGCACAAACTCTAGTACATTATCCAATGGTATAAGAGATGTCATAAGAAGACTTTGAATGGAACTTGAAGCACTAGCTCTAGGGAAAAACCATAAATGACATACTAGCTCTAGGAGATTTTTGTGGCATGAAAAGCATAGGCTCTAGAGATGATAAAGAATGTCATTGGAAATTTGGGCAGCATTTCCCCTAGAATATTGAGTTAACGAGACCTCCATTGCATTCAATCCAAGCATCCAAAGCATATATCAATCAAGTATAGGCATCCTTAACCAAGACATCGACTACCACCCACATGTAAGATTTGTCGATCAAGCCATTGACAGAAGAGATTGAGCAGAGGGATTTCAGATTTGGATTCACCTTGAAGGAACTCTGCAGAGAAGGAGGAAGCCAGAGGCGGACACACGCACGGCGGCGCACAGGCACGGCGGCACGAGGGGGGAACCGCGGCGGCGATGGACGAACGGCGGCGCTGCAGTGGATGCGCGGGCAGAGATGTAGTGGCGGCGCGCGCGCGTGGCGAGGTGGATGCGGCGGCGCTGCGGGCCGCGGTGGTGCGAGCGTGAGGGCGCGGGGGAGAGCGGCGGCCGGCGGCGTGTGGTTACGGCGGGGTACGGATGAAGCGGCGGCCGGCGGAGAGAAGGAAGGAGGATAAACAGTTAGGTTTTAAGAGAAACGAACGGCCGAGATTGAGCGATGGATAGGTGGAACGGACGAGATCCACTGAGGACCGACTGTTGCGGTGGTGGTGTAAAACAACCACCGCAACAGTCTGTCAGACCAGGAGCTAAAAGAATTAAACGCCGAGACCACCGATTGTTACGGTGGGTTTCTTGAGCAACCACCGCAACTTCCTGAGAGGAAGGACTGCATTATCGTGAAACACCACCGAAAGTTGCGGTGGTCGGATATTGATGCAGCACCGCAAGAGTCTGTCAAACCAGAGAGCATTTTCATATTGAGCCTGGGCACCAACTGTTGCGGTCATGCAGTTGACTACGACCGCAACTTCCTTGAATATTGACTGAAAACACCAATAACAGCCGCAGAGCACCGATTATTGCGGTGGCCTCTCCAACGTGCACCGCAACTTGCTGCCCATGCCGAAATTTCACTTTTCGAGTTGATTTTGATTTGGAATTTGCGGAACTAAGTCTTGTCTCATGTCCAAGGGTTCGAAAGAAGGCAAATAAACACATTCTTGGACAGAAACAAGGGAACCTCTCTCAAACTCTCATTTGAAAATATTTTCAATATTTTGCCTTAGGCTAAATAGACATTTTTCAATAGAAAACCAAAGTCAAAGCATAGGAGGGCACCCCACACTTAGGAGTTTCAGAAATTGTCAAAGACAAGGAAAGCTCCCCCTATGTGCGCTGCTACCGTTCGCTAGAGTTCAAATTCAAAAATCCTCCAAAACCAACGACTTGGCTGTAACTGAGACCAAATTTTCTGATTATAAAATAATGTGAATTAATGATTTCAATCTTAACAAAGAATCAATCCTATGCATCAATTAACCTCCTCTTGCCAGAATCTAAACTTGAAAGAATAACAATATGGTTCTTTCCGGTGGTGCTTACAAAATCAGCAACATTTTTTGCAAACAAAACCATCATTCCCTATATTGGCAACAGAAAATTAACATAGTCATGAAATAGCAACCAATATGACACAACAATATACAACACGGTCCATTACCACAACCACATAGCACAAGGACATGTCCAACACACAAATAGTCCGACACAAAGGCCCATTACCAATTCAAATAGTCCGACACAAACAGTCCTTCACCTAACAAGTCCATTTGACACATCACATTACAAGTCTACCTACGAACAGTAGGGTTGGGTGTGAAAGGCTTCTTCTTACGACGCGGCCGGCCTGGATTGGTGGGCAAAATATTGGGGGTCCCAACATCTGTGTGGTCACGTGCTGCCCGCCTCTTAGGCCTTTGAGTCCCTTGTGATGGAGACTCTGGCGCATCAACCAACTGCGAGGGACCAAGCTCATATTGCCCATAGGTAGGATCATCCTCTTCCGAGTTGGACCTATTTTCCTCCTCACCGCCATCCTCGCTCTCGTCCTCCTCCTCATCATCGCCCCTCCTAAGAGGGCTGCCAATGGTGAGAGCCCCTGCGCGGCGCAAGAAAATATTATTATTATAAATCACTAAGTAACAAAAATGCATCAACAAACTTATCAAATGTGGCACAACAACCCTCTCCCCTCCCCCCACCTGTACTCCTCGAGGCGGCCCTAGTGGATGGACCAGAACGTGGAGCACAACTTGAGGGTGCACGAGAACCTGAGGGTGTAGCAGCCGCTTGTGGCTCTCCTGATGCCATGCAATTCAATTTTCGCGCCATTTTCCGACAGCCACGATGAAATCTCTACAATCACAAACATATGTAAGAGCACACAAAAAATCAGACACTGAAGCACATTAGCACCTAACCTGTATGAAGGACCGTAACTTGCTCGCCTCATCCGGATCACCAATGGGAACACCCAACGCAACAAGAGACTCATTAGCGAACCGACCAAGTTGTTGTCCCTGTGATTGACAAGTCAAAGTGCATCCAATGCATAGTTCATAAAAGAGACAAATACATTTATAAAATAAACCCAACAAATGAACCAAACTTACAATGTAGTCTTCCACCGGTCCCCGCTGTGTCTGCGTGCCCTGCCTTGTCATATCATCGTACTGGTCCGAAAAACATCTTCCGGATCAGAAGGTAGATCCTCGACAGGACCGGCATCCATAGCTACCTTCAGCTTCAGCCTTGTGTTCGCTCTCAACCATTGCAAATAATTTTCATAAGGCGGGTCACGGTGAATTGCACCTCCTATCACAATGTTGGCTCCCCTACTATCCCAAGCGTCAATGTACCCTTGGTGCTTCAGCCCCCAATCCTTTTTGCCCCTCTGGCGTCGACGGTCGATACTACAATCAACGATATCAAATAACAAATAAATGTACAACATGGCATGAGTTCACAAATATAAACTAAAAAATTACACAACCTACCTATGAAGTGTTGGATTAGTATTGATGTACTCTGGAGGAAAAGTTTGAAGTGCCCCAAATTGCCTCATAACTCTACTTGGAATGTGGTACTCGACAATGTAGAAGCAAATGAGCGGACAAACCGAACGCCAATAATCTTGGTCCATCTTGCAATATGGACTAAGTTCCATCACTTGAATCTCATCTCGATCATATGGTCGCCAATTAATCTAGTTATCATGAATCAAATGAATTTTGAACCGTGCACACAACAAAAAACAACAAGATCAAAGTGTACATAACTTACATGTGCAGCAGTGAGGCAATCAAGTGCGTTGCTGTAGTCAATATAACGCCTCACCGGGTTTCCATGGACATTCAGGATGTTGTGCCATAGATAACCAACAGTAGACATTGGTTCTTCACCATAGGTTGGTAATTGCTATAAAACAACAAATGACATGTCAAATGAAATCATAATTGAAAACATGGAAAACACATCAATATTAAACTTATTCTAAATATAGCAAAAGTTAGTATCTTACCCCAATTGTATACCGCTCTGGCCGACCAACGGGAAGGCGCTCCCACATCCATAATTGCAAAAGATAGGCACAACCCCCCATGTTAGCACTGCCACCCGTGCGCCTACAAGCATCACACATCTGCCGATACAACCAACCAAGAACTGCACTGGCCCAACTATAAGTCGCTACATTCTCCCAAGATTGACCAATAATGTCTATCCACATCCAAGAATACGTATTCCCGCTCGAATCCGGAAATAGAAACCCAGCAACCAAATGCCACAACCACGCCCTAGCATACCGAGCAACAACACCATTCTCAGCATCAGGATGAGGGGGCGCACCAAAGTGCTGGACCAACCACGCCGAGCTGACTCCGGTAGTCTTTCTATCCTTGGCATCGTCGGGTGGATCTGTAGGACGAACTCCAAACAAGAGCTCCACTCGATCTCTCCACCCAGCCGGGTCAATAGTTCCAGTAACCGCTCTTCCATCAATACGAAGCCCAAAGAGCATCGCAACATCTTGTAGAGTGACTGTCATCTCACCACAGGGGAGGTGGAAGGTATGTGTCTCGGGCCTCCACCGGTCAACAAGGGCTGTAAGAGCCGCATTGTCCATCTTCGGCAAACCACCCTTCACTAACATGGCCAGTGGGAGAAATCCGGCTGCACGAAGGTATGGGGCGTAACGATTGTCCCACGGGAGAGGATGGTGAGTGCGGATACGTAGAGGATTCAAACCCTGCAAATAAACCATATAACACTGTGTTGGACAACATCAAACCACCAAATTCATTTGCTCCATATGAAGTCACAACTCATAAATATCTAACCTCAATACGCTCCTCAAGTATCCGCCCGCGGTGTCTCTCGTCATAGCCCATCTCAAGCAAAGGATATCGTGGGTGCTGCGCCATTTTATCCTATAGACAACAAAGGAAAATAAGTTTTATTTATGTATCTCTATACATCTACTATAAACGAGTCATAAAACAATACACAAAAAAATTGCAATTCGTTCTTATGTCTATACCATGAAAACCTGTCTTCAAAACAATACCTAAAACATTGCATATTTCCAATACAAACCATGAACTTCAATATATACACCAAAAAGTTATGAACTCCTATACTTAATTTTAAAAGATTACACAACATACCTATCAAACTACATTACCTAATAGCGAGAACAACTCAAAATATTTAAGTTTAACTCACTTAGTTCATTATTCATATGAAAATAAAATCATCATAATATACGTATGGATATGTCAACGAAATCATTACATGCAACAAAAACTATACGATAGACAGGCGTTAACAAGGACCAATTCCACCACATAGTACAACTAACAATCTCAAATCCGTGCTCCATCAACCATACATAAGTCAAACCTACAAAAACCTAATCTCATCCAAATCCAAGGAAATAAACCAAATACGCAAAATGTACATGGTCCAAGTGGAGGAGTTACCTTCCCGGAGTTTTTTCCCACCGATTCTCCTTCGATTCCGTGGTGGGATGGCCCGATCTATTGGGGGGCGGCGCGGGCCGAGCTCGGCTTAGGGTTTGGGCAGGAAGAAAGAAAGGGAGGAGGAAGAAGAAAGGGATCGGGCGGCCGGCTGTATACAGGCGAGTCGCGCCACGACCTTTGGCGCGACTGAGTCGCGCCAAGGCATGTGGCGCGACTGGCCTGCCATGTCAGCCGCCGCGCTGGCCGCCCGCGGCCGGGCCGGCCGACGTGGCAGGTCAGTCGCGCCACATGCTATGGCGCGACTGCCTCTTCAGTCACGCCACGTCGTGTGGCGCGACCAAAAGGGTTATTTGTTGAAAATACAGTTCGGGTGGGGTTTTTTTTAAAATTTCAGTTTAAAAAGGATTAAAAAATAAAAAAAATTCGATTATGCCAAGTGAAAGAAACTGCTATCTACTTCGAATTGAATTAATTTACAGGCCTGTAGAAAACACATGGAGCATTTATGGGCAGGAAGCTAGGCCTGTGAAACCATTGCTGTTTTTTCTAAGATACAAATTAAACAAGACTCGCATATTGCTATTTTTTAGCGCAAAAATATAAGTCGACATATAAATTGTAACACCCTAATTTTCACACAAGAAATTGTAGAAACACTTCTATAATTTTCTAGGATTCGTGTAAGACTTTAAATAAATTTTTTGTGTTTTAATTGGAATTATTTAGGATTTTATCGAGTTAAATAATTAATTAATAGACTCAATAAGTTTTTGCTGCATACATGCTGGTGCATTGTATTTTGAGTTGTTCGCAAGTCAGTGGTGAATTTAAATTCGTTTAAATTCAAATTGATTTGCATTTGTTTGGGCCCTATGACAGTTGTTTCTGTTTAAGTGAATTAATTTGGCTTAATAAATTCGTTTCACGATTTCCCATCCATCCGTGTAAGTAGTTTATAATTAGATCATGTTTAGTCTTTCAATTTTTGATTTACAATTGCTAAAGAAAATTTTCGCAAGTTTCACAACGAACTAAACGATGCCGAAGTTTATTCAATCATGGGAAGACCAGCATGGATATACACAACCATAGGCAGAAAAAGTGAGGTATAGCTACATCTGCTTATCTGCAGGCACTTCAGATTTAGGCAATTTGTAGTAAAAATACAGAAGTAGGAGTGGTGAGGAAAACTAAAATTCGGGTAAGATATTTGCAGCAGTTCATCTGTCATTGCAACTTGGACATATAGAAATAGGTTTTACGCCAGTTTCCCCAGGAACTTGTTTAGCTTGCTGTGCTTTTCCTTATTTCACACTACCATCTCACTTTTTGCTGACAACAACTCTGTGGATACTCAGAAAACTCAAACACGAGAATTTAATTAAATATTGATGCTTTTTAATTTAAAATCCGTTTAGGAGTTTTACGTTGCCACAGTGTTTTCTCATCAGGCACCCGACAACTCATTAATGCATTTATTGCAGAGGCCAGATGTATTTCCAGTTTTTAAAAAATGTGTGTGTTTTTCTCATCTTTGATCTGTTCCAACGACTTTCAATACAATATTTGGCTAGGCTAAATCCACTGAAACGAACACAAGCTAGCAGCAAAACAGTAACATATAAGGATTTAGGGAAGATGAGAAACAAAGATTAGGCGCAAAAAATGAGAAATAAAATACTACGCGCCAACTCACACATGCAAGACTTGACGCTAGAAAAACCAAGAAAAAGATCTAGACACGATGAGAACAACAACACAGCGAGGGACTAAAATTTAGAAAAGCAAACTAAACTAAAAACTTGCGAGGTACAATTCTTTTAGCTGGTTGAAACTAGTGAAACTCAACTAAACTGGTAAAAAAAGAAATTGCCCCTCCACCTTCCTCGGGAAAAGTTTCTAAAGTAGGAGGCAGGGGTAAGATAGACAAATCTTCAACTATCATTTAGCTAGTGGATCCAAATAGTCCTAGCTAAACTTTAGTTGGGTGGATCCAAACTGGATCTAAATAGAGCTTTCGCATACATGCATCCATGTATACACACGGAGAACAGTGGCACCAGAGGACATTTTCAAATAATTGAGCACTTTCTGTGCTTGATGGGAGCAATTTAATTTAGAGATGTGGTATATTGGTACAAAACTACAAAACATTGAGCACCTTTTTGTCCTCCAAGTCACGAACCATTGTATATTGGTCTGACTTCAGCTTCAAACTGAACTTGTTAGGATGCTCCTCTTTTTGGCGCTCTACATTTTTCATGAATTCATCACTGAACTCGCGATCCAGCTGAATTTCCTTGAGCCTCTTGAGATACCCTAGCCCCGAGAATTCGTCCAGCCTGCTCCAACCAGCAGCTTGCAGCCGCTCGAGTTTAGGCATTCCACCATCTTCAAACTCCACAATTGTAACGGCATACAGTTCACGAAGGTCCAGCAGAATGAGACTGGGAAACGATCCCCGTTTGATTTTCAGCTCTCCCTCTACAAACGAAGATTTCCAAAAACGTAGGATCCCAAGATTTGGTAGCTTCCCGATGGCTTCAATGGCATCTTGCTTCAGGCCGCTGCGATGTAGCTGCAACTTTGATAGGTACTGAAGCTGTCCTACCCATTCTGTTACTTGAACTAGACGGCCCCACAGCTTAAGGTTCCCGAGGAATTTTGGAGGGGACAAGCTCCCACCCAAATGCCAATCCAAATCATCTGCCACACAGTCCCTATTCACTGATAAAGACACCAAATCATTGTGACCAGCAATGGCAGACCAGAAATCCCGACAGTTTGTTCTGTCGACACCGTGTAACTCTAACTTACGCAATTGAGTCAGCCCTTTAAGTTCTTTCACAGACGCATTCCCCTTTCCATGTCCAAACCGGACGTAACCCAACGTGCGTAGTGCATTCAGTTTCCCAATCCCTGTCGGAACTTGCACAACACACGATGCATTACGATTACGACCTAGAAAGTGAAAGTTCTTGTCGTAGCTAAAGGATAGCTTGAGTTTGTCTCGCCTCTTCCAATTTTCCGTTACGCGCTCATTTGATCTGGAGGACCCTACTTTGTGTTCATCTTTAAACCAAGCAGATGCATGAAGCTGCTGCAGCTTCCGAAGCTTGTTAAAGCTGGAAGGCAATTGGAATATATATGTACCTCTGATATCCATCGTGTGGAGTTGCCTCAAATTCCCCAACGACTCAGGCATTTTGAAAATATCCTTACATCCTCTTAGAGAAAGGTACTTCAGGTGAACCAGCTGGCAAATTTGATTGAGATGATGATCTGTTAGTCCTGTAGCATCTTCCAAGTCAAGCACTCGAACAAACTTCATGGTGTCTGTGATGAAAAAGGGCATCCACTCCCCAAACACGGTAAGTGACCGTACATGCGACAAGTCCAGAATTCTTTCAAATTGATCCTTGTCTCTTTTCCAGTTGCTACTTATGGCGAGCTGACGTACTTTACTTTTTGTGTTTGAAATCCACCCATCCTCCAGTGTAAATACAAGTTCTTCCTTCATTGACTCTGAGACGCAGATCTCACGGATCAGATCATGGAGCACACATGAATAGATTTTCCCAGTGCTATGGGTTACCTTTTTTGCTGGCATAATCATACTTCTGTCCAATAGCTCAGCAAAGTA
Source organism: Alloteropsis semialata (assembly GCA_004135705.1). Taxonomy (NCBI): domain Eukaryota; kingdom Viridiplantae; phylum Streptophyta; class Magnoliopsida; order Poales; family Poaceae; genus Alloteropsis; species Alloteropsis semialata. Next base: position 51,288,669 of record CM014272.1, read on the forward strand.
CTTGTCTCCAACTTCCTCTGCAGTCAGGTGTTGCATTTCCCTTGAGTAACCTTCTGCAACCCACAACCTAATCAAGCGTTTTCGCTTAATGTTATAGTCCTCCGGGAAAATGGCCATGTACAGAAAACAAGACTTTAGATGATAAGGCAGATCACTATAGCTCCTAACAAGGATGTCACTTATTGTTTGTAGTGGTCCACTAATCCCCAATTTAGAATTCAACTTCCTCCATTCAATTCTGGTTTTAGGCTTATCAGAAAGGAAGCTGCCAATCACAGATATTGCAAGGGGATGTCCACCACACTTCTTTAGGATACGAGTCGCTTCGTCCATCAATTCAGGGCTTGAAGAAAGATGTTCATCCTTCTTAAACACCTGTGATTATGTAATTAAATATTTGGGGTCAGAAGTTTATTCCTGTGTCTTGCGCAATGCCAAAGCATGGAAAAGAAACAACACTATTAATTTTTTGTATGTTCTGTATGCACTGTTTGTAGTATTTGCTGCTAAATAAAGTTAATATTGACATTCTTCAGTGTATGCACTGTTTGTAGTATCCAAAGGGTTAAGTTACTTTTCTTTGTGTACAAGACTGCATCTGACATGACCATGAGCATGAAAGGCATCTCTAATATCCCATATTTTGTACATTCTGTAGTCTTGTTTGGATTTCTTTGTCGGAGATGTTTTGTACTCATTTATTTAACTCCACTGCCAAAAAAATGTCCAAATTATATTAACCTTAGGCATTCGAGAATTTTTTTTCCAAAGAAGACAAGTAACTGTCGGCTACCTACAAATAATCCTTGATTAAAAAAAGCTGAGATCTTCTAGTGTGTGTTTGATTTTTGTTGTTCTTTATAATGGAAGGTCAACTTTTCATGATGCTCTTGTAAAAAACAATTTTTTTCATGAAAACACAATAATGGAAGTGCGTGTACGTTTTCACCAAGGACATATTTTCATTTCATCTTTTAGAATATACAAATGTACCTTTCTTTTGAAGAGCTCAAATGCATCCTTCTCTTGCAGGAATTCAATTTTGAACACGTTGCGATCCCTTGAACAATGTCTTGCCAGACTGTTTTCCCTTGTGGTGACTACGATTACCACCGCAGTTTTTTCCAGGACATTAATAATCAAATCCCATTCTGATGTAGTTGTAAGATCATCAAGGACAATAAGGCACTTCTCCGCTTGCAGAAGCCTAGTAATCTCGTTGATCAATTCCTTTGACCCCATCATTTCAATCTCCCGACTTGCATTTGGCCCATTCAGTTGCCGAGCAATGCTCCTAAGGGAAGACACAACATCGAAAGGACGTTCCACAGTGATCCAAGCACGATTCTGAAACAAGCCAGCAAGTTCTTCAAAGACGCTTCTGACAAGAGTGGTTTTTCCAACACCTTCCATTCCCAACACTGAAATCACCTTGCAGCCGTGGTAGTTGTGTCCCTCACAAATTAAATTGACAAGTTTGGATTTTTCTTGACTCCTCTCAAAGACAAATTCTTCATTAACCACCATTGTACTTGAGTCGGAGATGGTTTCGGCTGAATCAGCTTGAGGTTTAATCTGAACAGAAGCAATATTCAGCAACTTTTTAACTAAGAGATATAGGTTGTCATCTCATACCGAATTATATATGCATTCCACTCGAAAAGTAGATTATGCAACTCATACAGTTTATATGAATTTGGCTATTACAGTAGCTACTTGTATCGTAATGTCTTCATGCAGTGTTTATAACTCCAACATTTCACTTTTCTTAGGCCATCGGATTTTGTTGTGGTTATTGCTAAGGGGGGGCAAGGATTTATTTGTAAGAAAAGTGCATGTACTTTTATTTGGGGCCTAACATTGAAGTTATAGTCATTGTTTTTTCATATATCTGTGTATCTAAACATGGAGGTGGTTCTTACAATGAATAAAATATGACTGATGAGTAATTTGACAGAGGTAGCAGTTACCTTGTAGTGGAACAAGTAGAGAGCCGGGTCAGGTGCCAACTGCCTGAGCTCTGAAACCTGGTAGTGTCGCTCCGCGCACAAACTTGCAATTTCAACTTGCCGCGTGGAGACAATGATTCGGCTCCCATTCTCCTTGTCGGGGAAGTAGGCTTTGATCCATTCCCAATCAGCCATGGAGCATAGGCCATCGATGACTATCAGGAACCTTGTCTGACTCAAAATTTTCGTCGCAATCTCCTCCAATTCCGCGAGGGCACACTGATATCCGGTTACATCAGCAGCGGAGAGTTGGCTCACCAAACTCCTTAAAATTTCATCCTGACGGGAGGCACTTGCCAATCTGACCCAAGCCCGGCAGCCAAACTTTGCATTTCTATTTTCACACCCACCGTCACCATAGGCCTCCATGACGGCCGGAGTATTGCCAAGATGGAAACTTGTTCCCCATACCACAATCACCCTGAGGTCCTTGACCCCGTCGTCGATGAGCCGGAGGAGGTCCACCGTCGAGTCGTCCGCCCCCGCAGCAGCGGCACGCCTTGCTTGGTCGATGGCGGCTATCGCCGAGAAAATGCCAGACTGCTCCGCCACCGCTTGGGTGGCATGGTCGGCGGCGTCGGAGCCCTTGACGAGGCGGCTGTACAGGCTCCTCTTGCTCGCAAACGCCTGGTCCGCGACCCTTGCCAGGAGCGCCTTCACCTCGAGGGTGGCCCTGCGCCGCTCGCAGAGGATGCGGGGGATGCGCCACCGCGACGGCTTCTCCAGTTGGTCCACCTTGGCGGCGAAGCTCTCGAGGCCCTCCTCGACGTCGTAGGCCAGGTCGCGGACCTGCTTCACCCAGCCCGGATCTTGGTGCTGGTCTCCGGTCATGAGGAAGTACCTCATCATCTCGAACTCGTCGGCGATGATGGCCACATCGCGCTGCACACCCAGATGCAGAGCGACCTCATCGGCAACCATGGATTTGGCGTGGGCGATGACAATGTCCAGCACGGACTTGCACGAGCTCACCGCTGAATCCTCCATGTCTCCCACCTCTACTCCAGTCTCTGTTGTGGATTTATGCAGCGACGACTGATTTATTTAGCGCTAGATGGCAGATCTAGATGGACAAGTTCTTGGCAGTTGGCACTGTCTGCGGCTGGCCAGTCACAGCTCACCGACCACGCAACTAGCTAAAAAGTTGATGATTTCCAATTTTCCTCTCCACTTTCCTCTCCAATGCACTATTCACCGTCACTTCGAGTCACATCTTCTCTCACAGCACGGTCTCAATACATACTTTTTCCACAACTTTTCACTCCAATGCACTATTCATTTGCACACATTTGCGCAACTAAACAGACCTAAGGCCTTCTTTAGTTCGCGCGAATTCGATCGAATGCACCGTAGAAAAATGCATTGGGAATCAAAAAAGCAGAGATAGGACACGTTGTTCAATACGTAAAACAGAGCGCGAATTCGATCGAATCGAGCGAACTAAACAGGACCTAATAGCAACTCCACAAAGCGCTGTACTCACTAGCACGTGTTCCGAGATTCGCAAGAGGGGGACAAGACTTTTTAATTTTTAAGGAAGGGGGAGAAGACTCGTGTCTCTTGACTCATGAGTATTGATTAGTTTATCACTGACTTAGGTCTCTCCCCTCACATACACCGGTGAAGATGCTATTTACGTGGATACGGTGGTCTGAAAATTCGAATTATCAGTTCCGTATCAGTTAAAAATTTCAATATGGATGTCAAATGGATGTATTTGGATCTATCTGATTTAAATCAGTGTTTTTCTCTATTTGGTTCCATATAATACAAATATGAAATATCCAATATCATTAGTACACGCGAACAATAAAATACCAATGAAGCCATCAAAAATTTATTTATATTACTAAATACTAATTACAAATGATGTCTATTTTACTATTACTAAAAATAACTATTTACACAATTTAAATTTAAAAAAATTATCCATATGACTAATTATGTTAACCTAATATTATATATAATGATAGATATTAATTTATTTTAAATACATTATATTTTTTGTCAAATGAATAAATTATATTCAAATGTATTTCTGTATTTATTTTATTATTAAATGATATTTAGGATTATAGAAATACTTATTTTTATAGGTTTAGTTATTTATTATAAAAATGATTTTTTATCAATTATACCTATATTGAAACCTTGAGCTATTTATACCCCAACCACGCGCCCATTTGGGGTACATTTAGAGATGCTAGTGTGTGCTGAAGATCATAGAAGTGCTAGACATAACACATACAAGTCACAAAGTGCTTATGTGATTCATCAAAAGACTTAGGACAAACTTTAGAGAGTGATTAGTGCTACGTTAGGCCTAGAGAAAGATTGAGAGCATGGTGTACCTACAATGTGATCGGTTCTAGAGTGAACCTCAAGTTATACAAGGTATGTCGGAGCCTCTGAGTTTTGGTGGTTCTCTGGCAAGTCTTCAAACATCTGGCATGGTGTGGAGTGGTGTCAACGGTGTGTGGAGAACATGGAGACCCCCTCCCTTCATGAGGATGAAACTTCTTAGTGGAGACAACATCAAGGTGGTTGAAGTACTTCGCGTGAGCCTTTGTGGGCGAGCCTATTGTGGCGAGTCAAGGACGCCTTGGCAGAGATTTGGTGATCGGGAGCAAGAAGCAATACTCTAGTGTGAATGCTTCAACGTGGACTAAGGGTGTCTTAGTGCCTCCCTCTCATCCTCCTTTACGTTTTTGTATTTCATATTTGTAACTTGAGTGCCTCCACTTGTCGTACAGACATCTATGGGCCCACCATCGAGGTTGGCCATGCACGTACAGGGGGCTAGCTACCAGGACTACTCTGACATGTGGACCGCGGTACAAGACGGCGTGCTCCACAAGGCAATACAGGATCAAGTACTAGAATAGGAAAGCACACATTGTACCCGCAATAAGCCTTCTCCTAGTCGTACTCGACTAGTACTCCTGTACCCAAACCGACTTGTAATCCTGCCTCTCCGCCCCAATATAAGGCGAGGAAGGAACCCCTCCTACTCATACGCAAATTACGCAATCAATCAACAGATACGCAACATACTGGACGTAGGGTATTACGCACATTGCGGCCCGAACCAGTCTAAATTGTGTGTTTCGTGTCTTCCTTCGAGTTCCTGATCTCGGCGAGCCCCACCATCATCTACCTCGGGCACCCCCATCGGTAGGTTGCCGGGTCTAAACACCGATAGCTGGCGCGCTAGGTAGGGGAACTCGTCGAAGATCCGCTGGCGAACTCGATGGCTCAAGTCGCGACACCTTCATCTTCGGCTCCTGGGTTTGCGTCGCCAACGGCGCTGGATCCTTCCAGTGTCACCTTGCGCTGACCCTGGAAAAGAATGCTGCACCCATGACGCTCTCACCAAGCTCAGTCGAAGATCTCGTCGAAATTTTCGGTGAAATTTCGCTTTCTGATCTGGTCCGAGGGCACAAGCTCGAATCCGAGTACTACTCGGGTTCCACCTCCAGTTGTTCCAAGCTGCGCGAGCTGGCTTTCGAGCCATTATGCAACTCGGACTCGTCACCACGGCGACTCCTCTTCGGTCTCTGCAACGCCAGCGCCGCCTATCAGGCCGCACTGCCCAAAATCCGGAATCTCGGAAAGTACCCCGAGCTCGAGTACTACTCGGACTTGGTTGACGACTACTACTCGGACCCGCTCGAGGAGAAGTCCCTGACCGGACCCGCTCGTGGCCTGGTCATTACCTCAACACCAGAAGGCAGATTCGTCTACTGGCCGGACCAGAAGCCCCTTGCTCTGGCCAAGCACCACGACTCTCGTCTCATCGTCTGTCTTGAGGTGCTTCCTTACCAAGAGGGAGCACCATTGGCAACCATCTACGAGGAGGGAGGCGACACTGAGATCGCCACCTCAAGCTCTGGAAGCTACTCTCCAAGTCACCAAGTCTTCGCGGTTATTACCGGTCAAGATGACGAAGGGGACGCCAACCAGGGTCGCAACCCTCGCAACATCATCGAGCGCTACCCGGAAGAAGTCTCTGCTGATGAAGTCACTCCTCAAACCAAGCCCCCGGAGATAGCAGAAAACCGCAACATACGTCTCACCAAGAACCAGAAGCGCGCGGAGCGTCGTCGACGCCTCGCAGCCAATCTCCCTGTCAGGAACCTGGAAGAGACCCTCGCGGCAGTACAAGAGCGACCTCACAACACCCCAGAGGCGTGTGTGGCTTTGATCAACCTCATTGGTCGAGCCATGCCACGGGACCATGCTACTCGAGTAGTCGCACAACTAGCCGAGAGGGCCTACATCATGTTCGACGAACGCCACCGCATCCGCAGCGTCGATCGCGAGCAAAGCCACCATGGCAGCAGCCACGGCGGCCACGACGGCAATCGCGGGTGAGGCAATCACGATCAGGAACAACCAGAGGCAAGCGGTAACAGAGGAGCTCCGGAGGGAAGTCGCAACCGCGGCCATGGCAGAGGAGCTCCAGGAGGCGAACCCAACCCCGGCGGCAGGGGTCGGGGCGCTAGCGACCTCCGGGACGTCATCAAATCTAGGCGCACATATGATGCCCGCGACATGATTTCTGCCAGACGCCGCGCTTGCGAAGTGGAAGAAGCAGCTAATGCAGACAATTTCCCAGCCTTCTCCAGGCGCCTTAGGGGATTCATGCTGCCTGAAAAATTCAAACCCGTCGGCATATCCAAGTACGACGGCAAGCAGGACCCCAAGCAATGGCTCCGCTGCTACTCCCTCGCCATCGAGACTGCTGGAGGAGATGACGACACTAAATGCCTCTACTTCCCCATGTGCTTGGAGCAAGCACCACTCACTTGGCTCGAAAACCTTGAGAAGCGATCCATCGACACATGGACCGATCTCAAAAAGGAATTCACTAGCAACTTTGCCGGTGCAATGGGCCGCGCTGGCAACAGGATGGACTTGGTGCAAGTAAAGCAGAAGAACAACGAGACTCTTCGCAATTACATGCGCCGATTCTTCGACAAGCGGGCTACTGTTGTAGATGTCAGCGAAAAGGAGGTCATCGGCTGCTTCCAGGAAGGCCTCTATGACCGCCAGACCTACAAAGACTTTGGTCGACGGCGACCGCGCACCATCACCGCTCTCAAGTCCATGGTTCAGGAGTGGGCCGATGAGGAAGACAAAGAACTCAACAAGTATGAGCCTCACCGTGCCCACAACCAGAACGACGGCGGCGGCAAGGGGAAGAACTCGAATAACCGTGGGAACAACAACAACTACTCGGGTACCCTGAACCGTAAGCGTAAGCCAGACAATACTGTCGCGGCAATGGACCATCTAGCCAAGGGCAACAAAAAGAAGAACTCAGAGCATATTTCCTTCAACGATCTGCTCAAAAAGTAGTGCCCATACCATCCACAAAGCAAGCACTCCGCTATAGAGTGCTTCCAACTTCACAAGGCTATGAAAAATGCTCCAGAACCTCAAAACCCACGGGATCGTAAGGGCAAAGACAAACAAGACGAAGACGCAGATGGCGGCTTTCAAGACGCCAACCGCACAGTCAACATCATATTTGGCGGAGTGCGGACCAAGCGCTCCCAGAAGCTACACCTCCGAGAGGTTATGTCTATCAAGCCTGCTACTCCCACTTTCCTCAAGTGGTCCGAGGTCCCCATCACCTTCTCACGGGCGGACCAGTAGACAAGCTTCTCCGAGCCAGGACGCTATCCACTAGTACTCGACCCAGTAGTCGCAAGTTCCAGACTCACCAAGGTACTCATCGATGGCAGCAGCGGCCTCAACGTTCTGTTTGCCAAGACCTTGAAGAAGATGGGTCTTGACATCACCGATATGCTCACCAAGACGAGCTCACCGTTCTACGGCATTGTCCCAGGCAACGCGGCTGTACCCCTCGGACAGGTGGTTTTGCCAGTTACCTTCGGGACCAAGCAGCATTACCGCACCAAGTACGTCAAGTTCGAGGTTGCTGACTTCGAGACATCCTACCACGCCATCCTCGGCTGGCCCGCTCTGGCCAAATTCATGGCTATCCCGCACTATGTGTACCTTGTACTCAAGATGCCGGGACCCAAAGGGTTACTCGCGTTGCAAGGGGATTTGAAGAGATCTTACGACTGCGACACGGAAGCCGTGGAATTCGCTACTACCTCTCAGGTACCTAACTCCATGATGCAGGTCTTCGCTGCGTCAAAAAGGCTTGCCCCTAGCAAACTCGAGATTCCGGAGAAGAGCGATGGAGCAAACAAGGTCAAGCCAACTAACGAAGTCCAACTCAAGGCCGTCGACCTTGGCACCGGTGATAGCAGCAAGACTACAATGATCGGCGCAGGGCTGGATCCTAAATAGGAAGACGCGCTCGTCAGCTTCCTTCGGGCCAACCGCGACATCTTCGCGTGGAAACCAGCGGACATGCCAGGGGTGCCCAGGAGGCTGATTGAGCACTCACTCAACGTCGACCCTAAAGCTACACCTAAGAGGCAACACCTACGACGATTTGCCCAGGATCGCAGGGAAGCCATCAAGAAGAAACTCGCAAAACTACTTGCTGCAGGCTTCATCAAGGAAGTATTCCATCCTGAGTGGCTCGCAAATCCCGTCCTCGTCAAAAAGAAGAACAACAACGAGTGGAGGATGTGTGTTGACTACACAGACCTCAACAAGCACTGCCCCAAAGATCCCTTCGGTCTACCGCGGATTGATCAAGTCATCGACTCCACGGCCGGCTGTGCTTTGCTCTGCTTCCTCGATTGCTACTCGGGGTATCACCAGATAGCGATCAAAGAAGAAGATCAAGAGAAGACCGCATTCATCACTCCGTTCGGCGCCTACTGCTACACAACGATGTCGTTCGGGTTGAAGAACGCTGGCGCTACCTACCGGCGAGCTATCCAGGCTTGCTTCAAGAGGCAACTCAACAAGAACGTCGAAGCGTACGTGGATGACGTGGTTGTCAAGACCAGAAATCTTGACACTCTCATCGCCGATCTTGAAGAGACTTTCGCAAGCTTGCAGGAGTACCAATGGAAGCTCAATCCCACTAAGTGCGTCTTTGGCGTATCGTCGGGAAAACTACTCAGGTTCATCATCAGCCACCGCGGCATTGAAGCAAACCCCGAGAAGGTCTCCGCCATCACCGAGATGCATGCTCCGGCTACCATCAAGGACGTCCAGAAGCTGACTGGATGCATGGTGGCCCTCAACCGATTCATATCAAGGCTTGGAGAACGGGGGCTTCCCTTCTTCAAACTACTCAAGCGGCTTCAAACTACTCAAGCGGCAAGAGAACTTCGCGTGGACTGAGGAGGCTGATCAAGCTTTACAACAGCTCAAAGACTTTCTGTCCAAGCCACCGATCCTCACGGTGCCACAACCCAACGCAGATCTACTGCTCTATATAGCCGCGACTACAAATGTCGTCAGCACAGCTATCGTCGTCGAACGACAGGAAGCAGGCCATGCATACAAAGTGTAGCGGCCTATGTACTTCGTCAGTGAGGTGTTGTCAGAATCCAAGGCCAGGTATCCACCGGTCCAGAAGCTACTTTATGCAATACTACTCACCTCGCGCAAGCTGCGGCACTACTTCCAGGAGTACAAGATCTCTGCAGTCACGGACTACCCGCTCGGTGATATACTACACAACCGTGACGCCACAAGCAGGTTATCCAAGTGGGCAGTTGAGCTCGACGCCCTGTCTCTGGAATTCCGACCGCGAAACGCCATCAAGTCTCAAGCATTGGTGGATTTCATCGCGGAGTGGCGGGAAAATCAGGTTCCTACACCGGCTGAGCGCCCTGAACACTGGACCATGTACTTTGATGGCTCCCTCAAGCTCGAAGGCGCTGGCGCGGGAGTACTCCTGATATCCCCCAAGGGCGAGCAGCTCAGATATGTCCTGCAGATCTTCTGGAAGGTGTCCAACAATGAAGCTGAATACAAAGCTCTTCTACATGGGCTCCGTCTGGCAGTCTCACTTGGCATCAAGCGACTGCTGGTATACGACGACTCCCTGGTGGTCATCAATCAAGTCAATGACTCCTGGGATCGCAACAAAGACAACATGGATGCGTACTGTCTTGAGGTGCGCAAGCTCGAGAACAAGTTCTCTGGTCTCAAGTTCCATCACGTCATCCGTGACAACAACGTTGCTGCGGACATCCTGTCGAAGCTGGGATCTACTCGAGCTCAAGTTCCAGCGGGGGTTTTCGTCCATGAACTCCACAAGCCATCCATACCAGAGCAGGCACCACCACCACCCACCACCGATCCTGGGCCCTCTGAGCGTAGTCGGGAGGTCATGATGGTGGACGTGGACTAGCGAATTCCTTTCATCGACTACATCAAGGATCACAAGTTACCCTCCGACAAGGCAGAAGCTGAACAAATTACACGACGCGCCAAGACTTATGTACTAGTCGGAGACAAGCTCTACAGGCGAGGCGCAACTTCTAACGTACTCATGAAGTGCGTCTCTCGAGAAGAAGACAAAGACATCTTGGAGGAAGTACACAAAGGAATCTGTGGCAACCACGCGTCCTCCCGGACCATCGTGAGTAAAACTTTCAGGGCAGCTTTCTATTGGTCTACCGCACTGGCTGATGCTGAGGAACTAGTCTGAAGGTGCCAAGGATGTCAATTCTTCGCCAAGCAACAACACGTCCCAGCCTACAAGCTCATCACGATACTACCAACTTGGCCGTTCGCTTGCTGGGGGCTCGACATGATTGGGCCTTTACCAACTGCGCCAGGGGGATTCAACAGAGTTCTGGTGGCTATCGACAAGTTCACAAAGTGGATCGAGGTCAAACCCGTCACTTGTCCCAAGGCCGACTGGGTACTCGACTTCTTGGATGAGATCGTGCATCGCTATGGGTTCCCTCACCGCATCATCACAGACCTGGGGTCCAACTTCAACAATCATGGATTCTGGAGCTACTGCGAGAACAGCGGCATCGATGTCCGGTATGTCTCTGTTGCTCACCCGCGGGCCAACGGCCAGGTTGAGCCAATGGGATGGTACTCGATGCCCTGAAGAAGCGACTGCACGATATCTCTAACACTAAAGGCAGCAAGTGGCTCAAGGAACTACCCAACGTACTCTGGGGGCTCCACACTCAGCCAACCAAGCCTACTGGGCAATCGCCTTACTTTCTGGTCTACGGATCCGAAGTTGTGCTACCGGCTGATGTCATGTGGAAGTCTCCAACAGTTGAGCAGTACGAGGAAGGCGCCGCAGAGGAAATCAGGCGGGTCGATATAGACAGCCTCGAAGAAGCCTGCTGCGCCGCCCTCGTCCAGTCTGCCAGATACCTCGAGGGTATTCGACGCTACCATGACAGCAACATCAAGGAACACTCCTTCAACGTGGGTGACCTAGTTCTCCGTCGTATTCAGAATACGGCGGGGCTTCACAAGCTCAATTCGCCTTGGGAGGGACCCTACACAGTCGCCAAAGTCACTGGCCCTGGCTCGTATCGGCTCCAGACTCTCGAAGGCGAAGAAATCGACAACTCATGGAACATCGAGCAGCTCTGTCGATTCTACCCGTAGTCCACGACTACGCATTGTACCTGGCCTTCGGCCCTAGCGGTACCAGATCCTTAGCTGTAATCGGTCTTCGACCTTAGCTATTCTTGGATCCTAGCTGTAATCGGCCTTCGGCCTTAGCTGTACTTGGCCCGTCTGCTGACCTCTAATGTACTCGGCCTGTCTGCTGGCCTAAGTTGTACTCTAGCAACTTATTTTCACAGTAATATAATGTTCGCCGTAACATGCTGTGTTTATTTGTTTTTTACAAGCATCTGGCTCTTCGCCAATTCGCCTACTACAATGGCTCTTTGGAGTTCAACTACTCCACGAGTGGTTCCTATACTACTCAGGAGTCCTCTGCTACTCCATCCTCGTCTTCTACAAGACTACTTGAGTTCTCCTGAACTCTCACGATTCTACTTTGCTTCTAACAGCTTCCGAGTACTACTACTCGACTATTTCTTTTGCAGCTCTACTCTACGGATTTCATACTTGGTCCAGGAGTTGCAACGCAAAAAAGGGGGAATACAGATAATTGAATATTACTTTTTCAATTACTTCAGTTCATTACACCCTGCTTGTTTACATCACACATTTTCAAGTGTTTTCTCCTACAGATACATCTATTGCAGATCTAGCCGCTCGGCTACCCTCTCTGCGACAGGGGCTATCTCCTACATGCACACCTTGTACTGGTCATCTGAGCAGTCCGCCGCTATGCCTTCGCCCACAAGTTCCAGCTTGGTCGTCGGGTAGAAGGACTTCACAAACGCAAGCACTTGTTGCGGGATTGACCTCGTCATCTGGTGCACGAAGGCAGCAAGCTTGTCTGGCACCCCCCTCAGACGATCCACAATGGGGCACGGCTCCGCTCCAGCAACCGGTGCCTCGAACATGCCCACCACGGGTTCCGCAGCTGCAGTCAACTCCTTGAGGGACTTCTTCAGCGCCTCGTTCTCGTCGTTGACTCTCCTCAGGGACTGCATGCATGTGACAAGATCAACCTCGCCATCATGGCGGAGAGTCAACTCTCTTTCAAGTTCAATATTTAGCACCTCGAGCTCCTGGGCGGCTTCTTCAAATTTGTTCTTCTCCCGGTAGAAGGCGCACTTCCAGTCGGTCAGCTCTGCCTCCAGGTGCTCTATGGACTTCTCAAGATCTGCAGTATACAATGGTGATACGTCAGCCTGGATACCCACAAATCAGTACTCGGCGCTGTTGGGACACATGATATTACCTTTCTTCTCACGGCGCAGTGACTTATTCCTCCCAATGACTTCGTCCTTCTGCTCCGTGAGCTTCTGGACTTCGTTGCGGTACTCGGCGGAAGTGCCGTCCAATTTCATCTGGAGCCGCGAAGCGTGCAGTTTCTGGCTCTGCAGCTCCTTCTCCAGCTCATCCCTTTGAAGTATGGCATCACCATACCCCTGCAGCAATTCGGACTTCCGCTGGGATCGTTCAATTACGCTCTGCAACAAGTATTCAGAATCAGTACTTCGCAAAGGATTATCAGCTATGACTAATCAAGATTACTGAAGTACTCGGGTTACCTCCATATACACGCCTGCGCGGCGGAAAGACTCCTTATGCAGTGCCACGAGTTCTGGATTCAGCAAGTCGTCTTCCAGCAGCACTGCGTTGTCGTCCCTGGCAGCTCGACTACTGGATTCTCCAGTAGCTATCATCACTGCATCTCGCAATGGATCCGAGTCTTCTATATTAGCTTCCCGGACCACCACACGCGTCTCCAGCTCCTCCTCCAGAAGTATTCGGGCGTCTTCCTGTTGCCTGGGCACTTCGTCATGTGTGTCTTCTGGAGGAGGGAGGTCCGCATTAGCATCTGGCGCCATGAAGTCTTCCAGCTCTGCTTCCAGATCCGCCAGAAGATTAGTCCTCGGCTCGGGGGCTGGAGTACTCGCGGCTATCACCGACTCGACTACTTTAGACCATAGCATGCACAAACCTGCCATGGCGTCGGCGACAACTGGTGTCTCTTCTGCGGCCTTGTCCTGGGGCGTCGGCGCGGTCACGTTCTGTTCTGTTGAATGGCTGCCGCCATCAGCTGCAGCACTGGAACCAGCCTCGTCCACGGTCAAGTCCGTCGATTTCCTGTGCAAACACAAGACGGGTTATTCAATGCTTCAAGCTACATGATTGCAAGAATAGGTACTCAAGTACTTGGGTACTTACACTAACGACCTCGCCACTTGGATTCTCGGTTCTTCAACAAACCGGAACAGCCTTTGGGTGAGCGACGATGGTTTCGCGGAACCCTGGGCATCCTCAGGTTGAGTAGTTGCTACCGGCTGCTCTTGCGCTTGCCCGGGCAACGACCGCTCGACCTGCTCTTCTCCAGCATCTGCGCTGGGCCTCTCCACAACAGGTGGAGATGGGCTGTCCTCCACCTCAATGACTTCATCGGTATCTGGTGACTTCTCCTGTGCGGCTGCCGCAGCCTGCTCAGTACTCGTCGCCTCCTGCAGACAGTATACATACATCAAAGATCTGCGAGCACAGACATTCTACACAAAGGATCAGTTTAGTCCGGAATTCATTACCTCCGGCTATAGACCCTGCTGGTCTGACAACTTCTTCACTACTCGCTTTCCCACCGTCGTCCTTTTCTTCTTAGGCGGCAGTGGGACCGCATCTTCAAGATCATCTGCTGGCCTCTTCGATCCGCCAGCAGACGTCGCGGCCTTGTCAGAAGCCCGCGACCTCATCATATACTTCCCCAACGTCAGCGAATCATCATCATCTGACGACTCGACGACTACCTCCTCCTCCTCGGCCGCTTCATCTTCATCACTTGTGGGGTCCTTTCCTGTGAACAACTGACGGGGATCCACCCGGATTTGGTCGGAGCCAGGTGGTGGAGGCATGGAAAAGTACAGATCTACATCATTCTGCATACGGCAAACAGGTTATCACAAAGCCTACAGTCAACAATAAGTACTCGGGGGCTTAGGCCACGACTACTTACTTGGTTCGGCGGGTGTTCGACGCTAAACTCCGCAATTGGCTTTGGGATCGTCTTCAGACCCCTGAAGATCTTCTGCAATCTCTCCATGACAACATCATTGCTGATATCGTCCTGGGATATTCTGGAGCAATCACCCAGGCCGGTGTACTCGTACCCGAGGTGTGCCCTTTGCATCAGCGGCTGCACCCGGCGCTTCATGAAGCTGAAGGCTACCCTCTCAGCAGTCAGGCCCTCCCTCTTGAGCTTCCTGATTCGCTCCAGCAGCTCCGGGATCTGATGGCACTCGTCAAACCTTGGCTCATCGTTCCACAGTGCATGATGGATTGGGCGGTGGCCACTTGGTGCAGTCAGCTGTGGATGGTGGTTCCCTATGTAGAACCATTTCTCTTTTCAATCCGCATTGGAGTCTATCAACTTGTACTCAAAGTATAGCTCACCGGCTTTCTCCCGCATCTGGATGCCGGCTCCACCGACTACTAATGTGTGCTCCTTCTTCGGCTGCGGCTTCACCCGGAAAATTTTGCGAAACAGCGTCCAATGGGGCCTGATGCCCAGGAAGGCCTCGCAAAAATGTACAAAGATCGAGACATGGAAGATACCGTTGGGATTCAAGTGGACGTACTCAATCTTGTAGTACTCGAGCAACCCACGGAAGAAGTCTGAGGCCGGTAGCGCCAGTCCTCGCTCCACAAACAACGAGAACATTGGGATCTCGTCGGAGTTCTTCTCCATTGGAATCGCATCTTCGGCGGCGGTATTCCAACCGGCTATGATTTTCTCCTGCAGCAGGCCTGCATTCACCAGCGCTTGGATTTCTTCATCCTTCAGCTTGGATCTCTTCCAGGTGCAGACCTGATTCGGCGGCGCTGTCTGAGTGGTTTTTCCATACTTGGGCGCCGGCAGCTCCGGTTCCTTCTTTTTGCCCTTGCCCTTGCCCTTGGCGTCTTTCCTCTCCAACTGCGCCCCTGACGGCCCGGCTTTCTTCCCCATCTTCTTTGTCACGAGCGTTTTCACTCGCATTCGCTCGGGGGCTATAGGATGGAGGGAGGACGGCGGCGCAGTCGCTCGATCTAATGCGGCGGCGGCGGCTTGGGGCGCGCTAGGTCACAAATGCGGCGGCAGGGAGATTGGATCTACAGAGGGAATGCTTTCCCCTGTTATTTATAACCGCGCCGCACTGACGCTGTGCGGTAACCCTTATGACTCACCAACAGCTATCCAGATTTTCGGAGATTTCAGAATTTGTAAGATTTGGATGATACATTGGCCAAGATTTACAAACTTCGGTCACGCTCTACAGTCAGTTAACCCTTCAACTCGAGAAACTACTCGACTCAAGGCTCGGGGGCTCCGTGCCACGTGTCCTTCGGCTTGGAAATTTTTCTCCGGGTTTTACGGGATAAGATTGATGAAGACTACAAATTGACCCTCAGCCTGATTCTTCGATTCAACCTAAGGCTGGGGGCTACATTCCATATGGAATGCGATTTCGCAATCGCATTTTCCATATGGAGATCTCGACTTCAAGACAGATGAGTACTATTGAAGACTTTCAGAGCAGAACTCGGAGACACTTGGGAACTACTCGGGGAAGCTTCAAGACTACTCGAAGATGAGCTGGAACACATTTCAGCCTCATGGCGGTTCAAGTACTATTGAGGACTTTCGCTTGTAGTACTCGGGGACGCCTGAGAACTACTTGTGGAAGCTTTCAAGACTACTCAAACCCGCTGCACTCGCCTACAAAGTACTCGGGGGCTTGTCGTACAGACATCTATGGGCCCACCATCGAGGTTGGCCATGCCCGTACAGGGGACCGGCTACCAGGACTACTTTGACATGTGGACCGCGGTACAAGACGGCGTGCTCCACAAGGCAATACAGGATCAAGTACTAGAATAGGAAAGCACACATTGTACCCGCAATAAGCCTTCTCCTAGTCGTACTCGACTAGTACTCCTGTACCCAAACCGACTTGTAATCCTGCCTCTCCGCCTCAATATAAGGTGAGGCAGGAACCCCTCCTACTCATACGCAAATTACGCAATCAATCAACAGATACGCAACATACTGGTCGTAGGGTATTACGCACATTGCGGCCCGAACCAGTCTAAATTGTGTGTTTCGTGTCTTCCTTCGAGTTCCTGATCTCGGCGAGCCCCACCATCATCTACCTTGGGCACCCCCCTTGGTAGGTTGCCGGGTCTAAACACCGACACCACTTTCATAGAGTAATATCTTCCCTAGATTTGGTATTTTGAAGCTTTTCTCGAGCTCCTCTCGAGCAGAGTCTCTTATCTGGGCAGAATCTTTGCTGGCACACGACATTAGCAACCGCCAGCACAAATAGGGTGCATCTGTGCTGGCGGGTGCTAATGTCACCCACCAGCACAGAGGCATCTCTGTTGGCGGGTGCTTTCGTGCCGGCTCGGTGATCCTTTGTGCTGGCGGGTGCTAATCATGCCCGCCAGCACGCTAAATTCACAGAGTTAACATACATCAATTTTGGCAAAGTGTTCATGTACGAATGAGCCGATAAAAATTAGTGTTTCGGTAGTACTGGAGCCTCGAAATGACCGAGCAGTATATAATCTTGGAATACATAATTCAGATGAAATGAAATGATCAAAAGTAAAAATATGTATCAAAACTATCAAGTAGAAATTAGGACAGAATCGGGACAACATTTCCTCAAAGGTATTTCAGACAGTTCAAGCTTCAGCTAGGAAAATGAGCAAGCCATCCAACGTTTGAGGCGTGGAGCTGCCGTCTGCCAAACTGGGCAGTTACTCAACCTCAACTATTGTTTCACATATCAGATTCTTGTTCCAGCTTCTGGGCATTCTCTAGCTCTTCAGAACAGCATCTATCTCATACTCCAGCAGAAGCATACTCTAGCTAAACAGTAATAACGAGGGCATCAGAACGCAATCAGAACACGGACTTCTCTAATTTGCCAACTGCCACCAATTGCACCGCACGTACTGCCTTGTGCGTTGCGCAACAACAAAATTGCAGTTTGCGCGAGCATGTACTGAGCTTACGACCTCTCTCCAAAGTTCACCCTTAAATTGACTTGTTTGGCACAGTCCTTAAGTTGGTTCTGTACTCGCATGATCGACGAGTAGTGTACCCTTGTCAGAGAGACTTCCTTGAGGCTCTTCAGAAGTCGTAGACCAGATAGAACACCGTTGCTCAGGCAGCTGAAGATTTCCAGCACCTCAAGGCAAGGCATTGTTCCCTGTTCGAAATACACCACCTGGACCTGTGGCAAGTCAGAGAACTCCAGCACAACGAGGCTTGGGAATGACGAGTGCAAGAAATGGAGCTCTTTGCCTAGAAAAGACAAGGACCTCAGCCGCAGGACCGACAGATTCGGCAGCCTCCCAATGACTTGAATTGCATCCAGCTCCAGCCGGGTGTAGCATAGCTGCAGCTTGGAAAGGTTCTGCAGCTGGTGGATCCACTGAGGTATGTTCACTAGCCTGCCTTCCACCTTGAGACTCGAGAGATCTTTCGGAGGAAATAGCACCTCGCCTGCTGCAAGCGAGTGCCTGTGTTTAGACTGCGAATTGCCACCTGAGGCCGGCATGACGCCATTGACAGTATCAGGGGCCTCCGCCGCAGCTGACCCATCGTTGGTGGCTCCATCCGTGTAAGGGTTCTCGCCTAAACAACCATCTATGATTGGCATCCCTACTGATTCAAACAACCTCTGCACGCACAAAGATCGCAGACGATTATGAGGCGCAATTGCTGACCAGAATTCCTTGCTGTTTTCGTCGTAGACACCGGTCACTGTCAGCTTACACAGATGTGATAGCCTTCTGAGAACCTTCATTGTGTGTCTCCCCCAAGCAACGTTCACCACGCTCAGTGTGCGCAGCGCCTTCAAGTCCCCGATCCCTCTGGTAACTCTTACACCATGTAGACTATGATGCATCCAGCCAGCGGTTAGAAAGAAGCTACAGAACTTGGAGATGTCACGCCTGTTCATGCCAGCATGCAGGAGCTTTGGTCTGCAGAGGTAACTGCACAGGTCCAGCAACGAGCAGGAGTAGAAACAGCACCAATTACGGCATGCCCCCCTACCAGATATCTGCTGCAAAATCTTGTCGACGAACTCTTCATATATGTCGTCTTTATGAACATCTTGTCGCACAAAGCCGACACGCAGGTACTGTAGCCGCTCAAGATTTACAATCGTTTTGGGCAGAGTCATTATGAATGTATCTCTGACGTCCAATGTCTGGAGGTGCCTCAGATTCCCCAAGCACTCTGGCAGCTGTGTGACACCCCTGCATCCTCGAAGTGAAAGATATCTGAGGTGACGGAGCTTCCCAATGTGAGCGAGATCATGGTCTCTTAAGCCTGATGTGTCTTCCAGATCGAGCACCCGAAGCAATTTCATCTTGTCGGAAATTAGAAATGATCTCCACTCTCCAAATACAGTGAGTGACCGTACGTGGCCCAAGTCCAATGTGCTCTCGTACACATCCTTGTCTCTGGCCCAGTTGCTACTTACTGAAAGGTGACGAATGGTTCCTTGTACCTTGGAGCTGCAGCCTTCCTCCAGTACATATACAAGGTTTTCCTCCATGGACTTGGATATGCTGATGTCGCGGATTAGGTCGTGAAGTTGACAGGAATCAATTTCTCCGGTGCTATGAGTTACTCTATTCGTTGGTAGGATCATACTCCTATCGTAGAGTTCGGCGAAGTGCTTTTCTCCTACTTCTTCGGCGGACATGTGACGCATCTCACTTGAGTAGCCCTCTGCAATCCACCGCCTCACCAAACGTTTCCGCCTTATTTTGTGGTCTTCAGGGAAAATGGACATATACAAGAAGCTGGACTTGAGATGATATGGCAAGCCATTATAACTCTTCATAAGGATTGTTTTGATCATGTGAAGTTCTGTATTGATCTCCAATTCAGCACTGATATGATCATTCAACTTCTTCCATTCAAGCGCAGTTCTAGGTTTATCAGATAGAAAACCGCCTATCGTACATATTGCAAGGGGAAGTCCACGGCACTTCCTTAGGATAAATTTTGCTTGCTCCTCCAGATCAGATCTTAAATCACGGTATTCATCCTTCTTTAATACCTATAAAATAACCGAATAGCATGTTTAGTGTCCAAATAAAAAGTTGATTACTGCACTAGCTTCAGAGATATGATAAAACTAGCATTATCGGTTAAATAGAGCATGCGGTACCAATTTAAAGCCAGCATTCATTTTTTTTCACACTTGAGACAATGCAGATGGAAAATCTGCATTTTTTTATTTTTATTGATGAAGAAAGCCCACCAATATATGTTGGGAACTGATACTATGAAACCATGTGAATATGTGATACATCAATATACTAATTTCCTGTGCATGAAATGAAAATTGAAAACAACAAAATGTGAGTGAAAGGATTAAAAGATGTCAACTTCTTGATCTGACCCATGACATCAGCATATACATTACATTATCCTAGTCTATGGATGGAAACCATGGCTATCGGATGCAGCTAAATGGCACAAGTAACTAGCAATTGGGCAGAAAAATGATGTGGTTGAGAGCATATTGGACCTTTCCAGTTGTCCCACAAACTAGGATTGATAATATGATTTAACTATTTCGTAACATTCACTTCTCTGTTTTACAGGAGGCGAAATCAAACAATATGATGAAACTGATATTTTACAAGTTTAATTACAGTTAACTGGAAAATATAGCTTATTGTCGGTTCTAATAGATTCCACCAGCGCCAGCCTCCAGCAGCTACCAATCCTCTCTAATTTCACTATGGCATAGCAGTTACAAGGTATGGAGCACTACAATGAAACATTGACATTATAGTTTTTTTTTGGGTGGGGTATACCAAAATTTGGTTTTGTGCTTAAACATTTCCTCTCAAAACTCCCCTGTTTCCATAGGTGTCGGTTGGTTATCAAAGCGAGTGCGTCAAAGGCTTATCTACTGAAGACGTTACATGATCACACAGCAGGAACGCATTACTGAAGAAAGGTAGAATATCTTATTATTTGAGAAATCACAAAAGGTCCACAAGGTAGAATATCTTATTTTTAATAGAAGCAGAGAATCTCTCGCTTATGATTACAAAGATTGAAAGTCAGTTTTGAGAAAAATAAACTAATACTGTAATACAGATCTGCAGTATTCAGCGTGCAGTTGTTGGTGCAAAAACATAAATTTTAACGGCATAAGCTCAACTTTAATATGGGTTAGGATATAAAATTTATCCTGATTCTGTTACCAGAATACCTTTAATAAGCGAATCAATATGCGAATCTTCTGGGTTTTTTTTTTAAAAAAAGCGAACTTTCTGCTTTTTAAAAGAAAAAGTACGAACCTTCTTTTTGAAAAGTTTGAAGGCATCTTCCTCTCCCATGGCATGAAGCTGGTAGATGTCGGATTCCCGGGAAGAGCAATGTTTGGCGACACTCCTTTCCCTTGTGGTGACAATAATGCGTCTACTCTGTCCCATGTACTTTCTGATGGCATCCCACTCCAATGTCGACGACACATCATCCAGCACGATGAGGCACTCCGGCTCCTGAAGCAGCCCAGCTAGCTCGCGCTGCAGATCCCCGTACGCCATGGTCGCTACATTTTTGCCAGATCCCCCTGCCATCCTTGTTATGTCGGGCCTTCTATTCTTCTCCCCACCAGCAGGAACTGACGACTGTGAATTCTCCTGCAATCTCTCTGCTAGGCCCCTGAGGAACGCCTCGAGGCTGAACGGATGCTTCACGGTGACCCAAGCATGCTTCCGGAAGAGGCCGGCAAGCTCGGGGCTTTGGTAAACGCCTTTGACAAGGGTGGTCTTCCCGATCCCTCCCATCCCCCACACCGAGATCACCGAACGCTGCTCGGGTGTGCTAATCATTCGGATGAGTTCAGCTTTCTCCTCTGCACGGCCAATGAGCAGGGCTTCCTCGAATGCCGATGCCTTTGTCGCCCTGCCCCCGCCAAGTTCTTCCCCATCCGGCAATTTCTGTGTCCTGGTGGGAATCTTGTGAAGATGCCCGGGGATGGAGGCGACACGGGTAATTTCGTTCTGACCAGCAGGAGCATTTGAGCCGGAGGAGGTGCTGCCAAGTGAAGTTTCCACAGGCTCGACCTGAACACACACACAACAATAGACAAGTAGTGAGTTAATTTAGACCTGAACACACACACAACCCATAATAGGAGATTCGAAGGATCTCGGTGTTACCTTCTTGTGGAACAGATACAGAGTCTGATCTGCTGAGACCCACTTGAGCTCGGACATTTGGTAAGGTTGCTCTGTGCACAAGCTCGCAACCTCAGCTTGCTGTGCCGAAACCACGATGCGGCTACCATTCTTTCTGTCCGGGAAGAACGTCTTGATGCAATCCCAGTCCACTATTGTGGACAGGTCGTCAATCACAATCAGATACCGGTTGCCGTTCACCAGCTCATGGAACTTGCTCAACACCAAATCCATCCGCTCCATCTCCTCGATCTTCACGAGAGCACTAGCCCCTACAGTGTCACCCTCGGCAATCTTGTCAGGTGAGTTTTCGTAGAACTGCCTCACGAGGCTCTTGACGAACTCCCTGGGATCGAACGGACGCATCAGCCTGACCCATGCGCGGCAACCGAAGCTCTTCCTCACGGACTCGTCGTCGAACACCTTCCTGATCTCAGAGGTCTTCCCCAGGTCTCCGCCCGTTCCCCACACTGAAACTACTCTGAGATCCACCACCTGCTTGCTGCTGACCACCAGATCCGCAAGATTCACCATGGCTTCTTCCGCGATGCCGAAGCCGAACACCGTCGCGTCGGAGGTGGCGATCTGCTCGACGGCGGCAGCGGCGGTCTTGGAGGCGGACGCGTCCTTGACGAGGCGGTAGCGCAGGTTCCTGCTGCTCACGTCCTCCACCCGGGCCTTGAGCTCCTTGACCCCCTTGGCGACGCCGCGCCTCTCCCACAGGGTGCGGAGGGCGCACCACCGGGACGGCTTGTCGTCGGAGCGGAGGGCGAAGTCTTGAAGGTTGTCCTCGACGTCGTAGGCCAGGTCGCGGACCTGCTTCACCCAGGTCTTGAGCACCTTGTCCTCGTCTTGCTCGTCGTCGGCGGTCATCAGGAACGACTGCATCATCTCCAGCTCGTCCGCAACGAAGGTGACGTCGCGCTGGACGCCGAGCTGCAGGGCGATCTCCTCCGCCAGCATGGATTTGGCGTAGTTGAGAGCTCCATTCAGCACGGACTTGCCGACGCTCACCACCGTCGCCTCCATAGCTTACCTAGTAGCCAGCCTCTGCTCTCTTGTGTGGATTTTGTTTTGGTGGTGGGTTGGATTGGAAACTTGGTAATTGGGACGGGAATGGATGAAGTTCAACTGTTCAAGGAGTCCTTGTCCTTCGTACTGGAAGGAAAGGAAGAACACCAACCACAGAAGCACGTCGTGCTTTTTTGTTTATTAGTCTGGCATGGTTTTACGGTACAATAGGTGATGTCGTTGGGTGAGCCTGCTGGATAGGTGGGGGCGATTATTAGTACTAGTCTACACTACTCGATAAACACGTGCCCAAGTTGCCCCATGTGCGGCGGGCCAGACCAAAAGAACATATAGCATGTCTAAATTTATCTTCGATAACCGTTACTCAAACTACAAGATACGTGTTCCACGATTGGATATCTTCGATAACCGTTACTCAAACTACAAGATACGTGTTCCACGTTTGGATAGCGCTACAGGTAAAAAGTTCAATACCTATAAAAAGTTTTCTCCACCAACAAGATTAAAACAGAATTCTCTGCAAAAGTCTCCAGAAGAGAGGATACTTAGATTTGAGTTATACCTCTCCTAACACTCAAAATGGATCTTCCATATAGGTACTCTATTGGAGGCTACGAAGGCGGTGTTTCGTTGGAGGTTGATAATTTTTTCAGCTCCTTTTGACCGCTAATTAGGGGTATTAAATAAAGTCAGTTTACAAAACTATCTCCACAACCGTTGGATTAATTTGCGAGGCCTTTGACCACACGATTAGAGGACGGTTACTGTAGTAAATTATGGATTAATTAGACTCATTAGATTCGTCACGCAAAGTTGCACTCATTTGTGAAAAGGTTTTGCAAATATACTTCATTTAGTACTCCATGCATGCAAGATTCTCTGGGTGAAAATTTTTTCACCCCCATCGAAACACGCTTAGATATTCGGTTGGAGATCCATTTTAAATTTGGGTCTCGCAATGCCTCTCTTGTTAGAGATAGCCTAATCACTACATGAAACCAGCTCTTTGTCGTGTATTCGGTAGTTTGCTGTGTGCTTTCTATCGGGCACATGGCAAAGAGCCTCTTTGTCGTGTGCGCACACGACAAAGAGCCTTTTTTTATATTTTTTGGTAAATATTTGCCGTGTGTCGGTTTTGGCACACGGTAAAGATCTTTACACTGTGCCCGACAAAAGGCAAACGGCAAAGAGCTCTTTGCTGTATGCGACACATGCACACATGACATGACAAAGCTTTTGCCGTGTGCATTTGTTCCTTTGCCGTGTACTCTAGGCACACGGTAAAGCAGGGGAATCCGATAGTGAATGTGGCTGGCTGTGCAGTTTGCAACCATGCGACATATCATTTTTTGACAACACATATAAACATGTCGCAATTAATTGCAATTATATTTCATACTAGCAAATATGCCCGTGCGATGCTACGGGTGATGTAATGATCCAGCTCTTCCACTTTGCACGCTAAGTCGAGCATATCTACATTGCAACATGTTTTCGGTTTTTCTCGCTTCACGGGAAAGAATTAACCCAAAGTCAAAATGCTTCGTAGAGCTAAATATTAAAGTTGATTAGATTCGTCGTGCAAACTTGCACTCATCTGCGAAAAGGTTTTGCAAATAGACTTCATTTAGTACTCCATGCGTGCAAGATTCCCTGGTGAAAAAAATTTCACCCAGCCATCCAAACATGAGCAGAAAAGATTTGTATTCTTTTTTTCAGAGGCGGACAAAATTACCACCCGCACCCACAAAACGGGATGGTTACTGTAGCAATTGGTCCGCCCCTAGGTATTATTGAGTTGCATGCACCAACCAGTTCAACATAAAAGTTTAACCTGATAGGGAAAGGTGGGTAATTCACTTATACTCCAACACTCCCCCTCACGTGCAGGCTCCCTCAAGCCGTATACATGGATATTGGACACTACAAGAAAAACGCCGATTAGTGACGCAACGAAAATTGTCATAAACCCATTTTTTACGTCAGAAACCACGATTTATGATGCAGGGTGTTACCAAAGCCTTCCGTCATTAATCGAGCGTCACAAACCGTGATTAGTGACGATCCTTATTTTCGGCGCGTCACCAGAATTATGACACGTGCAAATCGTCATTACATAACGTCATAACTTGGTTTCTGCAGCTTTGCCACGTTGGACAGAATTTAACGTGGCATCTGATGTGGCGTGCCAATTGTGACGAACTGTTTCATCATAAAACGAATTTGGCCCATTTGTAGTTGGGTTGAGCCCAAAATTGTTCCTGCAGGCCGATGTTGTTCAGATAGCCCAAAAATGATTTCGGTAGGCCCATTTGTTGTTGGGTCGGGTCCAAATTTGTTTCTAGTGGGCTCATTTTTGTTGTGTCGAGTACAACAATTGTGCACATTGTTTGCGACCCTTTATATCACGTTAATTTGAATAAAATTAACTTTTGGCCCAATTATATGTGGACTAAGCCCACTGAAGGCTAACAATTAACCGATCGTGCCTCAATATTAATTGATTTCATTTCAATTCCTATTCGGTTGGCAAAATAATAAACATCACATATTTATTTATACAATAAAACAAATTGTTGTTTCCCATCAAGCACTACCATATTGTTCATCACATATCACAAACTATTACAGGATAACAGTCTCACAAAGAATAGAGATTAACAAAGCTACATCCAGGTCATAATCTCAAGAGACAATGGAGCATTGATCTTAACCTCTTCATCTTCTGCGGTTTAGCAGTAGACGAATGAGTTCTTTACTGTCTTCAGTTACCTTCTGCAATCTCTTAATCTCAACCGATTGCATTTTCAGAATTGATTCTGATTCTTCTGTCTTCTTCTTCAAGCTACATAACCATTTCTGGTGAGCACCAAACCGTTGTCGGAGTTGTATCCCCATCCTGTTTGGGGGTGTCAACTTGCTCTTCATCACACTGCTGCATAAGGATTTGGTATACATTGTTGAGTACTTCGCTGCATTTGCACGTTCTTGTTTGGGAAGAAGCATCATTGACTTGGTAGCTTCCATCTAGCAACAGTAGATCTCAAGTCAGATTAGGATCTTGTAATTGATTCGAACTAAGAAAACAAGGAAGGTGTTAAGTTTGTTACCCTGGAGCAGATCTGAACAGGAGCGACTACAGATGTTGACCCTTTGGCCCGCTGAAACATGCATTTGTTTTAGTATAATAAATGAATAGCGGATAAATAAACAAGTACAAGAACAAGAGGTAAGGGTTGAGATCATTCGCAATTGGAAGCAATTTCATCTATCAAGTTCAGTGCGGTACATGAACAATCACAGCAGATCCATAATCACCCAAGCACGCAATAACAATATAGAAAGCCAAAGAGCATGAGAAAGCAATCTATTAATTTGATCTATTTATTTCTACAAATCTCAAATAAATTGACTTTGAACAATCTCTTGCAATAGGGAACAGCAGATACACAGTCACGCAAGCATGCAACAACAATATTGAAAGCCAAAGAGCATGGGGAAGCAAACTAATAATTTCATCTACTAATTTCTACAAACCTCAAATAAAATGACATGGAACAAACTCTTGCAATAGAGTACAGTAGATCCACAATCACCCAAGCATGAAACAACAATATTGAATGCCAAAGAGCATGGGGAAGCAATCTAATTGAACTTAGCAATACAAGGAGGAGACCGCAGACTTGACGAACAGGAAGGGAATGAGGTGCCGAATGCCATCTCGATTTAGCAGCCCGAACCTGCGCCTTGAACGTGATATTCTTGGCACGTATTGCAGATCTGCGGCCGCCGGGGTCATCCTCGAGGAAGCCGATGGAGCAACGGCCTTGAACCATCTTGCAACTTGAAGGACGTTGCCGAGGAAGCCCGCCGCTCGTAGCAGAGGAAGGCCGCCGCCAGTCAAGCCTGACGACGCTGCCGAGGTCACGCTTGCTGCTTCCGCCGCAGATCTACTAGGTCTCTTCGGCGGAGGAGGAGAAGATCCCTTGATTTTGGAATTACCAAGAGGGAAGTGGGAGGCCTGCCCGGCTGGTTTTCCTCTTTTAATTATATATAACAGGGAGGACCAGGAGGAGGAGCGGGGAATTCAAAATTTCAAATCCCGCCTTTCTGCTCCGGAGCGGGAGACGAAAGACTTTGGAAACCGCCGCGAGACCTTTCACTGACACATTAGACCGCTTGGGTGTCGGACCCAAACGTCAGTGACCATACGTAGACGGGCAAGTTGTTACAGGGTTGTCCGTGCCTCTGTGGATCATGGCATTGATCAGCAAGCAACGGATTATCCTCTATTTCATATTCATGTTCGACGGATGATCCAACTATTGCATTACAAATGTAGTTCACTGCAACAAATTAATGTACCATTTTGACTGTTTATTACATGACTAAACACACTTAAATAAAACATTAAAACTACAGAATACAGGGACCCTGGTAAATGCCTTTGTGTAATCTACTACGGAGATCGTGCATAACTTCGGGATGGTAAAATCATACGAAGATAAAATCCTCTGTGAGTATTCCGTGCGGCCAGATTCGCTCTAAGAGAGACATGCACTTCTCCTGCAATTGGGTGTAGTTAGTCTCAATTGCCCATCGTAGAAAGGTGCTCATAGTTTGCTCGGATGCCATGTCCCACATCTTTGACGCACAGTGTGAAAGCATCTAGGCCCTCTAATTGTGTTTTGGTAATTAATGATAACCATATTGGACTAACTATTTCATTGAGGATATGAGAATAGGTTAGTCCCGTGAGATGATTGAGCTTCAACGGTTAATTAACGATGGATATGTATGTTGGAACCAAGGAAGCTCAAGGCAAAGGAAAAAGATAGGATATTTTCTTTTACCGGTCATGAGGTGCTTAGAGAAGATTTTTGACCGGATTGGTAGGCTAGATAGCCGTACTATCAAAAGGGGTCAATTTCATTTGCATGACGAGTTTCTAGTGCCACTTTGCTCAAATGGTTGCATTGCATGCATGAGAGCTAACATCGTTGAGAAAGCGGGAAAGAAAAAGAGAAAAGAACGCGTGCTGAATATGGTACTGTGGACGGTCCGCGGGCTACAGGCGGACTGTCCGCCACCAGTAGCAAGCGGACGGTCCGCATGCTAACCCGTTTTCCAAGAATTTGGCTAAGTGTTGAAGGGTCTGCCGAGACTTTGAAGACGGACGGTCCGCTGGGGTATGGCGGATGGTCCGCCTGTCATTTTCTGTGAAGCGGACTGTAGTGGCGGACCGTTTACGCAGGGGCGTTGTTTCGGTGGTTCTAAGCCACTTTTGTGAGGCGGACGGTCCGCCTGTCAAAGTTATGTGAAGCGGACCTAGTCAGCGGACCGTTTACGCAGAGACGATGTTTTGGGGGTTCCAGGCCTCTTTTATATTGTGGACGGTCCGCAGTTTCATTCGATGGGTCCTTAAGTCGCGTGGGAAGCTGTGCTCTAAACTCTGAGGCGGACGGTCTGGCCTTATGGGGCGGACGGTCCGCCAGCCGTGTAACGGTAATCTCTGACACGTTTGACTTTTGGAAAGTAGCCGTTGGGGCTGAGGCGGACGGTCCGCCAAGTGAGGGGCGGACGGTCCGCCAGTCCCCTGTTTTCACGGGATTTGAAGGTAACGGCTAGTTATGTGGTGGGGGAGTATAAATACTCCACCCACGGGGAAGGAGAGGCTCTCTTGGCACTTTGGAAGCTTATTTGACATACTTGAGCCTTCTTCCACCTCTCACTCACTCCTATTGCTTAGAGTTGCATTCTTGTGAGTGTGAGAGAGTTCTAGTGCATTGCATCAAGTGTTTGAGCTTTGGGGCACTAAGAATTCATCAAGCAAGCGTCATCGACTTGTTACTCTTGGAGGTTGCCGCCTCCTAGACGGCTTGGAGGTTGTGGCCGGCTGAAGCACTTCAAAGAAGATTGTGAAGTTGCTCCCGCCTTGATTGTGAGAGGTTTGTGCTCACCTCACCGGAGTGGGAAGAGCAACACTAGTGGAATCGAGGTTTGGAGAGGTTCATTGATTCAAGCCAGCTCATACATCAAGCGAGGTCTTGATAGAGGAGCGGTTGAAGCTTTGGATCCACCTCAACGTGGATTAGGGGTGACCGGCAAGTCATCGATACCACGTGATAAATTTCGTCTCTCATGTTCGGTTAATTCTTTGCTCTACTCAATTATCGCATTTACTTTGAGCAATTTACCTTCCTAGAGATTGAATTGTATCTTGTCACCCTAGGTTGCAAACCTTGACATAGGACTAGACTTAGTAGAAATAGGTTTTACCTTGTGTTACTAATAAAACTTGTTGAGTTTTGTGATTGAAGTTTAAAACCACCTATTCACCCCCTCTAGTCGGTATCCTAGATCCTACACAGTGCAACTTCAACCTTTCGACGCGCTACATGTCGGCGACTGAGAGTAACACAGGCCAGGCATTGGTAGGGGTGTCCCATAAATCAGCCTCCTCCGGGAGTGATCCTTCGCTGGCATATTTGATCAGAAGCGAGAAGCCATTAGGATCAGTGTCTTGAATTTTAACACTATCAGATTTTGACTCCACTCCGCTGCCATAGAGCATTGCCTCCATCACATAAGATACCGTTGCCGCATCGGCACGTATCGCTTGTACCACCCGACCGTCTACGACGTCGAAGACAACATCCACAGGGGCTTGGGCTGCAACTGTTGCGTATATGCTTCTACGTATTGATGGCGGAGGAACTTCAATGCAGTCGTCCTCAAATACTGTAACAACACATGATATGTTTATGTGACCTCCATTGCCGATCACGCGATCAATGTCATGATGCTCCACCAGGCATTCAAAGCCTTGTTGTCGTAGATCTCCATTCCTTAATTCAACTTCTTTTGTAACTTGAACTCGAAACATATCATCTTCATCGGTTGGGTCTCCAGCCAATGCACGCAACAATACTCGCACCTACGTGGAAGCATGCAGTCATAGGCTTCACAACAATGCGAGCGTATATGCATGTGTGAATGTGTGTATTCATAGCAACGAGACACCTACCTTTTGGGCTCTGTTCATAGGAACGAGGACGACGGCAATGCCGTCTGGTACAGCCATCCACTGATGATCAGTCATACCTATAGGATAGCAACGTAGCCTCCATTGACGGCCTCCCACCATGAAAGTATCGAATTCCTTGTACTGCCCCGTGGTTCCTTCTGCTTTCGCTTCCTCGCTTGAGACTGAGAAGTCGACTTGCATGGAAGGAAACATGTTAGCATCTAATAAAGCCATGAATGCAAATGCCAATGATCGACTCGTGCATACACTGTCTCCTTTTATAGTGGGAGTGAATGTGTCGTTCAGAACGATCGTTCGTGGACATCAGTTACCACTTGCCCAGAACAGACGCATCCCTTCAGTGCGGGTGTGCCCATGTTCGGGTCAGGAACTCCCATTCTAGTCCTTAAGTGTGAATCACAATGATCGACACGTGCAAGAACTTGTGGGAGTGTGTCCGTCGTTTCGTGGACATCAGCTACCACTTACCAGTCCTGAAAACCGACGCGTCCCTTCAGTGGGGCCGTGCACACATGTTCGGTTAACGCCCGGTACCAGTCCTTAACTGCAATTCGCAATGATCGACACGTGGACCAACTTGTGGGAGCGTGTCATCCCCAAACGGCCATTCGAGATGCCCTTCTATGCTTTTATACATGTTAATTTTATACAAACATATATACATATATTGTGTGTGTGCGTACATATATATTGCTTTTCCAATTCCAGCTTATTCAGTTTTGGCCTTGTCGCATTGACCAGTTCATCACGTTTCTCAGTCTCTGAGGCCTGCGGGAATCATCAAGTGTGAATCCACACCATTCGCAGAACTTTTCAGTCACGACTCACGCGCAGCATACCTGAGGAGGACTTGTCATGTCATCCTGCACCGTGCGTGTGACAACACAAGGACCATCCGGTCAATCTTATTGCGTTGTGGAAGCTTACAGCAACTAATATCTTTCTCTAGATGCAGTTGACGCCTAAAACTGTCACAAATCAATGGTGGTAACATCTACTTTGCATTAAACTCACCGTCCAAAGGGAATCTACAACTCTTAGATGCAGTTGTTGCAGTTGATGTGGCGTGAGTTGTCTCGCAGGACTTTCTTGTTTTGCACACAGGACAGTCCTGACATGAACACATATATGTAGTTATGCACACGTCGGGCTTATCTCGTGACACCCGTCGTACACACATGTAACCGATGTGCACCACTGAAGATTCCGACCTAGCTAGATTCGTAGCAGGCTTAGGCCTGACTATATTCCAAGCATCTCATGTTTTCCATTGCAACTTTGGCAATGCCACACTGAGCTCGCGTGCCCGCAGTAGTGCTCAATAAATAGGCGAGTACGGCACAACGTTCTTGAAAGGCAAGGCCAACACTCATCGGTTCACCGTATTGCATTGTTCTCAATTATTCAGGGGTACACGAGAGGTCATTTTCTTGGCTAATCTTGTTTACTTTATGTATGCATGGTATTGAGATGGTCACATTGTTAGCTTATGGCGGGTTTGTTCTTCGTTTGTGTATGCAGTGGAGAATGGTCGGGCAAGGAAGGGACAGAGCATGGAACTTGGAGCAGTCGGGGAAGCGGGAGCAACCGACCCCAATGGCACCTCA
The DNA here is from genome assembly GCA_004135705.1 of Alloteropsis semialata. NCBI lineage: Eukaryota > Viridiplantae > Streptophyta > Magnoliopsida > Poales > Poaceae > Alloteropsis > Alloteropsis semialata. Next base: position 51,320,111 of record CM014272.1, read on the forward strand.
CCAGCACCCGGTTCAGCCGCTGGCATCGGCACCTCAGCAACACCTGGGGGTGATGGCACCTCCACTTCAGACGCTGGCAACGGCAGCTCAATATCAGTTGAACCTCATGGCACCACCTTTTTGCCCACGGCCCAGGCCGCCACCTCTGCTGCTGCCCGTTGAAATGCCACCCCGCGGCCAGTGCTCATTGAACAAGATGAATCGCATGAGCTGAAATGGTCTGTGTTGGCTTGGCTTCAGCAGACCGGGGCCGACCGTGTTTGCATCCAAGGTATGTAGGTATGCCCTTTCTGAGGGGTCACAGGCAATGGACCATTTGTGACCTCCTGTTACATGCACATGCCATCACCATTTCACCTGCCTGGCTATGGGATACAAGGGCGAGACATCGTGCTTTGGAGGAGTATCTGCTCTAGGATGTCCGTTTTGCTGCACTCCGTGCAGCCGCGGGATTGCCATGAGCTCATGATGGTACGTAGTAGTATGAGCCCGTGATTGTAGTAGTATGTCGTTTCGAGTGTATCATTGTAGTTCCACCGACAGTGGATTGATCAATGCTCATGTGTATTCAATGCCTATGTTTGCATTTCTGTCATTTCTACTTGTATTGTGTTGTTTGTAATAAAAATTGTCATCTGTGTCTTTGTTGTAAGTCAAATTTGGTGAAGGGGAAAGTCCATTCCCTTGATTTCTTAAAGAACGAATCGTAGCGACAGCAATCGGCCTCCTTCATAACTTTTTAGTAGTCAAACACACCAGATAAACAAAAGGAGAAAGTCCATTCGGCAGTATTCAGTCAGACCGGATTAAACTATTACTGCTACGCAATGATAAAATCTAGAGAGTTTTACCTACATGCCATTATAAAAAGTTCTTCTTACCTGTGTACCACTAGAAAGATGAAAAGTTCCTCAGTGCCACTGGAAAATTTTCTTTTGCCCTACATACCATTTCTGTCTATACTGCTGTTAACTGGAGCTAACGGAGAGAGGAAATGACTATTTTGCCCTCAGTTGTTCAATGCATCAAAAACTTCACTTTTACCTCTGTACCATTCCAGTAACAGTAGGAACACAGACAATTTTCATTTTTCCTCTCTACTGTATGACAGCTTGTGTGCACATGAACAATTCCAATAATATAATAAATTTGCAATACAAAAAAATGACAATTGGGAGAACAATATAAGTGCTCAAATTAATTTGGTTCAGATAGAGCAACCACATGCATGGTCCAGCTTGGCTATAGACTCAAGTTTTGCATACAGAAGATGGTCACATTGACCTCAGTACTAGCTTAATTTGCATACAGGTAGAGCAACCACATGCATGTTGTCATTGTTTGGCCATACAGACCTTAAGTACTACAAAAGCATGCTACAGAATTACAAAAGCATCAAAGATCAAGTTTCTTCTTGCTCCTAGTTCCCATGGCCGGGCTAGAAGGGGAAGCAGGGACCTTGCTTCTAGTTCGCATGGCTGGACTACCCTTCTCATTGCAATACTTCTTCGAAATAACTTTTTTTGTAACATCCCTATTCTTTTGCTGCTGCTCACTTGTGCTCCTGGAAGCCATGTGCTGCTCACTTGATCCAGTAGGGTAGGTAATCGCGAAAGGCAAAGGATCCAGATGATTGGATCCTGTTCCAGACCTTCTGAAAAAAGGATAAATGAGTGAAAAAGACAATTATTTAAACAATTGCAGCAGTGAAAAGACAAGTATAGGAAGGAATTAACTTGCCTCACAGATGGGTCACTGGCCTCAGTAGTTGAAGTATAGGGACTGCTCTTTTGTTTCTTTGCACCTGTTGATGAGGATGACTTGTTTTTCCTTTTCTTTGGTAGATCTGTAACAGTAGGCAGAACTGGAAAGATCATCCTTTGTGCAGGTGCTGCAGACACAATGCTAGTCTCTGTACTAGCTGGTGCTATCTTCTTTTTCTTCTTTTTAGGTGGACCTCTGCATAGACAAATATGTTAGTAACAATTTTAACATGTACAAATATAAAAAGTTTGGTGCTATTTCAATGTATAAACCCTCCTCATCAACCCTCCTCCGGCCTGCTGTGTCAACATTTGCATGACAACATTTGCATGACAAGTAGGTGCTGGATCATAGTCTTCATCCATTCTCTCAGATGTGTCAACATTTGCATGACAAGTAGGTGCTATTTCAATGTATAAACCCTCCTCATCAACCCCCACATGTTCATTCTCTGGTTTAGGATTTATAAGATAATTGTCCTCTGTCTCTACCATGTCATTCTCTGTTTCTGTAACAGTTTGAGTTCCTTTGTTTGGTTCTACAAAGTTAGGGGCTGACATTGAGGGGGTGCATGGGATTTCAACACTGTCCCATAGTGGAATTTCTGGTGGATCAACATCAGATTTATGGTACGCAATTGACAAGAAACAACACTTGGAACTCATATGTTTGGCAAACATATTCATTAAGTCTTGGTTAGTGTGAATTTGTATGTTGGACTTGCTATCAGCACAGAAATAGAACAGTTTCACTACATCACCATAACCGCAAGGAAACTGATCCACAATTTCATCAACAAGATCTTTAAAATTGGTGGTGTCTGAATCAACAACTTTGCTAATGCCATACCATGGTCCTCGCATAGTAGGACTAATTATCCTGATTTCTAGATTGAAACTGGTCTCGATATCATGCCTACAGTTGAAAACATACATTTTACTCACATCTATATGGTTCAATCTAGTCCTAATGACAGCAAAACATGATAATGTTCTTTTGCATTTGAAGAAAAAAAAGGCATCAGTGCTTACCCATCTGGAAGCCAAACTGGTCGCATATTTGCCATTCTTTGCAAAATCTGCAGCAAAGCAAAGGGGCAGTACCTTCCCACCGCGTGCAGCGCCTGCGCGTGCGGCCCACGCGCCGGTGCTACTCCCCACGCGCCGCTGCTACTCCAAGCGCGCCGCTGCTGCTCCCCCGGCCTGCTGCTGCCCCACGCGCGCCTGCTGCTGGCCCACGCGCANATAAAACACTAGTAAGAGAAAAGATAAAATAGAGCTGCTCTGCTTCTTCTACTCCTCCTTACTTGTAGCAGTTACCACTAATCGAGGCGCCGCTTCTTGATCGATGGGGCACCCGGCGCCTTGTTGCAGCTGCTCATCGGTGAGGTTGTCGCTCTGTTGCCGCCACCCGTGGAAGATGGCGGCGGACCTCCCTGGGCGCCGCCCGCGGATGAGGCCGTCCCTCCATTGCCGCCGCCTGCGAATTGTGGCGCCGCTCCATTTCCGCTGCCTGCGGATGATGGCACCGCTCCGTGGCGGCCGATCGAGGATGATGATGGAGTTCCATGGCCTCTGCTCGACGAGGACGGCAGAGATCGACTGCCGCCGACCAATGAGAATGGTAGCGGATGATGGCGCTTGGAGACGACAATTTCTCGGCGAGTGGCGGTGCTTCCGCGCCCCTGACCCCTGCCACCTCTTGCTGACTTGCGAGGGGTGCGATGTTTCAGAGGCACCTGATCTTGGATTTCAATTTGTTCCACAAACTCCGAATCACTAGAGGATGTGTCACTTCGCACCGGAATGGGGCTCCACTCTTTCTCCTCTTCATCAGACCAGTAGGGATCCTCCTATTCATCAGAGGAGGAGGATGTGGGTTGCGCCGTACCTCTAGGAGACAATGGCTCCATGGGGAGAGGAAGAGGGCGCTCGACGAGGATGGGGTTTTTTGTCGGTTGCAAGAGTGGGGAGAGAAAGAGAGCGCTCGACGAGGATGGGGTTTTTTGTTGGTTGCAAGAGTGGGGAGAGGAAGAGGGCGCTGTGCCAGAATGGGGGGTTTTTTTGTTGGTTGCAAGAGTTGAGTATTAGCTTACATATATGGGTTAATTAGTTATATGCCATTACAACTATCGCTGTTTGGAGAAACGCCATTACAATTCATCAAATTGGAAACTTGCCATTACAATTCGTGGAGTACCTGAAACCTGCCATTATGTACGCCTCCATCGATGTTTGGCCCACTTGCAGGCGAGTACAGTCATACGAAAGTTTCGTAGGGACCAAAATACCCTCGGTGCTCAGATCCAGCGCATCCCGTTCCCCACTCCCGTCTCCCACCCGACAAACCCGACGAACCCTAACGGTGGCGACGGCGCTGCGCTCTTGAACATCACCGCTGCGGAACAGGCTGGGGGCGCCGACGACACTGAGGAGCGGAGCATGTCGGGGATGAGGGCGTGGAAGGCGGCGGCTGCGTCGGGGTCGAGCTCGTCGGCGGCTGCGAGCATGGCGAAGCAGATCCCTCTCGGTGAGTGCCCAAGCTGTTGCGTTCCTTTGATTCGGATTCGAAGCAAGCAGCCTGAGAGCTACAATGAGATCTTCGTCAAGTGCCCCTACAACATCAAGGTGAGTGTTTGTGGTCCAATTTCTGGTGTTTTTGTGCTTATTTCTCTGGATTTGCTCAGTGTCTGGTCGGCGCAGGAGGACCCGACTACATGTGGTTTCATAAGGTCTCAGGAGCAATATGAGATGGACATGCGCACAAAGAAGTCCAATCCAGAGGAAGAGGACCTGAAGCATCAAGTTGGTGAGATGAAGCAGGACATTGGTGAGATGAAGGCACAAATTGCCATTGCTCTTGGGGAGATTTGGCGGCTGAAAGGCAATTCGGAGGTGAAGGGGAAGAAGAAGAAGGCCCTTAACAGTTCTGTTGGTGTTGTAATAGCTTTAGTTGTAGGTGTAGTGATTGGCATGCTTGTGACAGTATTGTGCAAGTGATGGTATTGTAGCCTTGGTAATCCTTTTGTAATCTTTTGTGCAATGGCTCATGAATTGTGCAGCAATGGCACTTGAAATGTCACTTGAAATGTCCATGAAAATTCTGTCACTTGAAATGTCACTTGAAATGTCACCTGTTCAGGTCTTTTGTGTAGCAATGACAATGAAATGTCCATGAAAATTCTGTAGGCCTTATGCAAGTCATGAAATATGTTGGGTTGTGCAAGTCAATTCATTTCAGCAATGTGCAAGTCAATTCTGTCACAGATCAGCAATGTGCAAGTCAATTCTGTCACACATCAGCAATGTGCAAGTCATGAAATGTCACATTTCAGCAATGTGCAAGTCATGAAATGTGCAAGTCATGAAATGTACATAAGTCACAGATTCATTTCATTTCATTTCACAGATAATTCTGTCCATCATTTCACAGATAATTCTATCCATCATTTCATTTCACAGCAATGTGCAATTCATTTCACCATAATTCTGTCCACATGCATGATTCATAGATAAACCAAGTCACATAAGTCACAGATAAACAAAGTCACATAATTCACAGATAAACCAAGTCACATAAGTCACATAATTCACAGATAAACCAAGTCACATAAGTCACAGATCAACATAAGGTTCAGACATAAGTTGACATACATGACAAGTTGACATACTAATACATGTTCACTGATACAAGTTCACAGAGACAAGTTCACTAATACAAGTTCATTGATGGCACTACAGACCAATCCAATGTTTAAGGCTTCTCACAACACTTGGTGCTGGAGCACTTTCAGCCTTCTTGAGCTTCTTTTTGACTGGAGTCTTCTTCTTCTTAGGGGACTTCTTTTTTTGGGGGGACTTCTTCTTAGCCACTTTCTGTTTCTTCAGTTGAGATGGACCAGGTATGTCTTCACCTTCTTCTCTCACCCTGCATATGCAAGTAATTAGTGGGTCAGTCCAACATTCATATGAGTTTAAAACTGTTGAAGACAGTGAAGATAAGTACCTTTTGTTTGGTGCTGTGTTAGGTGCTGCTTCTCCTTCTGTTGGTTCTGCTAGTTTGCAGGTCTTGGTAAAGTGGCCATAGCCTTTACATCTTTTGCATCTCACCTTCTTTTTGGTGGCATTCTTCTCAATGCTACCTCTTATCCTTTGGACTCTAGGCCTACCTGCTGCTCTTTTCAGTAGAGGTGGCAACACTTTGAAGCCAAGTTCCACAGCTGGCCATTGGGATCTGTCTGGCATAGGTTCAATCCTTCCTGCATATGCAGCCCTAAATCTGGCTACAGAATAGAATTCATGAACAAAGTCAGATATTTTAAGTCCTCTGTTGGAACATATCCATGCCAAGGCATGCCTGCATGGTTTTCCAGTTATTTGCCATTCTCTACATGAACACTTTTTGTTCACCAAGTCTACAGTATGCCTTTTGGTGTTGTTCCATTGGTCAACTAGAGTGACCTCAGCAAAGTCATCATCACTAACTGACACTTTCACAACTCTGAGATTCTGGCTAATTGCATTGAGTTCTTTCATCACACCTGGCAATATTCTGTCATTCAGTTGCCTTCCAATCAGCCTTCTGAGGTACCTTTTCTCCATTATCAGCTCCCTCAAAGCATCAACCAACTCATGAACCAATAGTCCCTTTAGATTCCTAATCTGACTGTTGAAAGATTCAAAGACATTGTTTGTCAAATAATCACATTTACTGTCCTCTGAGAACCCACATCTATACCAAATCCTATTGTGCCATTGCTGCAGGAACTCTATAGCATCTGGAGCTACCTCATTTATCTTCTTCATGTGCCACTTAAACATCCCCTCAGTGTAGCTTCTGGCAGCAGGGTACAAGTGATCAGTGAACACATCACCTGTGTAATACTTCATAAAATTGGCATAAAGGTGCCTCATGCACTCTCTGTACTCAACATCTGGGAAGACCTTGTCAACTGCATTTTCAAGTCCTTTACATGCATCTGTGCAGATGACCAATCCTTTAGGAGACCCAACTGCTTTATGTAATTGTGTCATGAACCACACCCAATTTTCTGTCTCTGAGTCAAAAATAGCATATGCAACATGATATAACCAATTATGGCCATCAATACCAGTAGCTGAAGCCAACTGTCCAGTATATGTCCCATTCAAACTGGATGCATCAACTCCTAAAAAGGGTCTACATCCCTCTAAGAAACCATCTATGCATGGTTTCAGTGCAACAAATATCCTCTTGAATCTCTTCTTGTTGCCTTTCCCAGAGCACTCTATCTCTACAATTGACCCAGGGGAACAAAGTTCTATTTGTGCCTTCCAATTGAACAACAGTCCAAAACTTTGCTCATATTTCCCATGAATCTGTTCTAAGGCTACCTTCATACCTGACCAAGCCTTGGAGTACTTCAACTTAATCCCATAATCTCCTTCCAGTTTCTCTTTTGCTTCCTTTGCACCCTTCTTTGGGAATTTCTTCAGCCAATCAGCTAGCCTGTCAGCACACCACCCTTGTGATGCCATCTTGCCTACCCTCAACTTTGTAGTAGCACAATTGTGGGCAGCAGGGAGCACTTTAATCTGTACAATTGAAGCCATCATGTTACAATGGTACAAGTCATTGAAATGCATAAGAACATGAAAAACATCAAGGAAATTATAGCATACCTCTATTGTCTTCTCACCATATACCCTTGATGCATGAACACGCCATGGACAACCCTCCGCAGCACAAAGGGCAATAAATCTTGTCTTGTCAGTTTTGAGTCCAGCAAACTCAAAGCCTTCCTTCACCGCATGGTGCCTTATTACTTTCCTAAATGCTGTGATATCAGGAAATTTAGAGCCTACCACAATGTTTGGATTTTCAGGGTCATGGATGACATGAACCTCCTGTGGATCCACATCATTAACCTCTGCCTCAAGAGGAATACCCCCTTCAGCAGCAACATCATCATAACTCTCATCATTGTCTGGTGGTTGTGCACTAGCTTGTGCAGGTGGTACTGGGATATAGATATGTTCATCATCCACACCTACGTACTCTTCCTCATTGTCAAATAGGTCAGGCTGACGATCAGGCTCAGAAGCATCTGCGTCCATGGCTGTGCGACCTTGTGAATCTGCCGCCTTAGATGCAGACGCTCCATCACCTTGTGCATTAGTACTTTCTTTGTGGGTTTGTGCAGATGAATGTAGTGTATCAGCAACTGGAGCATCCACACTAAAGTCATTGATATCTGCATCGGCTGGCAACACACACAGTGGGACTGGGACTACTGTGTGGTACTCATGGTCAGCACAGACATCTTTGTCAAAGATTGTCACAATCACTTGGCAACACATCTCAGACTTATACATTTCAAACAATTCAACAATTTGCCTTTCATGCTTGATTTGGACATCCTCACCACATGTTTTGTCAAGAAACCAAACTGTGGCAGCCTGATCAGGTGCCCATTTCACCTCCTTACTCAAACTATCGAGCAACAGCTCAAGTGTAAAAGACCCTACCTCCACATCCCACTTAATCACCGTCCCCTTTGAGTAAGATTTCCTACCCAAAGAGTCCGTTGTGGGGAAACCTTCAACCTTAATCTCTAGTGAGAACAGGTCAGGCCTACCAGCAAACACATAATTCAAAGGGTAATTCAAACATCACAATGCATTCAAATGGCGTAGGCAAATTTCTCCTACCGCAAACATGCAGTTAATTCGGCTACCACAAGTCGATCCAACCGCAAATCTACCACAAACCCTACCCGCCAGTTGATCCAAACGAAAACCATAGGCGCAAATCGAACGCAAATGCTACTGCAGGTCCAACCCACCGCAAATCGAACACACAAGGCTTCAGAACATGATACCTGTTCTCACTGTCCTCCATGGCGGCGTCGCTCTCCATCACGCAGCCTCCATCAACGGTCGCGCGGCCGGGTGCGCAATCTTGGTCAGCTGTCTCCACCCCTCCGCCGCCTCAGCTCCTCGTCGCCGTCGCCGCCGCGGAGTCGGAGTCGCAGTCGTAGTCGCCGTCGCAGCGTTAGGGTTCGTCGGGTGGGAGACGGGAGTGGGGAACGGGATGCGCTGGATCTGAGCACCGAGGGTATTTTGGTCCCTACGAAACTTTCGTATGACTGTACTCGCCTGCAAGTGGGCCAAACGTCGATGGAGGCGTACATAATGGCAGGTTTCAGGTACTCCACGAATTGTAATGGCAAGTTTCCAATTTGATGAATTGTAATCGCGTTTCTCCAAACAGCGATAGTTGTAATGGCATATAACTAATTAACCCTACATATATAGGGCCAGACTGGGGTATTTGTGGGCAGAGGAACCGATTCATCCATTATTGACAAAAACTGCCCCCGCAAAGATTACTTCTCTATGACGTGGGAATTTTTTGCTGAGGAAGGGGCAAATCCGTTCAGCGGAATGTTAACGGACCAGAAGAAATGTTGTACTCCCTCCCATCCCAAAATAAGCACATATCTCATTTTTCGAGGAGTCAAAATGTGCACTTATTTGTCCCAAAATAAGCGCACGTCTCAATTTTTGAGGAGTCAAAAATGTGCACTGCCTGGTTTATTAATAACAGTAGACTCGCGCTTGTTTGACTGCCTGGTTTATTAATAACAGTAGACCAAAAGGTCCTTTTGGCAATACATCAGTATACCGAACCTTTGTAACCTCTTCCACTCACTCGTCATTTGTCTTTCTTGGAGCTGTAACCTCTAACTCCTCCATTGTTCTCCCACAACCTTGTTCTTTGGCTATCCAGTCAATGATGCCTCGTTCCTGGGCAAATCTTATTCTAGACATTGTTGTGAGCATCGCCAATAAGATTAGTGATGCAAGAGATTTCATCATGTTTAAAGCAGTCTGCAAGGGTTGGAACTGCGCTCGTTCAGGTGAGGTACGCTCGTTTGACCCTTGGATTCTGAAATCTACCTTCTTTCTTGCCTAGTTCTGCAGTTATGCAACGCATATGAATTCAGAATGGTGAGTATGCTCGAATCAATTTGAAATAGATTAAACCAAATCGGCTTAATAAGATGGCATCTCATAGCTACTCATCACCACAAAGTTCACACCACCAAGAAGTAGCAAATATCATAAGATGGTCACGTAGCAAACACCAAAATACAAACATGATACCACCTCTGAACCATCTACCCAGCAATAACACCACACATCACATTATGCCTCATTGTTGTCCTTGAGTGACCTCTTATATGAGGCCTGTTGCAGCAATTCCTTCACCTTCTTCACCACAATCGTGGCAGAATCCAGGTGTCCCTTCACCGTCTGCAGCTCAGAGACAGTCTCTTCAATCTCCTTGTTAGCCTTTGCACATTCTTCCTTCCACATCCTTGCATCGTTTTCAGCTTTTAGGTACCTGTTATCGTTACCCTTTCCTAAGTGAGAAAACAGAGTATCGTTTCTCATTTTCTTTCTCGTCTCAAACAGGTCACTGGTTGCCTCTCCGTAGTATCGCGTCATCGTCTTGAGCTCAACTGCTTTGACATTGGCCTTCTCCTTAGCAGTTGTACATGCTTCTTTCCACGACCTTGCTTCCTCTTCAGCTTTCCCTTCATTACCATCAGTTTCTCTATAACTTTTAGAGTCCTAATATCCCATTCAGGGTCTATCCACCTAAACGATGCGCATTTCTTCCCATCAATCTGCAGTCACCGATTACGTTCATATAATTAGCGATTGACAACATTAACATCAAAAGCAGAAGCAAAGTTTATTAGGAGTGAAATAAGTTATCGTTTACCTCGCAGCAGCATACATACCGACGCTCAGGGTTGGCGCCTGTCCAGTCATACCTCAGATGGACAGGCAACCCGTGCTTGCACTCGTTATCATTAGGATCAAGAACGATAACTTCATGACCAGACGTCAGCGATCTGGAGCTATCAGAGTCTACTCCAATTACCATTGGGCACTAATAAAATATATGAATCTATCAACCCAGATCCCCAAATCTAGAATTTCCCTTACCTAGGATGACAGGTGAAAGTAGCATTCAAAACAGAGGACTGACCTGACAGGAGCAAGTCCTGCTCCTCCATTCGGCGCTAGGGCCGCTACGATTCGCCATTCCCCCCATGGGCAGGAGCAGATCTACGCACCGACGTTAGCTCTGGTCTTTGCCACAACCAACAGGAGCGTGGTGCTGGCGAGTCTCTTGCTGTAGTGTATGCCGTGTCGAGAGAAATGAGATATATACTCCATGCTTGGGCATGCGACTGGCATGTGGACCATACTTCGCAGTGGTAGTGCTGTATCAGTGGTTAAACAAGATGAACAAGTGTACATCAGGAAGGTCCTTTTCGCAAAACATCTATAGATCGGACCTTCGCCAACCGCTTCCACTCGTTCGCAAATTGGCTTCCACTCGTTCGCAAATTCGCCAACTGCTTCCACTCTTTCGTAAAAAATACTGCTAACAAGCCCGGCGAACAAGGTGGACTTCCAATTCGTTACATCAGGATGCAGACAGATGCAGTGTACATGATGCAGACAGACTTCCAATTCGTTACAAGTGGTTAAACAAGATGAACTAGTGTACGTCACAGACATATGCAGTTGTTACATCAGGAAGGTCCTTTTCGCAAAACATCAGTAGATCGGACCTTCATCATTACAAGTTTCACAATGATCATAACTACCCATTTCCAATCATTTCACTGACTCTTCCTCTGGGCATGACTTATTACTTCCTCCATCTGGGCATTTTGTTCTTTCAACCGGGCATTTTCCCGCTCTAACAATGGCTTACAGATGTCCATGTATTTGTTGATCACTTGCAGGTCTTCCTTCACCTGGGCATTACTTTCCCTTTCTTCTTTCAACCGGGCATTTCCCGGTCTAAATATTGGTTACACATGTCCATGTATTTTTCGGCCTCTTGCAGCGCCGTCAATTCTCCGACTTCTCGGTCTTTCATGTCTCTCTTCACCTTCTGCAGCTTAGCGGCAGTAGCTTCAACCTTCATGTTAGCCTTTGCGCATTCTTCTTTCCATGACCTTGCATCCTCTTCAGCTTTTGCATTCGTGTCCATTAGCTTCATCAGAACAGCTTCAGTCCTAGCATCCCATTCAGGATCAACCCACATAAACGCCGCACATTGTTTTCCTTCAGGCTGCAAACACCAAATACATATATGTTCATACAATTCTCCATTTACAACACTAACATCAAGAGTACAAGTAAAGTATGGTTTATTGGAATTGAAACAAGTTAGCGGCGCCCAGGGTTGGGAAATGTCCAACTATACCTCACAACGAGAGCATACCCATGCTCGCACTTGTTATTAGGATCCACAAAATCACCATCAGAAGACCCCGATCTACCGCTATGAGTGGCTTGAAGCACCTCCAGAAGCTAGTAAAATACAAGAACCTATCAATCCATCAAACGATGCAAACTGAAAACTAACTGAATCTAACACCTATGAATTCGTGGTAGAATCCAGGTGTCCCTTCACCGTCTGCAGCTCAAAGACAGTATCTTCAATCTATTAATCCATAAAACGATGCAAATTGAAAATACAAGAACCTATCAATCCTATCAATTGTGCACCTTCAGAAAAATCCATAAAATGAGTGGCTTGAAGCACATCCAGAAGCTAGTAAAATACAAGAACCTATCAATCCATAAAACGATGCAAATTGAAAACTAACTGAATCTAACACCTATGAATTGTCTATAGCCTATCAACTTCTAACACCAATCAGAGTGCAAATCTGAGGGTACGATGAAATCTGAATCTAGTATATATGCTCATCAATCCTCCAGATCTCCAAATCTAGAAATCCCATCCCTAGGACGATAGGAGAAAATATAGCGGCTCAAACCATTGGACTGACCTCATCGTGCTGTTTCATCCTCTCGTAGCCGGGAGGTGGCGGCGCAAGCATCTTCCCGTCGCCGCTAGGATCCGCCATTCCTACCACGAGCCGTTGCAGATCTGCGTAGCGAAAGTCGAAAGTCTTTGCGAAGGTAGTGAAGCGTCTCGCCAGCCATTCAATCGGTAATTATATTAAAGACTCACCTGAATCTTACATGTGGGACCTGGTCACTGTAAAGAGTTCCCCTTCGAGTGGTAACAGGTTCGACCCACGGGAGGAGCACATTTTCCTCTTTGTTTTACCGCCCTATTTATCAGCTTTAACTTATATGTGGCCTGCAACACAAAATAATATAAACACTCACTAAACTAATATAAGAAGTCTTCTTGGTTCGAAAAACACAAACTGCTTTATGTCTCAGTGGTAGTGCCTACCCCTTCAGAATCAAAGGTCATGGGGTTGAACGCTGTTTCCTTTTTATTTTCCTCCCTTTTTATCTCACTAAATTGTGGCCTTGTGGGACCTTGCTATTTCTTTTTGAGACTGGGGCCTTTCTAAGTTTTATGACGACTTGGAACACTCTATTTTTAAACAAATGCTTACATGTGGGACCCTGCTAAATTTTATGACCACTTGGAACACTCTATTTTTAAAAGAATGCTTACATGTGGGACCCTTCTAAATTTTATGACGACTTGGAACACTCTATTTTTGAAATAATGCTTACATGTGGGACCCAGGTTGGTTTATGACGTTTTTGCGGATGTTCTGTCATCACAAAACCACCATGTAACAGGGAATGTGTGGCTACCGTAGCACCCTTTATGACGTTCCTTAATTTTGTCACTAAATTTGCTCGGGAGTGAAATTTTATGACGGTATCAGCCAGAAACGTCATAAATCAATGACGATAAAATTTCTACCACCGAGGTTTCATCACTAGTCGGCGTTTTTCTTGTAGTGGGAGTGAGCTGCAATTATTTTATTTAATCGCGCCCGCCAGGATTCGAACTCGACACCTCTGATCCTGATACCATATTGAGTTACATGCACCAACCAGTTCAACCTAAAAGCTTAAGCTGTCAGGGAATAGTGGGCAACTCATTTATACTCCATCAGGGATCACCCGCTCCTCGAAGTGGGCTATTTCCAGGGGTGGGTGATGGCGTCTCCCGCCCCTGGAAAAGAGCATTTTTTTGGGGGCAGATGATGCCATTATCCGCTTCTGGAAATTGAGCTATTTTCAGAGACGGGTGACGCCGTCACCCGCCCCCAAAAACAATATCCAGGAGCAGGTGACGCCATCACCCGCACCTGAAAATATTTTTTATGTTTTTGTTTTTCTTCGTAAATGCATTTTTGAGGTATTAATTTATCTCAAATGCAAAAGTTGTCAACTGCAAAGTTTATTCTCTCTCTGACATCTACATTTTTTATGTAAAATTCACCTGTACTCAAAAAGTTTGTATTAAAAAAAACATCCACTAAACTCATTTGCATGCATGAAAACCTGTACTCATGCATTAACATACACTTAAACATTACACATAGTCACACATATACTCATTTGTTTATATTATTTTTGAAATTTTGTGCTCTTAATTTTACATATGGCTTCTAAAATTTTTTCTTCAACAAAGGTTCTATATTATTTTGTTCAAATTCTGTATATTAAAATTACTAGCAAGCTCCCCCGTGAATTGTGGCCCCATGTAGAAGTTCATGTGGATCCGCATACTGACCCGCGTACTCTTTAGGTGGGAGCCACAATAAGTTTATTTGGAGATATAAGTGCTAATACTATTTACTATAAATTTGGTCAAATTTGAGCTAGTGACCGGCACTGATCCCATAGTTGTATTCTTTTCTGGACGGAGGTAGTACTAATTAGGTGGGGCTCACATACTTGGATTGGTGGGATTCACGGTGATCTATTGAGTGCGTCTCATGATCTAAAAGGTTTATATTTTTTTCATTCAGCCAACAGGGAAGGCCTTAATGAATATTTTTCAAATTTTGTGTTCCTATTACATATGGCTTCTCAAAATGTTACTTCAGCAAAGGTTTTATGATATTTTGTCAAATTCTATATATTAAAGCTATTCGCAGCTCGAAGCTCCCCCGAATGTAGGCGCCAATTTATGTTGTTTCGTTTTTTATGAGGATGTAAACTCGAGGGGTACCTATTATCACCCAGAACACCAATTAGCACAAGAAGATAAATACGCTAGACTCTGTGAGTAGGAAAGCAAAGAGCATCGCTAAGGTTAGCCTCTGTGAGCGGCATAATAACTTATGGTGTCAATGTGCACTCGACTGATATATCATTTCGTTATATATGTTAATATTTCCTTATTATTATTCCATATGCTTAAATTGAATTTATATAATATATATTCTATGTTGCACACTAGACTGTTAGAGTGAAATTGGCGAGAACAAAAAGTTTTAAAAATTGGCGGGAACAGTTTTGACGAATTCAAATTTCAATTGCTGAATTTTTGGCGGGAACGACATTTCCAGGGACAGGTGATGCCATCACCTGCCCCACTGCAGACAATATTACCAGGTGCGAGTGATGATGTCACTCGCTCCTGAAAATGGCTTTCCAGAGGCGGGCTTTTTACCCGCTCCTGCAAACAGTTATTTGTAGCTACAAGAGTTATGTGCAAGTGCCCTGTGTGCCCAGAGAAATGTCGTTCCAACCGCACCTATAAACCATTTTTGTAGTAATGCAATTGGATATGTATACATATGTAGTACAAAGTTAATTATCCATTGGATACGGTTGGATTGGAGAGGGTAAGAACTAAGTACTAATTAGTTGGATTTGGGTGTGAACAAAAGTGAGTTTGTCCATATCGTTGCTCTCAGAACAAGACGCAAAAGAAATGAGATCACGTCGATCTGTGATATATAAGAAAATAGAGAGGCCCTTAAAACCCGTTAGCTGTTTTCCTGGCGTCTGCGTTATTTTGGATGGTAAATTGGTAATATGCAAACAAACGTTTTTTATCTTGATATCAGAGGCAGACATTTGTATCTTGACAGTTGGTCAAATAAAACAAACGTTTGGTCACAATGCCCCGTTTTTGTATTTATGCTAATAATAGAGCAGACATTATTTCTGAAGCCAATGGATCTTTGTTTATCTTCCATAGTGTCGGTGTTTAGACCCGGCAACCTACCGAGGGGGGTGCCCGAGGTAGATGATGGTGGGGCTCGCCAAGATCAGGAACTCGATGGTGAGACACACGGCACACAATTTAGACAGGTTCGGGCCGCAATGTGCGTAATACCCTACGTCCTGTATACTGCGTATCGCTTGATTGATTGCGTGATTTGCGTATTGAGTAGGAGGGGTCCCTGCCTCGCCTTATATTGGGGCGGAAAGACAGGTGTTGACACCGGATTTTCGCACCGGGAGTGCTGAGTCAGATGGTGACGTAGCAGCGCTGGAACTGAGCAGTGGGCCCGTTGACTGGTCAAAGCCGAATGTGACAGAGAAGGAAGCCGATGCGGGGAGAGGAGTCCGATAAAGCAGAAGTCCGATCTGATGACGAATAAAAGAAAGGCGCGTCGGCTAAAAAGGAAGCGTATCAGATGCGGGGGCTATTTCCTTTTTGAAGGCGTATTGAGAGCCCCATTTTATATTAGATTTAGTTTACTTTATCTACAAGTTAGTCAAGTCCGATCAGGACTCTTCATGACCAGGGTATAAATATAAACCCTCGTCTATTGTAAAAAGACTATTCACACAATCAATACAATCCGGCTTCACGCCAAAACCCTAGGAGTAGGTTAGAGTAGATCTCGACGAACTCATTGGTGAACGGGCTGCATCAATTCTCGATCTCCGGCTTACCAGTAAGATTGTCAATTTATCGAATTAGTATAAGCTTTGAATTGAGGCGCATCGCCCTTTCTCGTTTATGCTGTTCAACCGATTTATCTTTGGATCGTCAAGATTAGTTTAGATTCCCTGCGTCGGAGCTAGATTTCTCTTGATTATTCAGTGATTTATCGTTTATCGAGTTGTTATTTAGTTTTCGGGTTTGATCTAGATTCCCTGCGTCGGAGCTAGATTCCTCTTGATTATTAGAAGGCAGCTTATGCAGTTGTTTGGAGTTGCTAGATTGATTTAGATTTGCACCATGTGAATTAATCTGATTCTTCAACAGCTATGAGCATTAGTTTTAGTCCGATTTGAGCAATACTTATCTTACAACATCGTTCTAGGTCCGATTTATCTTTACAGCTTAATCTGGTTCTTCTTTGAGTGTCGGGTTTGATTTAGATTCCCTGCGTCGGAGCTAGATTTCTCTTGATTATTCAAAGATAGCTTTGAATATTGGAATGATCTTGTTACCGTTTTAATGCTTATTTGCTTTAATCTGATTAATTACCCGTGCGAGCATCTTGTTTAGTTGTTCTGTTGGTGAATCGAGTTTGATCGTTTAGCTATTTGGTCTGATCATAGCTGGAGTATGTGCGCTGCATCCGTCTGTGAAACCGTGTCGAAACAGTTATGGTTTGATTGGCTAGCTAGATGGTCCGATGAGATGAATCATACTGTCAACTAGGCAAGGTGGACGACGCATCGGCTCTACTTTGATTATTTAATATCTTGCTCAAAGGCATAGCCGATCCGTTAATTTTGCATCTAGATTAGCTGTAAGACTACTATCTTGTATTAGATCTGTTAGCAATTACGTGAGGCAATATCGCTGGAGTATGTGCGCTGCATCCGTCTGTGAAACCGTATCGAAACAGTGATATAAGTAGATCGGAAAGTTGATAGATCTGTTAGAAGTAGCAGTCGGGCAGTTAAGATAGGTGAACAGCATATCGGCCATGTTTTATGCTTTATTTTATTATTCAAAGGCTGATCTGTTACATTAATCAAGGTCCGATCCTGATTGGTCCGATTCTGAGGTCCGATTCCGATACGTGCCTGATTGGGTCTTGGCTAGAATCCGACGTATGTCCATCGTCTGGAATAGAGCCGGCACAATCAAAGAGTAATTTAACTGTTTTATTCCCTTGTCAATTACAGGTCAAATTGACTGGCACGC
>CM014272.1:51337907-51369235 GCA_004135705.1 Alloteropsis semialata
TCTCCTTTTCTGTTAATATGGTTGATGCTAGTGAAAAGGGGAAAGTCAAGGTGCTTACATCGGACCACGCCAAGAGTTCTGGTGCCGTTGATCCTGTGGTTCAAGTTACTGTTGAAGAGCTACGCAGGAATCATCAGGCATTTGGGCGTGAATCTAATGCTCCTGGTGGATATCGGCCGCGTGTGACTTCCCAAATGCTGATCAACAAATACAAGAGGCAGCAGGCAGCAGTCCGAGCGTGGAGGGAACGCGAGGAACGACGACGTCGGAGGCATGAATATCAAGCAAGGCGGCTTGATGAAGAGTTTGATGGTCAGCGCCGACGTGGTGGTAGGTCCGATGGCCGACGCCGATATGATGAATGGTCCGATGACCGACGCTGGTACGATGATAGGTCCGATGGCCGGCGCTGGTTTGATGATAGAGTTGACAGTCGTCGGCAGTATGATTATAGGTCCAATTGGTATACTGATGAACGTCAAGGATATGACCGATACAACGAGGATGATGATCATTGGGGATGTCCTTTCTTTGTATTCTGCTGGAACGAGAAGCTTAGACTGCCATCGAAAGCAGATTGTCCTGAATGTAGTTTCCAGTATGAAGAGTACAGAGCTTCCAAAAGAGGTCGACGATCAGTTCATGAACGGATCGGTGTCAGGGTTGATGATCATCATCAAAGAGATAAAGGCCGGGTTAACACTCATGGCCACAAAAATAATGAAGGCCGGGCTGATGCTCATGGCCCTGAAAAAATGGAAGAGAAGGCTCCAGTTCAGAATCGGATTGAAGAACCTCCAATGAGGCCTGGACAGTGGTGCCCGTCAGGAATTTCTAAGTCCAAGAAGAGGCGTGTGCAACGGTTGCGCTATAATGAGCAGATTCAGGAGCAAGAATTAGCAAAAGAAAAGAAGTGGCACGTCAAGATGGCCAATGATGATGAAGCAAGTACATCGGCCGCAATAAATATGGTTTTGATGTTGCCGTCCGATTTCGCTGCTCCTGATGAACAAGACGACCATGAGGTCGATTATGAACTAGAAGAAGCCGCTGCATGCTTGGTTCTGGATTCAGAGAAGGCAGTCTTTGAGAAGCCAAATGCAAATGGGTATCGGCACTTGAAGCCTCTATACATCAAGGGATACGTTGATGGAAAGCCGATGACCAAGATGCTGGTTGATGGAGGAGCTGCTGTCAATCTCATGCCCTATTCTACATTCCGCAAGCTGGGGAAAGGGATTGATGATCTGATTAAGACCAACATGATACTCAAAGACTTTGGCGGGAACGTTTCAGAGCCTCGGAGGGCAATTCATGTTGAATTGACCATCGGCAGCAAGACATTGCCGACTACTTTCTTTGTGATTGATGGCCAAGGTTCCTACAGCATGCTCCTCGGACGTGATTGGATCCACGCCAACTGTTGCATCCCATCCACGATGCACCAATGTTTGATCCAATGGCAAGGCAATAAAGTGGAGATCGTCCCAGCTGATGATTCGGTTAGCATTGCTACAGCCGAGTCGACAATTTGGGAGTTTGAAGGAGTTGAATGCCTGTCAGGAAAAGTGTGGGATGGTGACTTCCTCAAAGTGTCCGATCAAGGACTAAAGCCGATCCAAGCAGTCGGCTCTGAGACCTTGTTTTGAAAAGATGATTATGTAGGAGATTTTAAAGGCCGATATGGTTGATGAGTTCTTTCAAATATATATTTGATAGTTCTTCTTATAAATTGAATCGGCCTGATTATTGTTTTGCCTTGGGGGGCAAGATTCAAGTTTATTTGTTCAATGAAATTGCTTCAATATTTAGTTAAATTTGTAAAGCCGATGCTACGCGTCAGGCTTGAAAGCCGATGAAAAATCGCCTTAAGAACAAAAGGATAAAAGCCGATGCAATATGCATCGCCTTAAGGATTATATACAACAAAAAGAGTGTATTATATCGCTAAGCCGCTCGATGGCGGAGGAGGCTACCAATGTATCAGATCGTTTGGTAAGACAGGCAGGTTTCAGTGTTCAAGACTGCAGGTATTTAACTATCAAATTGAGAGCAGTCTGACGAATCTTGTCGACATCAGCAATGATCTTGGCGTCAGCTTCAGCATTCCCTTCTACAGGCTTGATTGTTTTGTGGATTTCTTTGGCCGCCTTGATATGAATCTTGTAATCCTCTTCAGCCTTTGCCTTCAAAGCCGGGATGTCATCAAGCTCTTTTGTCTCAGCCTGGATACTTGATAGGACTTGGGCGAGTTCCTGCTCTAATTGTTGCTTTCTGGCTTGAAGATTGTCAAGTTTTGACTGGATAGAGGCAGGACGAGCCGATAATTCTTCAATCAATTTTGTTGACTTGTCAGCCTGGGCACGTTCTTCATCCCTTGCCTTGATTAGATCCTGCTGGGAGGTCCGATTGGTGATTCGGCGATTGGCCTGCAACACTGGAAAGGAATGGCCTTCTATATATGCCGCCGGAATTAGTGCTTCCTCCAGGTCTGACGGAAGTTGGCCCCTTAGAGTTTTGATGACCTTACGAATCGGCTTTGCATCCTGGACAAGATCAACGATATCTTGGTGAAGAAGAGCAGATATGTCAAGCAATTTTGCCTTCACTTCGTCAGATAGCAAGCTTTGCCCAGAGCTGATCTCTTCCTCTTCAGCCTGTAGCCGATCAAAATCAATTGATAGGGTCTGGCTGGCTTGAGGGGTATCTTGGGCCTGCAAAAGAAATGATTAGATATGATGACAAGAAAGCCGATACGAATATATCAGGCTAGAAAGTTTACTTGTTTCCAGGCTAGTTCCTGCTCGGGTCCAGTCAAAGGATTATTGCTGCCTTGGATGTTTGCTTGGGCAATCTCAAGATCCGTCAAGACATGCTGGATGATTTGCTAAAAGAAAGAAAATAAGAACAGAATTGGATATCAAGTATTGAATAAATCGGTTGATAATTACCGTTGCTTCTGGATCAGGGAGTTGAATCTGAGAAGTTACTGGTTGTTCTCCCTGAAGGCCCTGACTTGATTGTGCTTGTGGGCTTGGCTGACGAGGCGAGCCAGTTATGGTTCTTTCAGAGGAGGACGAATGAGATGAGCCGGCCTGTGTCGGACTTGGTTGTATCTGAGCTGGGCTCGATGATCTTTGTGGGTCCGATTCTGGTAATTCCTCGGCCGATGGGCTTGAAGACTCGGCCGGACTCGGCTGGCGTGCAGAAGGTTCTCTGATGACCTGAGCTTGCAAAGAGGGTTAGTTTCAATAAAGAGAGAAATCAAATTCATGAAGTTCTTGAACTTACCAGAGTAGTCTTCGGGCGTTTTGGAATTTTTGAAGACATTTGCTTCTTCCTTTTTCTACTATCGCCATATGCCGATAGAAGCTTGCCGATGGTGGGAGAGTCACAGCCGATCCACGGATCTGGCGAGACACTACTATAGATGACTTGTCTTCCCGATCGAGTTATTGTTGGAGGGGTACGATCGACATCCTGGTAGAGAATTGATTAGCAAAATAAAATTATGTAAAGGAGGGAAACGAATTCACAAGTATTACCTCTGGCTTGCCCTTGAAAGAAGGCAGCAACTTCTGGACATAAGTTTTGCAGGCGATGCAGAATAGGTGTCGATGCCATTCGGCCCACCATATGTTGAAGGTCCGATGAGTTACAAGGCCGATTGCAAAGGTATCCAGATTGGTTTTATCAAGAGGAGGCTCAAGTCCCAGGAGACGATCCCATTCCAAACCTGAATCAACTTTTCCCCTCGGGAAAATCCGATCGGCCAAAATTAAGTAGGGTGGAAGCTGTCCGATACCAAATTGACGAGCAGCCAGGTTTGGATGATAGTATTCATAGGTTGCTTGCCCTGACTTGCCCTGACTGAGGCCGATCGGGAGAAATTGGGCATTAATGCAAGTTCGGAAAATTATCAGGGCTTCTGAATCTGCCTCTACAATCATCTTGAATCTGAATTTGTAGGGCAGCTCGTATTCATCAGTGTCGTGATACAGAAACCAGAGCATATTGTCATCAGCAATGTCTCTGTAGAGAAGTGCAAAATACTTGGAGGATTCCTTGCCTGATAATTTCTCAGCCGGGAAACCCATGGCAGCTTCACCAAGTGAGGTACATCGGCGCCAGGTGATCTCCTCAGATTCAGGCTTATTATCTGGGAATCTCATCTTTCGGAGATCTACTTTGACAATCTTGCTCAGATGTAATACTAACCACATCTGAATGAACCACCACGGCCCGCCAAGATTGGTGATGGGTGATCCAGTCCTCAGACGCTTGGCGACTTGATGAAGTAAATTGTATACTGCTCCCAGGAGAAGTTGACCAAGGCTGATGATATGGTCACTTACCAGCAATTCGGCCAGGTGTTGGAAGTTGGCTGTTGGACCGAGGGTGGTACCGCAAAAGAAGAATCTGTCCAACCACATGTTCAGAAAGGCTGTATGCTCACGGTCAGTCACAGATCCGGTCCGATGATTTTTCTCCATATATCCTGTCCAGCCACCACAGTTCTTGGTCTTGAAATGATGTTTGGGTTTGATATTGAGCTGGGAAGGACGTTTGTTGCCAGTGACATTGAGGCCGAGAAGCATGACTGTATCAAGTAGTGTTGGGGTCATCGGACCATGTCCAAAGAGGAAGGCATTGAGTGCATCGGACCAAAAGTGTGATGCAGCAATCAAGAGATTCTCATTCTTAGCAATGTGTCCGATGCTGAGGCCAATACACTGGGCGATATCTAATCTATCCCAGATTGCAGACTTGGAGGCCGACATTCTCAAGTACCAATTCTTCCATCCAGGTAGAACTGTCGGCCAGGATCGAAAGGCGTTTTTCCAATCATCTAAATCAAAACCTGAGGTCTTGAATGGGATCCGATGGGTTTCCAGATTGATGAATTCAGTGGGGTCTGGGTCTCCCATTGGACCAAGAAGGTAGGCCCCTTGATAGTTGTCTACGGGGATTAGGGTTTGAATGCGAGCGGCCTAAAAGGAAAATGCGAAATGAAAACGAATTTGGAGAAGCCGAATCTAATGCGGAACTTAAAATGGATTCAGATTTAGTGAAATACCTCCGGAATTGGACAACGCGTTTCTCCTGATGGATCTGCTTGCCGAGGAAGAGCTTGAAGCAAAGTTGATGTAGAAGGGGCTGAAGAACTTGATGCTGCCGCCATTGTCGAGGACATAACTGCCGCCATTGTTGAGCTCATAACCCCAGCCATGGTAGGGGGCGTGGCAGATGAAGAACCCGCTGGAGCAGATGCAGAGGTGGAAGCGGACATAGAAGAATGAAGGGCACCCATGGAGGATGATTGCGCCATTTGGAGCAGTTCTTGGTGTAAGCTCGAGTGAATGTGAATGGCCACTCGGGAGAGAGGAGGAAGAAGATGAGCAGTACAGGTTTTTGGCGAGGAAGGAGAAATGTACAGTGTCGCCGCCGGCAGTAATTTTATAAGGTAAAAACGGTCATGGCCCGAAGATTGAGGAGCCGCGCAGTACAGGGATGGAAAGTTTCGGCACGAAAATCGGTGGAGGAGTTATGATGGCAGATACGAATTTTGGAACAAAATGATATTTTATTCCAAAATTGGGGGGCATGTGTTGACACCGGATTTTCGCACCTGACATATGGGTCAGATGATGACGTGGTGAGGATGAGGCTGCGCGGTGGACCCGTTGACTGGTCAAGGCCGAAGGCGACAAAGAAGGAAGCTGTTACCGAAAAGGGGTCCGATGAGGCAGGACTCCGACCCGATGACGAGTGCAAGAAGAAAGGCGCGTCGACCAAGGAAGAAACGTATCAGATTTGGGGACTATTTCCTTTTCAGAGGACGTATGAGAGTCCCGTTGTATCTTAAGTTTAGTTTACCTTATTTAGTTAAGTCTGGTCCGATCAGGACTCTCCACGACCAGGGTATAAATATGAACCCTCGTCCATTGTAAAGAACAATTCTCACAATTCAATACAACCCGGCTTCACGCCAAAACCCTAGTAGTAGTTACCGACGAAGCTCATTGGTGGACGGGCTGCATCAGTTCTGATCTCCGGCTTACCAGTAAGTTAGTCAATTTATCGAACTAATATAGGCTTTGAATTGAGGCGCATCGCCCTTTCTCGTTTATATTGTTCAACCGATTTATCTCTGAATAATCAAGATTGATATAGATTCCCTACGTCGGAGCTAGATCAATATTGATTATTCAACAGATTATCGTTTATCGGACTATACTTTAAGCCTAGATTCCCTACGTCGGAGCTAGGTATCAAGATTAGTCTAGATTCCCTACGTCGGAGCTAGAGTAATCTTGGTTACTAAAGATAGTCTTTGCGGTTTGTTGGAGTTGCTAGATTGGTTTAGATCTACACCATGTGAATCAATTCTACTTCTTCAACGGCTTTGAGCACAGGTCTTGGTCCGATTTAAGCAATATTTATCTTACAGCATCGTTCTATGTCCGATCTTGCTTTGTGGTTTAATCTGGTTGTTCTTTGAGTATTGCATTGGTGTAGATTCCCTACGTCGGAGCTGGATCTTTGTAATACGCTTAGATTAATCTTTGACTGTCATGTTTGGTCTAGATTCCCTACGTCGGAGCTAGGTTCATCTTGATTAGTCAAGGAAGCTTAGATTATGCCTTATTGCTATTTGAATGTTAAGTGTGGTGTAGATTCCCTACGTCGGAGCTGGATCTTGCTTAATTGTTCAGTAGCATATCTTAGAATCAGAACGTATCTGTTAATGTTTTATTTGCTTATTTTGCTTAATCTGATCAACACCTGTGCGAGCATCTTGTTTAATCGACAGGTTGATGAGTCGAGTCTGATTATCTAGCTATCTGATCTGATCATAGTTGGAGAAATCTAGATTCCCTACGTCGGAGCTAGATTTCTCTGAAAAGGCTATAGTCCGATCGGCTGGTTAGATGTCCGACAAGATGAGTCAAACTGGCAATTAGACAAGATGGACAATGTATCGGCTTACACTGTGATTATTTAATATCTTGTTTCAAGACACAGCTGATCCATTATTTTACATATTGGCCTTGTTATATGCTTTATTTCATTATTCAAAGGCTAGTCTGTTATATCAATCAAGTCCGATCCTGTCCGATTTGATGTCTGATTGAGGTCCGATCACTCGGTCCGATTGACGTCATCATTGAGGTCCGATTCTGAGGTCCGATCGGTATCGGCCGATGCGTGTCTGATTGGGTCTTGGCTAAAATTCGACGTTACTCCATCGTCTGAAATAGAGCCGGCACAATCATAGAGCAATTTAACTGTTTTATCCCCTTGTCAATTTCAGGTCAAATTGACTGGCACGCCGCGAACCTGAACTGGAGTGTAGACTGGCACTGGAGCGAAGCAGACTCTCCCCGGTCATCGTGTGCTGCACGCGGGGAATACAACCGCCGATTTTCCGCGTCAACAGATTCAAGATGGATGCTTTGTTGCCTTACTTTGAAAAATGCCGAGGTTTGATTGACCAATTTTCCCTGGTAACTCTTGAGCATATTCCAAGACATCATAATGAGGAGGCAAATCGGCTGGCGTAGAAAGCATCTGGCTATCGTCCTACATCCGATGTGATGATACAGGAGATACCGAAAGGAGATTGGAGAAAAGAAATTGTCGAATATTTGAAAAATCCTTCTGCCAAGGCATCCAGAAAGCTGCGCTACAAGTCAGTCAAGCATGTTTTGGTTGAAGGAATAATTTATTTTCGATTGATTGATGGAGTCCTGTTGAGATGCATCGGACCTGAAGAAGCCAAGGTCTTGATGGGAGAAATTCATGAAGGTGTTTGCGGGGCTCATCAATCGGCGTTCAAGATGAAGTGGATGATCAGGAAGAACGGATATTATTGGCCGACGATTTTGGAGGATTGCTTTGAATATTATAGAGGATGTCAGGAGTGTCAAAGATATGGAAATATTCAGAGAGCTCCAGCATCGGCCATGAACCCTGTCATCAAGCCATGGCCGTTTAGGGGTTGGGGAATTGACCTGATCGGCCAGATTTTTCCACATTCAAGTAAGGGATATAAATTCATATTAGCGGCAATAGATTATTTTACCAAATGGGTTGAAGCTATTCCTTTGACGGAGGTGAAGTCCCAGAATATTATTGATTTCGTTAGAGAGCATATTGTCTACCGATTTGGAATTCCGCAGACGATCACGACAGATCAAGGTACGATGTTTACGTCTGACGAGTTCAAAAACTTTGCTGCTAATATGGGTATCAAGCTCCTCAATTCATCGCCATACTACGCACAAGCCAACGGTCAAGCTGAAGCCTCCAATAAAAGTTTGATCAAGTTGATTGATAGGAAGATTGAGGAGTACCCGAGAAAATGGCATATTGTGCTTCCTGAAGCTCTTTGGGCATATCGAATGGCTTGCCATGGATCGATCAAGGTTTCTCCGTATGAACTAGTTTATGGACATGAAGCCGTTCTTCCATGGGAAATTCGTACTAGGTCAAGACGCATCGAACTTCAGGATAAGTTGAAGGCCGGCGAGTACATGGAACTCATGAACAGTGAGTCCGATGACTTGGCTGTTCGTCGGCTACGCGCTCTGGAGAGTATCGAGGCTAACAAGCTCAGAGTTGTGAGGTATTATGTTAAGAAAGTTAAGGGAAAAGAATTCAAAGAGGGCGATCTTGTGTGGAAAGTTATTTTGCCGATTGGCTCTGTCGAGGTTGTACTCGGCAGATATTTGTCCGGTAAGCACCCTGCTTCGTGCGAAGATTAATCACGGTGATGAACAAAGAGACACAGGATTTTTATACTGGTTCGGGCCCTCGAGATCGAGTAATAACCCTACGTCCAGTTGCTGCTTGTATTATTTCGTCGAGTACAGATTACAATGCGTAACAAGTACCCTCGGGTGGATTGGCTAGATTTTTGGATACCCTCTACGTATAAGACCCCCGCTATTTATATCCAGGGAGACGTGCCTTACAAGACAAAACAGACCTAAACCTAGTACGACTCTAGCTATCTTCGGGCTTTTCCTCCTGTGATCCGGCCATCGTGTCTTGTTCGGAGTCTTGATCGTTCGGAGTCGGTAGTCGGTCGTCCACGTGATCGGGCGCCCTGGTATTATGGCCTCGTGATCGGGCACCCTGGTTTTATGGCCTCAACAGTAGCCCCCGAGCTTATCTTGTTCAGAAAAGATTGATTGTTCAATAGCCTTCGGGTCTTTTTGCTCTTCGGGTGATTTCTGGATATGTTAATACCTCGTCAATCACTTGTGCATGAGAGCCAGAAAAGATCCCAAACTCTTGAATATTGAAACCTGCATCTGAATGATAAGGTCAGAGAAAAATATCAGCCATAATAATAGTAAATAAAAACTGTTCCATCGTGGAAACTGAAACGCCCCAGGATTGATGTAATGGCTGCCCAGTGCATTTAAAACCCACTCTGCACATCTCCCAAAACTTTAGCAGCGCACGCGACATTCACGGCTCTGCTTCGGCTCCTCGATTCCCGTGCGAAGCGTTGCTCCCTGGGTCTTTAAGTATCAGATCTCCTGGTCGATTTGTACTTGAACCTTCCTTTCTAAGCCTTCTTCCTCCCCTCGCCATGGGAAAAAAAAACTCAGCCGCAAGTTCAAGCTCCCTCGCCTCCTTTTCAGAGACTCTCCCCGCGGCTCCGGCAAACAGTCGCCTGACAAGCCGGAAGACCCGCCGGTGACGACACCTCCTTCTGCTCCTCCTGAGGCTCCGCTCCTGGCCCTCGGAGTCGAGGTCGAGCCACCAGAGGAGGCTCCGGTAATGGCGTCTCCGACTCCCGAGGCTGCTCCGTCAAGCATTGCCGCCGGGAAACGCCCTGCGTCTTCCTCTCCAGCCCCGGCATCTCCCATCTCCCTCTGCTCCGACGACGAACCAGAACAAAGAGGGAGTAGAACCCGGCTGAAGCCAGAGGCGGCACACGCAGGCGCATCTTCGTCTTCTGCTCCGGTGGACACCAGCGGCGACGAGGAATTCGCCCGGCGCCTTTTCGTCTCCCTGAACCGCGACCTGATCGGGATCCCTGGAGACGGAGCGCTCGTGGATCTCGTCAGCGACTCTAAAGAAGAGAACGCGGTAGATGATGATCCACCACCTGGCGCTCCACCGTCCTGATCCTCGCCGACGACATTAGTCAAGTGAGGATCTTTGTTTTGAATTTTTAGTTGCAGGGTAGTTATCGATCCCTCGTGAAATGTACTCCTTTTGGATTAATGAAGAAATTTCACTTGATGGATGTAACAAAAGTCCCTTTTTCCCTGTGTTCGGAACATTGTTTGTATGAATCTATTCATGAAACTGACTGTTCAGAAACAAAATCCCCGAACAAAAGTTTCTTCCGATCAGACTAACAAGTTTTTAGCGTGTTCGGGAAGTTTGACCCGGATCAGATGTGATCGGGGCATTTCCTCGTTTCACACCAAGCGTCTGGTCATTTAAAACTGATAGCTTCCCTTGTAAGCCAACAATCCTAAATGCATTGAATTTGACCTGCGCCTTCCTCGAAACAACGTGTGCCGCAGAAAAAGGAAAGAATCTTTTTGACCCAACAGTCACTGCGGATTGCGCGGCTCGAGGGCAGGTTTCTCGGGGTTCCTGCTCCCTCGCAGAACCATAAAGCCCCTAAGCGCGGCCGCTTGGACTCCATTTGGGCCTTCGTCATCCTTGTTCGCATCTACAGAACACTCGCCATTCTTCATCCGCTTTCTTCCCTTCATCCACCTGTTCCCCCAGCCCCTCAAGCCAGCTTCCAGTCGCCATGGTATCCTCGCACCAATCTTCATCCGGCGGTGAATCTTCAGGAGATCAGAGCAGCGCCGCCGCCGGGCGAGAGCTCCGCAGCGAAACACGGTCTGCACCACGGACCAGTATTGGGACAAGTCCACCACTACAGCCAAACAACTGAAGCAACTGGAGGATCTTGGATTGCTCCCTGACACTAGCCTCTTCCCTCGTCGGCATGCCAAAGGTCAGGTGTATCCGACCCCCAACACCCTTGAGATGGTGGCGTTCTTGGAGTTTTTCCATTGTGGATTCGGGGTTTATCCTTCTGATTTCTTCCACAACATCTGTGAGCATTACCAAATAGAGCTTGTGCACCTTAAGCCCGGCGCCTTGACTATGCTTAGCGTCTTTGCCTTTCTGTGCGAAGCTTGGTTAGGGATTAAGCTGTCACTACTGCTGTGGAGATATTTTTATACCCCTGCATTTTACAAGAACCAACTCATGATCGGGTCCATTGGGTTTTCCTTGAGCGATCGGGAGATCTATATCCCTTTTCCAGTTAAAGATTGCTGGAAAGGATATGAGCGTCACTGGTTTTACATCACCCTTCCCCAAGCCTCAGCGGCAAAAGGGAAATATTTGATGCCCTATCTCAAAGAAGAGACCAAAGCCCTGCCAAGAGTCACCCCAGAGATGCAGAAGCACATTGATCGGGTCCTGGAGCTCCGCAATGGCGGCCTAACGATGGTTCATGTAGCAGAAATCTTCATCAGATGGAGATTTATCCCGCTCATGACTCACGACCGCTATGCCTGGACATTCAAAGGTGACAACGACCCGAACAGAATGAAACCCGATGGTGAGCCTTTGTTTTTCTGTTCGGGTGTTTTTCTGAGTTCGTTCAGTCATTTGAATTCATGACTTTTAACTAACAGTTGTCCCAGAGACAGAAGTGGCCGCTCGCCTAAAGAAGATGTTTGGAGCCGATCTCCCGAACTGGGAAAACGTCCCAACACCCTACAGCGCTGACAACCCTCCTCCAGAGGTAAACTGTTGCTCAGAAAACTTTCTTTCTTGCTTAATATTGATTTGATGCAACTCTTTTCCCCGAATAGGTCCCTGCTGTTGTTGACGCCCCCGCACAGAGCGGTGCCATCAACGTAGAGGAGGAGGGAGAGCAGCCCGTTGATCAAGGCGCCATGGCCCCGACCACCGAACAGCCTGAACCGTCACCTGGTGCGGAGAAAGAGATCCCGAGCAGCCCCAAGGTGATTATTCCCCGAACTCGAAAGCGCTCTCGCAGCGTGGAAAGGACACTTCCGGGTTCAGGAATTCTCGGTGTGCCTGGGGCCGCCGGGCTGCAGCCCAGTCGTGATCCACCTCGCCCTGATACCCAGGTACCGAGCATGATCGTATTCGGGCATTTATTCGCAGCCTTTGATCGCATAACCAAAGCTAAACGTGCTCGGGAGATTTCTGGACAGGAAAATCGTCCGACGCCACTGCCATCAATGCTTACACCAGTGCCAAGAGATTCAAAGTTAGAATCTCAACAGCGAAGTAAGAGCTCTGACAAGCTTGATTATGCTTAAGTATTTTCTCGGAGAAAATCTTGTTTTAACTGTATCTGATTGTTCGGGAATTCAGGCAATCTGATCCTGCCGCCTCTCCTCCCGTCAAGCCGTCTGACAAGGAGAAAACTCCCGAGCCTGACTCGGCAGCTCAACCTGACGGTGTGGAGAAGACTGCGGAAATCGCAGGACCTGTCCCGACGCCCCTGGGCCCGATCATTAGCGCGCTTTCGGCAGCCGAAGAGCAATGGCATTCGCTAGACGCTCGTGCCTCTGCTGCAGAAGCGTCTGTGATCAGACTGGGAGCCCAGGTGACCGTTCTCCAGTCCGAGAAGGAAGGTACATGACTTTATCATGCTTGTTTGTTGAGTCCTCATCTATGAACTTTTGCTTACACACTGCCTTTGATCCTGTAGCTAACTCCAAGAGCATTGAGGTGCTTGAGAAGAAATGCTCGGATCTGGAAGGGAGGCTAGCAGTTCGGGACAAAGACGTTGCTGATCTAACCGCCCGACTTGAAGCATCAGAAAAGCGCAGCTCGTCCTTGGAATCCAGGCTGATGGAAGGTGCCTGCATCGCAGCAACTCACACTATCGGGGCCTTGAAGAGCCACATTCCTGATCTTGACATTTCCCTGCTCTCCAAAGGCTTCAAGTGCTCGGCGACAGAAGCTGAGGTAATGTTCGACAACTTTGCCCCGTTGGTAGAGCCTTTTGTCAAGAACCTTGATCTCCATCTGAGTGATTCGGAGGAATCACCTTGAACTCTGTGCAAGACTCCTGTAATAGGGCAAAACTTTAAGGATTTAGAATGTGACTATAATTTGCGAAACATATGCTTGCATGTTTTTGCATCAGTCTTTAGAGCTGATCAGGGTTTTTGTGGAGCTTTTTAACTGATAGCTTTGTCATAGCCAAAGGTCCCGTTACCACAAGCTATTTCGGAATTGTTTAGTCGCTGAGACACGGGCGGCCTTCTGAACTGTGTAATTCCTTGTAGTCATGGTATTCGGTAATTTAGCGTAGCCTAGCTTTCTTGACTTAAAAGCCCGATTCTTGCGTGGTAGTAGTATCATAGTAGCCCCCGGGCTCTTTTACAGTCATGCAGGCATGCTGAAAAAGAGTCTAGAAGTACTAACCGCAAGAATTTCCCGATCAAGTGGGGAGCCCCCGAGCCTAGAGCTCGGGACGCATAGAATAGGTCTGAAAAGAAAATTTTCAGCATGGTAGTCCCCGGCTCTTTGTTAGTGTATGCAGTATGGCAACAAAGAGTAGAAACAGAATAAAAAAATAAAGCCCAGCCCCCGAGCATAAAAGCGAGGGTGAGTAGAGTGTGTAGAACTTATCTTTTTGTTTTGTTAGCGCTGTAGGCGATGCAGATAACGGTTTTTATCTGCCAAACCTGATGGTCGGGTTTGAACTTGCACGATCTCCGTAGTTTAGGCGTAGAATCTGCGTAGTTGATCCATGTTCCACGTGTTTGGCAATATATCCCTATCTATCTCCGCGATCCTGTAGGCTCCTGGTCGTGCGATATCTACTACAATGTACGGCCCTTGCCATGGAGAGGACAATTTAGTTTTGTCCTTGGTGCGTTGATCTAGTTTGAGCACCATGTCACCAATGCACAGGCTTCGTTTACGAACATTAGCATCATAGTATTGCCGCAATTTTTGCTGATACTGGGCTACTCTAAAAGCAGCTGCATCACGAGCCTCCTCCAGGAGGATTAGCTCATCAGCGCGTCTGTCAGGCTCTTCAGTTTCTGAAAACATTGCCACGCGTGGGGCTTGTAGTCGGATATCGGATGGTAGAATCGCTTCCGTTCCATACACCAAGAAGAAAGGTGTTTCGCCCGTTGCCCGATTCATGGTGGTCCTCATCGACTAAAGTACTGTAGGGACTTCATGAATCCAACGCTTGTCGTAAGCTTGTAATCTGTTAAATATTCTCTTTTTGATGCCCTGGAGCACGATGCCGTTGGCACGCTCTACTTGCCCGTTCGTCTTCGGGTGATTTACCGATGACCGATCATGCCTGATCCCGTGGTCGTAGCAGAAATCAGAAAACTTTTTACTTTTAAACTGCGTTCCATTATCAGAGATTATCCTGTTCGGGACACCGAATCGGACGACAATACTCCGTAGGAATTTGACAGCTGCCTCTTTTGTGATTTTCTGAACTGGCTCGGTTTCAACCCATTTTGTAAATGTGTCAATGCCAACGAACAGAAATCTGTAACCCCCGACCGCCCTGGGGAAGGGCCCGAGGATGTCTATACCCCATGTGGCAAAGGGCCATGACAAGGGTATAGTGTTCAAAGCTTGCGCAGGTTTAGTTTGTTTCCGTGCGAAGAATTGGCATGCCTCGCACTTTTTAACTAACTCGCTTGCGTCTTGAAGAGCTGTGGGCTAGTAGAAGCTCTGTCGAAATGCTTTCCCTGTTAGATATCTGGGAGAAGCATGTGATCCACAGATTCCTCTATGAATATCGTGGAGCAAACTAATGCCCTCGGTCCGTGTGATGCATTTGAGGAGCATTCCATTGCGGGTTAGCTTGTATAATCGCCCGTCAACCAATTGATAATTCTTGGCTTTACGATGGATTTTCTCCAATGTAGCATCATCGTCCGGAATAGCTTGGTTTGTGAGGTACGCCCGGATTGGATCCATCCAGTTCTCCTCGTTTCCAACTAGAGCGACGGCTCGGGCCGTACTGACCAACATAGACTCCTTGGCGGATTCGTTGGTTGTAGAAACTGAGCCCTTGGCAGGCGCAGTTTTTAGGTTCGGTGGTGAAACCGACATAGATGGCTTAGTAAGAACTTCAAGTAACACGTTACCTGGGAGCCGTGTGCGCTCTGCAGCTGCCTTTGCGAGCTTGTCTGCGTCACCATTGAATTCCCTCTTGACGCGCCGTACTTCGAGTCCATCAAATTTGCTCTCCATGCGCCTATATGCTTCCAAGTATTTAGCCATGACCTCGCTCCGCGCACTGTACTCTTTCATGACTTGCTTTGCAGCTAACTCGGAATCCCCTTTCACGAGCAGCCTTCTCACGCCAAGAGATGCAGCTATACGGAGTCCTGTCAAGAGTCCCTCATACTCGGCAACATTGTTAGTAGGAGTTGGATCAACAAAATTGATTTGTAATGCGTACCTGATGATGTCATTGTGCGGTGAAATCAGGACCACCCCAGCCCCCGCGCCTGCTCGGCAAAATGCTCCATCATAGAACATGGTCCAGTGTTCGGGATTTTGGGCAGCCTCTTTGGGTTCGGGGTTTGTCCACTCTGCGATGAAATCTGCCAGAGCCTGCGACTTGATGGCAGTTCTGGGTATGAATTCAACGTCATAAGCCCCCATCTCCACAGACCATTGCGCAATCCTACCCACGGCATCTCGATTATGTAAAATGTTGCCTAGAGGGTAAGTTGAGACAACCTTGATCTTGTGGCTCAGAAAATAATGCTTGAGCTTCCTGGAAGTCATTAGTACAACATATAATAATTTCTGAATCTGAGGGTACCTTGTTTTGGCATCATGTAGCACCTCGCTTACGAAGTAAACAGGATGTTGTGTTGTTGACTTTTCTGTTGGTCTCTCGACCACCAAAACAGTGCTGACAACAGTTGGTGTCGCTGCTACGTATAACAGCATCTCCTCTTGTGGCTGTGGCGGGACCAGTACGGGCATTTTCCGTAGGTATTGCTTGAACGCCTGGAACGCCTCTTCTGCTTCTGCCGACCACTCAAAACGATCAGTTTTACGTAGCAATTTGTAGAATGGCATACCTCGTTCGCCTGACTTGGACACGAATCGACTCAGGGACACCATCATTCCTGCCAACTTCTGGACTTCGTGGCGGCTGCGTGGAGACTTCATGTCGTCGATTGCCTTGATCTTGTGCGGATTTGCCTCTATACCTCGTTGGGAAACAAAGTAACCGATTAGCTTACCCGATGATACACCAAAGGTGCACTTAGCGGGGTTGAGCATCATCCTGTTTTCACGCAAGTTGTTGAATGTTTCGGTTAAATCAGCGATCAGGTCGCCCTTTAACTTACTTTTTACAACAATGTCGTCTATATATGCTTCCACATTACGGCCGATCTGGCCTTCGAGAATAATGTGAACACATTTTTGATAAGTGCAACCTGCATTTTTCAGACCAAAAGGCGTCTTTATATAGAAATAAACACCAAAGGGAGTTACAAATGCAGTTTTTTCCTCATCGTCAATGCACATGCTGATTTGGTGATACCCCGAATAGGCATCTAGAAAACAAAGCAGCTCGCATCCAGAGGTTGAATCTACAATTTGATCTATCCTAGGTAATGGATACTCGTCCTTCGGGCAAGCTTTATTCAGATCTATGTAGTCCACGCACATCCTCCACGT
This sequence comes from Alloteropsis semialata, assembly GCA_004135705.1. Lineage (NCBI taxonomy): Eukaryota > Viridiplantae > Streptophyta > Magnoliopsida > Poales > Poaceae > Alloteropsis > Alloteropsis semialata. Next base: position 51,354,633 of record CM014272.1, read on the forward strand.
TCCGTTGGGCTTCTTCACCATGACTGGGTTTGCCAGCCATTCCAGGAAAGGGACTTCTCGAACGAAGCCGGCTTTGAGTAGTCGGTTGATTTCTTCGTTAATGGCGTCTCGCTTCTCCGGGGTATATCTCCTTTGCTTTTGCTTGACTGGTCGGATGCCAGTTCGTATGCCAAGCTTGTGCTCGATCACCTCCCTGGGGATCCCGGGCTTGTCAGATGGTTCCCAAGCGAACACATCTGCGTTTGCCCGAAGGAAAGCAATGAGCTCGAGTTCCTATTTATCACCTAGGCCAAGGCCCACCTGGGTGGTCTTGGTTGGGTCCGCCTCGTCAAGGGCCACAGACTTTGTGCCTGGCTCGGAGCGCTTGGCTGTTGGCACGATTGGTGAGGCGTCGGTTGGCGACTCGCCGGCTGCCTGTGATGGCGTCCCCTTGAGTGGGGTCTGGTCCACCACGGTCTGCTTCTCAGCGGCGCCGTCGTCGGTCTTCTGTTCCCCGATGGGCTCCTGTTCGGGAACTTCTTTCCCATTGGCCCTTGATCGGGTCTCCGCTGCTCGGGAGGTTTCAGCCAATGCTGCTTTAGCGGCAGTCTTAGGCTGGTTATTGATCTTTTTCTTGGCAGGTTCGGCAGCCTTGGCTAGCTCCTGCTCGTCTCCCTTGATCATGTCCAGGGTCTTCATGTCGCACTGGACTGCGCCCTTGCGATCGCCGCAGACGGTGATCGGGCCCAGCGGCCCTGGGACCTTGATCATGGAGTACGCAAAGTGAGCAACCGCCATGAATTTCTTCAGAAACGGCCGGCCCAAGATGCAGTTATAGGCCGACGTGATGTCAGCCACCTCGAAGGTGAGGAACTCTGTTCGGATGTTTTTGCCCTTCATGAGGGTCACCTGCAGATCGATCCTCCCTAGGGGAAAGGCTTGGATGCCTGGTATGACCCTGTAGAAAGGCTTCTCCACCGGGGACAAGGACCTCCTCGGGATCCCAAGCTCGTCAAAGGCGTTGACGAATAGTAGATTGAGGGCGCTTCCACTGTCGATTAGGGTTCGCCCGATCTTGCGGGGCCCGATCCATGATTTGATGCACAGTGGTAGTAGCGGCCCGTCGTAGAGCGTCTCGGGGTGGTCCCTCTGATCAAATGTGATCGGGATTTCGGACCACCTTAGCGGATGCTTGCAGGGCTCGGTGCTGGCTATCTGCCTCTCGACCAGCTTGAGCTGGGACTTGGAGGCTCGGGTAGAATAGCCACTGAAAATTGTGGCGATCTCCAGATCTGCGGGAAGATCTGGCTCATCATCACAATCCATGTAGTTCGCCGTCCGAGGGTTGTGGGCTGCCTGGTCACGCGGAGCCCCCTGCTGCTGGCTCTCCTCCTCCTGCTTCTGCTTCTTGTACACCGTGCAGTCCACAAAGTGATGCTTTGTGGATCGGTGGATCGGGCAGTACATCGGGAGATCGGTAGGTTTGCCTTGACGCCTGTACGGGGGCTTGTTGTCCACGGCCATGACTTCGTCGCCCTCGGTCTTGCGCTTCTTGTTCTTATGCTTATTTTTCTTCTTGCCTTCCCCGGCTGGCTGGCTTTGTTCGGGCTTTCCGTGAACCCGCGCTCGGGCGTCCGCCATCTTGGCGGTTTCTTCCAGGATCCCGTATAGCTCTGCCACCGTCTTCGGGTTTTTCTTGGCAAGTTCCTCCGCCGTTCGCTCGTCTTTGCAACCTTGATTGAAGGCCACAATCACCCGATCATCCACCATATCAGGGATGGTGTTACGGGTGTCGCTGAACCGGCGGATGTAGTCCCGGAGGGATTCTCCAGGCTTCTGCACACAGTTGAGCAGATCTCCTTCATGTCCGGGCGTTTGTAGGTGCCTTGGAAGTTGGCTTCAAACGTCTCCCGGAGGTGGCCCCATGACTTGATGCTAGCCTCGGGCAGGTTCATGAGCCACGTACGGGCTGATCCCTGCAGGGCAGTCGGCAAGTAGTTGGCCTTGACGTAGTCGTCACCCCCGGTGGCATCGATGATCGTGGAATAGATCTGAATCCACTCGCGGGGGTTGGTTGTTCCGTCATACTTCTCGATGTTAGTAGGACGAAACTTCTCGGGCCACCTGACCTTGCGCAGGGCTGGGGAGTACGCAAGGCATCCCCCTGTGCCTGGTCGGGAGTAATGTGGCGGCGAATCTGGATGGGACCGATAGTAGCCCTCACGTGCTCGGTAATCTCGATTGTAATTGAGAGTTTCCCGAGCGTCGCGAGCGCGACGGTTGCGTTTGAGCTGCGGCCTCATGTCGCGCCCCTCATGTGGGCGATAGTGGGGTCGTTCGTTAACAGATCGGGACCGAACCGGCTGTGGTTCATGTGGTCTGTTTGACAGAGCTGGTGGTGCGGCAGCGGCGGCCTCGATGCGCTCCTTGGCCTTGTCTGCTGCTTCCCGAGCCTTCTTGGCTATGGTGGCCATCGGGGTCCCTTCGGCCATTGCTTCCATGGTCTCCAAGAGGGTTCGGATCTGCAGATTGTCCTGCTCGACAGCCCGGAAATCGTTGTTGAGATCTCAGGGAGGCAACAAGGACGCGACCTGCTGTGTTCGGGTTTTAGCCGTCTGAAGCGTTGGTGCGTTGCTGAAACGTGGAGGAGGCATGGGCCTGCGCGAGCTAGATGACTCGGCAGCGGCCTCGGTCCCGTTTGCAGTTAGCACATGGATGCGGCGGTCTTCGGGTTGTTCCGACCCATTGCTAGATCCACTGTATTCGAGATCCAACTGTGCAGTGCGATCTGCAATGTCTTCGGGAGTTGGCTTCGTGAAGGTGGCGAAAACTTCCCGACCGGCGCACGTGAGATCGGGATCATGGATCCCTGTCATCTTGAGCTCGTAATCGCCTTGGTGCTCGAACACGAGATCCCCAAAGCGGATCTCCCGTGCAGGCACTAGATGGCAGTGAGCGTAGAGATCGGAAGCGGAGGCAGAACTCCCGATGGCTTCCGACTTGACGGAACTGGGCATGTAGGGCATCAATGAACTCGATGCGTCGGTGATCCAGACTCCGTTGACGATCGGCATGATCTTTCTTCACGCAAGGGCCCCTACCTGGCGCGCCTCTGTCGAGGTTGTACTCGGCAGATATTTGTCCGGCAAGCACCCTGCTTCGTGCGAAGATTAATCACGGTGATGAACAAAGAGACACAAGATTTTTATACTGGTTCAGGCCCTCGAGACCGAGTAATAACCCTACGTCCAGGTGCTGCTTGTAGTATTTTGTCGAGTACAGATTACAATGTGTAACAAGTACCCTCGGGTGGATTGGCTAGATTCTGGGATACCCTCTACGTATAAGACCCCCGCTATTTATATCCAGGGAGACGTGCCTTACAAGACAAAACAGACCTAAACCTAGTGGGACTCTAGCTATCTTCGGGCTTTTCATCCAGCGATCCGGCCATCGTGTCTTGTTCGGAGTCTTGATCGTTCGGAGTCGGTAGTCGGTAGTCCACGTGATCGGGCACCCTGGTATTATGGCCTCAACAGGCTCTAAGGATCCCAAATACGGTAAGTGGTCACCGAACTGGGAGGGGCCCTATCGAATCGTCCGATGTGTTCCTGGCAATGCTTATACCCTACAGACGCTTGAAGGAGAGACGTTTCCTAAGGCGTTGAACAGGAAGTATTTGAAGAGGTACTACCCTAGCATTTGGGTAAATTCGTAAAGCCGATGCTGCGCATCAGGTTTGGAAGCCGATGGAAACATCGCCTTGAGAACAAAATATGAAAGCCGATGCGACATGCATCGCCTTAAGGGCTATATACAACAAAAGAAAAGTATATTATATCATCAAGCCGCTCGATGGCGGAGTAGGCTACCAGTGTATCAAACCACTTGAAAAGCGGGACGAACAAGTTTTAGTGTTCAAGGCTGCAGATAGCTAACTATCAAGTCAAGGGCAGTTTGACGGATCTTATCGACATCGGCGATAATCTTGGCATCAGCGTCGGCATGTCCTTCCACAGGTTTGATTGATTTGTGGATCTCTTTGGCGGCCTTGATATGAGTCTTGTAATCTTCTTCGGCCTTCGCCTTCAGAGCTGGGAGATCATCAAGTTCTTTTGTCTTAGTCTGGATGCTTGATCGGACTTGGATGAGTTCTTGTTCTAGCGCTTGTTCCCTGGCTCGCAGATTCTCGAGTTCTAAGTTGATGGAAGCGGGGAGCGCCGATAACTCTTCAATCAATTTTGTTGACTCTTCAGCTTGGGCCCATTTTTCGTCCCTGGCCTTGATTAGATTCTGCTGAGAAGTCCGGTTGGCAATCCGGCGGCTGGCTTGCAACACTGGAAAGGAGTGACCTTCTATGTATGCCGCTGGAATCAATGCTTCTTCTAGGTCCGATGGGATCTGGCCCCATAGAGTTTTGACGATCTGACGAATCGGCTCTGCATCCTGGACGAGTTCGACGATGCTCTGATGAAGGAGTGGGGATATATCGAGCAGCTTTGTCTTCACTTCATCGGACAGCAAGCCTTGCCCAGAGCTGATTTCCTCCTCTTCAGTTGGCAGCCGATCAAAGTCGACTGATATGGTCTGGCTGGGTTGAGGAGTATCTTCAGCCTGCGAACAAGAAAGTGATTATGATATCAAATGAAGATGATACAGATGTGTCGAAATAGAAGGCTTACTTGTTTCCATGCCGATTCCTGCTCCGGTCCGATTTGGGAAGTGTCGATGTTTCCACCTTGAATATCTCTTTGTGCAATTTCCAGATCCGTCAAGACGTTCTGAATATTTTGCTAAAGGAGAGAGAATAAGAGCAAGCTAGTTATTACCTATTAAAGAGATCGGCCGATGATTACCGTTGCATCTGTAGGGTCGGTTGATCGAGCCTGTTGGGGAGATGCTGAGCGTTCTTCTTGGAGACCCTGGCCAGATTGTGCTTGTTCTTCTTGAGGTAGCGGGCTTGATTGACGAGGCGAGCCAGTTATGGTCCTCTCAGATGAAGGCGAATGAACCGATTGTGCCTGGACGGGGCTTGATTGCATTTGGATTGGGCTTGATGATCTCTGTGGGTCCGATCCTGAAGCCTCCTTAGCCGATGAGCTTGAAAGCGTTGTCCGGCTTGGCTGATGCGAAGATTGTCCGACGATCTGGGTCTGCAAAAAGAGGATTAATTTCGATGAAGAAAGTAATCGAGTTTGATGAATTCTTAAACTTACCAGAGCGATCTTCTGGCGCTTGAGAGTTTTGGAGGATGTCGGCTTCTTCCTTTTTCTGCTGTCACTGACGATCAACAGAAGCTTGCCGATAGTGGGAGAGTCACAGCCGATCCACGGATCTGGCGAGATGTTGCTGTAGACGACTTGCTTTCCGGATCGAGTCACTGTTGGAGGAGAGCGATCGACATCCTGACAAAAGAAAGATTGTTTGGTAAGCTGAAATAATGCAAAGGAAAGAAGCAAATTCACGGATATTACCTCTGGTCTACCCTTGAAGGTGGGGTGCAGCTTCCGGACATAAGTCTTGCAGGCGATGCAGAATACATGTTGACGCCATTCGGCCCACCATGTATTGAAAGTCCGATGAGCTACAAGGCCGATTGCAAAAGTATCCAAGTTTGTTTGGTCTAAGGGGGGCTCGAGATTGAGGAGGCGATCCCATTCAATGCTTGTGTCAATCTTTCCCCTTGGATAGATTTGATCGGCCAGGACCAAATGAGGGGGAAGTTGGCCGATGCCAAACTGACGGGCGGCCAGATTTGGATGATAATACTCATAGGTCGTTTGCCCTTGCTTGCTCAAGCTAAGGCCGATTGGGAGGAATTGGGCATTGATACAAGTCCGGAAGATGGCGAGGGCTTCTGAATCCATCTCCACAATCATGCCGAACTTGAATTTGTAGGGCAGCTCGTATTCGTCAGCATCGTCATACAAGAACCAGAGCGCCTTGTCGTCAGCAATGCCTCTATAGAGGAGTGCGAAGTACTTGGACGATTCTTTGGCCGACAGCTTATCGGCAGGGAAACCCATGGCAGCTTCACCAAGCGAAGTGCATCGGCGCAAGGTGACCTCTTCTGATTCAGGTCTGCTCTCTGGGAACTTATGTTTCCAGATATTTACTTTGAGGACCTTGCTCAAATGTAGCATCAGCCACATCTGAATGAACCACCATGGCCCGCCGAGATTGGCGATAGGCGATCCGGTCCTCAGGCGCCGGGCAACTTGATGGAGCAAGTTATACACTGACCCCAAGAGATATTGGCCGAGGTTGATGATATTATTACCCGCCAACAACTCGGCCAAGTGTTGATAATTTGCCGTCGGACCGAGTGTAGTGCCGTAGAAGAAAAATCTGTCCAGCCACATATTCAAGAAGGCTGCGTGCTCACGTTCGGTGACAGGTCCGGTCCGATGATTGCTATTCATATATCCTGTCCAGCCACCAGAATTCTTGGTCTTGAAGTGATGGGTGAGTTTGATATTGAGCCTGAGGGGGCGCTTGTTGCTAGTAACATTGAGGCCAAGGAGCATGACGACGTCAAGCAGCGTCGGGGTCATCGGACCATGACCGAAGAGAAAGGCATTCAGGGCATCGGACCAGAAATGCGATGCGGCGATCAAGAGATTCTCATTCTTTGTGATGGGTCCGATGCTAAGGCCAATGCACTGGGCAATGTCGGTTTTTTCCCATATCACAGACTTGGAGGCCGATACTCTCAGGTACCAATCCTTCCATCCAGGGAGAACTATTGGCCAAGAGCGGAATGCATTCTTCTAGTCCTCAATGTCGAGTCCAGAGGTCTTGAATGGGATGCGCAGGGTTTCCAGATTGATGAACTCAGTAGGGTCCAGGTCTCCCATCGGACCAAGAAGATAAGCCCCTTGGACATCGTGCACAGGGATTAGGGTTTGAGCACGGATGGCCTAAAAGGATAAATGCGAAATAAAAACCAGTTTGAAAGGCCCAAATTTTGGAATGCGAAATGAGGATAAGTTCGGATACCTCTGGGATCGGGCAGCGTGCTTCTCCCATTGATGATACTGCAGGCACCGAAGAAGAAGGGGCTGAAGAACTCGCTGCTGCCGCCGCTGAGGAGCTCGTTGCCGCCGCCATCGTCGAGGTCATGGTTGCCGCCGCTGAAGAGCTCATTACCGTCGCCATCGTCGAGGTCATGGCCTCCACTGCTGAGGAGCTTATTGCCGCCGCCGCTGTCGAGGTCGTTGCTGCTGCTATTGTTGAAGAAAGGGACGAAGAGCTCGCTGCCGCCGCCATTGTCGACGTCATGGTCGCCGCCGTGGTTGATGTTGTCGCCGCCGCCATGGTAGAGAGCGCAGCAGATGATGAACCTGCCGGAGCAGATGCGGAGAGGGAAGCAGATGCGGAAGACTGGAGGGCACCCATGGAGGATGATTCGGCAATTTGAGCGGATTTTGGTTTGGGCTTGAATGAATACGAAAGGTCGCTCGGAAGAGGAAAGGAAGAGGATGAGCAGTGCGGATTCTTGACGAAGAAGGAGGAGTGAACAACGTGGCCGCCGGCGGGGGTTTTTATAAGGAGAAAATGGCTGTGGCCCGAAAATCGAGGAACCGCACAGTGCAAGGATGGAAAGTTTCGGCACGAAAATCGGTAAAGGAGTTATGACGACAGATACGAATTTTGGAATAAAAGATATTTTATCCCAAAATTGGGGGGCATGTGTTGACACCGGATTTTCGCACCGGGAGTGCTGAGTCAGATGGTGACGTAGCAGCGCTGGAACTGAGCAGTGGGCCCATTGACTGGTCAAAGCCGAATGTGACAGAGAAGGAAGCCGATGCGGGGAGAGGAGTCCGATAAAGCAGAAGTCCGATCTGATGACGAATAAAAGAAAGGCGCGTCGGCTAAAAAGGAAGCGTATCAGATGCGGGGGCTATTTCCTTTTTGAAGGCGTATTGAGAGTCCCATTTTATATTAGATTTAGTTTACTTTATCTACAAGTTAGTCAAGTCCGATCAGGACTCTTCATGACCATGGTATAAATATAAACCCTCGTCTATTGTAAAAAGACTATTCACACAATCAATACAACCCGGCTTCACGCCAAAACCCTAGGAGTAGGTTAGAGTAGATCTCGACGAACTCATTGGTGAACGGGCTGCATCAATTCTCGATCTCCGGCTTACCAGTAAGATTGTCAATTTATCGAATTAGTATAAGCTTTGAATTGAGGCGTATCGCCCTTTCTCGTTTATGCTGTTCAACCGATTTATCTTTGGATCATCAAGATTAGTTTAGATTCCCTGCGTCGGAGCTAGATTTCTCTTGATTATTCAGTGATTAATCGTTTATCGAGTTGTTCTTTTAGTTTTCGGGTTTGATCTAGATTCCCTGCGTCGGAGCTAGATTTCTCTTGATTATTAGAAGGCAACTTATTGTTGACGGTCCTTAAGTACCACTTTTGGCCGTCAACTCCTGCAGAAAATATTTCAAATATAATCACCAAACATAGTGATAGAGTTTATATCTAATCAATTCCACGAGTTTTGGTGAATATGTAAATGCAGGAACTAATTGGCAAAAGAGGAGAACATTTGGGCTCTGGGCCAGGTCGCCCGACCACCCTAGGTCGGCCGACCTGGGCCCAAGCCCAATGAAGCCAATCTTCCGTCAATGCAAAGAAGCACAACCATGGAACATCTTGACCACTGGTTAGATGTCGGTTTCGATCAAAGGACAAGATGAAGCCATGTGTTTATCACTTGGATTGAGGGGCCCATAAGGAGAACTAAATATACTCAATTCAAGCCAACCCACACAGAACCGACCTTAGGACCCACAGGGAAGGGACTCAAAGGAAGATGGGCCCGAGTCGAGCCAACCACAGGTCGGCCGACCTGGGCACGTCGGCCGACCCCCACGGGCGACAGAACTGGTCCACCTTCGACGATCGACTCCATACCGACTAGAGGAACGCATCTGGACCGTGCTTGAGGCAAGGCGGTGCATCGGAGTGTCGGACGACCACCTTGGATCGGCCGACCTAGTCCTGGGGCCGAACGGCCTCAACCGCCTCGAGCGACCTCTCCACCGTCCTACCAAGCTATAAATAGGTGCACCCGGCTCCGGTTCAACACACACAAGATTGAGAAGCCACAAGCTCCACTCCAAGGCGAAGCTCTACTCCAGTGTAGTATCTAGAGAATAGGGAGAGAGTGAGGGGTAGTCCGGGGGAAGTGCCGGGTCTGTCGGCACTCTTCCCTGATCTTGTACCTCGACGGATGCTTCCTTCTTCTAGTAAGTGTTCGTGATTTCTTATGGTATTAAGTTCTCTTGATTAAGTAAGTTCTCTGCTATAGTTGCTTGCGGGTTCATCGTTCATTCATCATTTACGAATGCTTAGTGAATACTTTGGTCTAGGAACAAGACTAAAGTAGCAATTGATAGCATAGACGTGGTGTCTGGGCTAGAAGTTACCTTTGTTTGCCTCGTAGCCCCACGTATTCAGAGGTAGGCGGCAGGTGGTGACAGCCCTGTCCGTCCTTTGTAATCCTCGCCATTCGGGTACGGCGTAGAGCTGTTGGCCGGCAATTTCCTAGAGGCCTAGGATACCCCGGTGCCCAAAGTAAGTAAACTATAGACACTGAGCTTATTCTTCATCAAGGTCCTTTGCCATAGGAATCCTCTCTACCCTCGCCAATCATTTCTCTTGTTGTCCTTGGACGATCTAGTTAGAAGATTAGTACACACGTTCCCTGTGGATTCGATACCCTGAATACTTCCGGGTGAAAGCTACAACGGTATCCATGCGCTTGCGGATTTATCTGTGATCGTAAGAAATACCAACAAGCTTTCTGGTGCCGTTGCCGGGGAATGGTTGCTGTATTATCTTCGAACCTTGTTCGTCCTCGTACCTTTTTATTTTTATTTACCCCCTCTACCATGGAGCAATATTCTATTATAAACTTCTCTGCTCCAAGGCGTGAGTTCTTTGAGCTACCACCTTCTGATCAACCAATCACCACATCTAGCTTTGAACTCCGCCCCGGCTTTATAGCCATGGTTCGGAATAAAACCTTCTCAGGGGCCAACAACGAAAATCCTTATGATCACCTGCGAGAATTCGAATTGTTGTGCTCATGTTTGAGAATCTCAGGCATGGCACAAGAGACCATCAAATGGAAGTTATTTCCATTCTCTCTCGATGAGACGGCAAAGAGATGGTACCGCCAGACCGTTAGGGACGTAAACGGAAATTGGGGAAAATTACGGGACAAATTTTGTCTTTACTTCTTTCCCATTCACCGTATATGTGCCCTTCGGAGGGAGATCGTCTGCTTCCAGCAGGGTGAGAAGGAAACTCTAGGTGCAGCTTGGGAAAGATTTGTTTCACTAAACAAGTTTGGCCCAGACTTAGGCATACCCGATTTCATGCTCATGCAACATTTTCGATCGGGCCTAAACAAAGAAGCTGCTTTCATCCTAGACGGTGCCGCCGGTGGTTCGTTCATGCACGTAACCTTGGATGAAGGGAGAGCTCTTCTAGAAAAGATTCTGGAAAACACTCCCTCCACCGAAACACACCACGAATCCCAGCACAGCTCTAAGACAAGATCCGAGCCAAACCTATTTACCTCGCACGATCCAGTCTTAGAGCCCGCTCCCGAACCAAAATCCTTGAAGGAAGAAAAAATTCAACCTTTAGGATTCAATTTTAAATTTGAGGATGATCTATATGAAAACCATGGAAACACCTCAGACTACTCTTGGCACAAGAAGGCTATGACACTTCCTTTTTCTCATCCTCCCGATCCCCCCAACGAAGCATTTCTCGTGAAAGCCATAACGGAGGAGTGGTCGGATGGAGGAAGGCACTTTTCCGAAGCAATTTGGAATAGTTCACCTTCTATAATCCTTCCTTGTTATATAAAGGGAACTATCGTAGAAGCCCATTTCAACCCCAACATGGAGATCAATGTCATGCCATGGCACCTAGCGTATGCTCTCCAAGGAAATGTTCCGCTAAGGTCATCCGACACGGTTTTAAAAAGTTGTCCTTTTGGACACATCCTTCAATGTCGGGGGGTTGCAAGTGCCGTGACGATCATGTTAGACAAAATAGAGGTAGACTTAGACTTCCATATCTTCGATATCCTTGATTTTGATCTTCTCATAGGCTTCCCACTAGAAAAGCTTCTCCAAAAAGAAGCATCTCATGGGAGCCTTCATGACACGCTTGGGAATGCTGCTTTTGCCAATCCTATCCCTTGCGCAAAAATTCCAAGAGCAAAGCCTCCTCCCCAGCATAGCTTGCTCGAGAAGGTAATGTTTGTGTCGCCATTAGAACCTACTTCTCATCTCTTTGAACACAAGCGACCTTCATCATCACCTTCAATCAAGCGGAAGCCGTGTCCCTTAGGCCCTCAGGAAGTTATTCTCGATAATGGTCGAGAAACAACTCCGATTTTCAATGATGAACCTCTTGAGTTGGAGAACCCAAGGGCCATGGACACGTTTGGAGTATCGACTCTGGAGTCCGAGCAAAAGGATCCTATAAATGAGCATGAAACCTTCTCTTTCGAAATCCCACAAGAGTCATGCTCATTTAATGAATCTCCAGAGTCAAACATGTTTTGTGCCCCGAGCGCACACGAGGGCTACAACCACCTTAGGGTCCTCATTTCTAAAATATTTAGGAGGTTGGTTGTGGATGTATTCATTTATCATAAACATTGCAGATTTCGTTTTGCATCTTTGGCATTAACATTGCAGCTAGAACTTCAACGGTACATTAACAATTGGCGATAATCATGGGAACAACGTCGCCAATGACAGCTGCAATGTGAGGATCCCCATGGTCTAGCTTCAGACCATAAACAAAGCACTGCCGGGAGATGGCCCGGATTATTATTTATTTTTCCTTTCGAATAAAAGCAAGACATGTTGTTAGTATAAACTTTCCTTCGGGTATTTTTGGTCGCTAACCGTTTCTGGTGGAGATTGAAAAGAACGATGGACAGGTGATGCTTAAGAACATGGAGCTACATCAGCAGTAACACCTTGGTAAGTTTTGTTCATGGAACAAATTTCAATGGAAGCCAATACACTTGATTTTTGTTGTCTCGTGACACAAAAATCCAAGTGTGGGGGAGGTCGGTAAGTATTTCGCAACATGTTCCATTTGTACAAAATTTTATCCTGGTTTTCAGGTGATGCTTGTTCTTTCATCTTGCTCTAAAAAAATGTTCTATAAAAATTGCATAACTAAAAGAAATATTTGAATCCAATAAAGGCTCTTGGTTCCCAAAACCAAAGAGCCATTGTTTTGTTTCCACCATGTATGAATAAATGCTGGTACAAGATCAAGTGTGGGGGTCTCCCGAGTTTCTTGACGTGCACATGATCGAGACCACCCATAGACAGGTTGTACAACATCGCACAGGTCAGCTCAAGAAAGATCAAGGTGAGTGAAGCCCAGAAGGGGTCGGCCGATCCCCCTGGTCGGCCGAAGGCCATCTGGCATCTCTCGTCCACATTTTCGTCCAGAGCGATGGTTTGCACATCCTGTCCCTCACCCTCTCTGATTCATGAGTTTAATAAGCCTTATCTTGAGATGATCACTGAAATTAAACTCATGCTAAAATGAACTTGGATGCTCCTTTGGTTTACATGTCTATCCTTGATTGGCTTGCATATACTTTATTCCTTGCACATACACCTGGTGCTTGCGAACATATATCTTTAGGAAACATGTTTATCTAAGTGGTTGGTGAATGGGATACGGTATGATGAAAGAAATCTTGCTCTTTCTGTACAAAGTGCTTGGGATGTTTTTCTTGTAAAACCTTAAAATGAATAGCCTTACAGAGCTCCTCAGTGATGCCTTATTCCTACCAAAGCCATATGTTGTTCACATTGCAAAACTTTACATATATGCTGCTTGTTTATTGCATTGAGCTTTGTCAAATTGTTGTGACCCTTATAAGATTCTCTTCATGCTTTCATGATCAAGATCACGTACACTCCACATACATATGCTAACTTCTACACTGGAAGTTAGCAACATACATTGCATCCATCCACAAAATAAATACTCCACTTAAAGTGTTGATCTCCTCTCCAAGTGTTATTTCAAAAGAGACATGGGCTATAAAAAAAATATGGACACATGAAGGTCCAAGCATAAAAAAAAAGAAAAAAATGTGGGCACATGAAGGCCCAAGTATCATGAGAAAAAAATAGATAGCCATGTTCTAAAAATAAATTCAAGAGGAGAGAGATCATACAAAAAGGAGCTACAATTCCATTGTTCCACACACATGCACATCTTGATCAGATTGTATGAATAGTTTTCTTCTTGGATCCACTCTTTGACTTTGCAATATATGTGATGCAAGTGTGCCTTATCTTTACTCCTACCTTGAGCTCCACATAAGCCTTTTAGAAGTAGGTTAAATAAGGCAAAGAAATGCCTTGATGAGGAATCATACACATTGAGCGATCTGAGAGAATCATTTGAGGAGCTAGGAAAGGTTATGTTTTTGAAAACTTATAAAAACCCAAGTTACTTGAATAGAAGAGTTGAGATGACTTGAATCAAAGCCGTTCCGTTCCTCAACCACCCAAGATGGCACGATAGACACTTCAAAATTCACAAGTGCAGGTATGACTTGGAATAACTTATATGTTTGCATCATATCAGTTGGAGTCATGTTTTCCACCTTAGTCTTTAATCTTTACTCGAGGACGAGCAAAGGCTAAGTGTGGGGGAGCTTGTTGACGGTCCTTAAGTACTACTTTTGGCCGTCAACTCCTGCAGAAAATATGTCAAATATAATCACCAAACATAGTGATAGAGTTTATATCTAATCAATTCCACGAGTTTTGGTGAATATGTAAATGCAGGAACTAATTGGCAAAAGAGGAGAACATTTGGGCTCTGGGCCAGGTCACCCGACCACCCTAGGTCGGCCGACCTGGGCCCAAGCCCAATGAAGCCAATCTTCCGTCAATGCAAAGAAGCACAACCATGGAACATCTTGACCACTGGTTAGATGTCGGTTTCGATCAAAGGACAAGATGAAGCCATGTGTTTATCACTTGGATTGAGGGGCCCACAAGGAGAACTAAATATACTCAATTCAAGCCAACCCACACAGAACCGACCTTAGGACCCACAGGGAAGGGACTCAAAGGAAGATGGGCCCGAGTCGAGCCAACCACAGGTCGGTCGACCTGGGCACGTCGGCCGACCCCCACGGGCGACAGAACCGGTCCACCTTCGACGATCGACTCCATACCGACTTGAGGAACGCATCTGGACCATGCTTGAGGCAAGGCGGTGCATCGAAGTGTCGGCCGACCACCTTGGATCGGCCGACCTAGTCCTGGGGCCGAACGGCCTCAACCGCCTCGAGCGACCTCTCCACCGTCCTACCAAGCTATAAATAGGTGCACCCGGCTCTGGTTCAACACACACAAGATTGAGAAGCCACAAGCTCCACTCCAAGGCGAAGCTCTACTCCAGTGTAGTATCTAGAGAATAGGGAGAGAGTGAGGGGTAGTCCGGGGGAAGTGCCGGGTCTGTCGGCACTCTTCCCTGATCTTGTACCTCGACGGATGCTTCCTTCTTCTAGTAAGTGTTCGTGATC
>CM014272.1:51371676-51386069 GCA_004135705.1 Alloteropsis semialata
AACTGGACCCAGGACTAATGCTCTCTTTAGTCCCGGGCCCAATTGGTACCGAGACTAAAAGCCTCCCTTTAGTCCATGCACACACTGCACGTACTCTGTCACTCCGTCTGGCAGTAATGAAAAGCACGTGCAAATTAAAACACATGCCAGCTGGCAAGAGACTGCAGCTGGAGCTCAGGAAATCGTGACGAAAATACCAGACACCTGTGTACAGAGACTGGAGCCGGAAACATTAATTTTGTTTGAATTTCAAATATCAAATTAGTAATAACTGTAAGCTATCATAAATTCTCTCTGTTCCAAAAATAATGGATTTTGAAAATTAAAGTGACTTATAATTTGAAACATAGGAGTAGTAAGTAGTTTAAAGTTTATCAAAGGTTGCCATTAGTCTTTTTTTTCAGTTTTTAGTACCAATTCATGTAAAAATACTATCTTGAAGGAAATAAGTTACAAATGTAATAGAAACTTCTGTAAATTTAGTAATGCCAATTGCCAACTTATATTGCTAAACGTACAAAGCTTTTTATAACAATGATGATAAAACTAAAAGACTTTACTTAAAATGCGGACCTGTATTGTGATCAGAGGAAGTATATGATTTATATATATTTTTTGAAACGAATCATACAGGTGAGCTTCCGATTATATAAAAAGAAGCAGAAAACCAGATTAGACAATACAACCACAGCAATACAACAACAACTGCAACAACCAACTATCGACTATCGTCTGTTGGAATGAGATCTCAACACATGCCACATCACACAACCTCCCTACTGTCGCACACCACCACTCTACCACTCCAACACCACCAATCGACTTCCAAGACTGCACCACCATCCCTCAACGACAAAGTCCTTATGTCCATATGCCATTGTCACTGCTTGCACCGTCGTTGCCGACAATATCCCACACCAAGCTAGCCACCGCCATGCAAGGCTAGCTGCCATGGTCCGCTGTGAACCATGTAGTGATCTCACCATTGGATCCACTTGCGCCGTCTCGTGACGTTATCCCACACCGAACTACCGCTGCCATGTAGGGCTAGCCGTTGTTGTTAGTTGCAAGCCATGTATCATGCTAACCTCGCGCCACGTAGATATGATTTATATATACTTACAAAAGAAATGCAATATAACTACATATTTAATAGCAATTATATCTACTAATTACAATAACATATATATGTTTTATGATTGTCTCTTCCTCGATCGAACCTTGATTTTATAGGCTATTTTCAAGAAAATTTTGTAGCAATATTAATGATAGATCTAGGAGTCTAGAGAGAAGAGAGTAGAGACGAGAGTGAATAATTTCTCTTAAGATTTGAGAATGAGAAGGTGGGTCTGGCCGTAGGGGATGAGGAGGAAACCTATATAACATGCATGTTTACTTCCGAGAGTTTTTAGAGCTGCTGGAAATCTCCTGCAGAATTAGAACAAAAATATTTGAATGGAAACATTGAAATAGAAATCTAAATTAGGTTGTGCGATCACGACTCGTGAGAGGATGTCCATCTCAGTTGGAAGTAGATGGCTGCCGAGGAAAAATTGGACTCGATTGTAGCCAACTTTTCTATGAAGAATTCAATTTAAAATGCATATATTTATGTATACCTTATTATTGTTTATTTTGACCCAGCGATGAATCTAGGCTTTGTATTTAGGGGCTCTCCTGTCCTTCCTCCTTTTTTTCCACTATTTCTCTTTCTTCCTTCATCCTTCTTCTCTTTCTCCTCTTCTCCAATGGAGTTCCACGCTGTAGGGGGGCTGGAGCCCCCTAGCCCCTCTTGTAGAATCGCCCCTGTTTGGACCTTCCATTATCGTATTTGAAATAATATTTTATTGGGGTGTTTTTTAGTTTTAAGAGAAAAAATATTTTTGAGCAAAAGAGAAATAAGAATATATGCTTCCGATCAAGTCGACATCAATATAAAACTCACTAGCAGAAAGAGATAAAGGAAAAAAGGAGAAGTATAAAGAGTTAGTTTTAACTAGTCTATCAAATCGTGCTCCCACATGAGCTAATGATTTGGAATATTTGAGTATTAAATTTTCATGAAAATCTAGATCCATATATAATAATAAAAATTATTTACCTCATGCTTGCTCTTATTAATTAAATATCTTTTTTCATTTTACTTTATTTGTTTTCTCCATACATATATACAAAGTCTACATGGTGACACTCTTCATGTACACTGCATTTATAGAAATAGATAATTTAGAATTATATGTTGGTGTACATTAAAATTTTTAAATGACATATGCAGGTAAATTTCTGATGCAAGTTTAGAATTTAAGTTACGTGTTGAACATGGAAAATATGTGTTTTCATCGTTTCCTATATATATTTATTTATAATCTACATGGTGAGACGCATTATACATACGCATCTTGAGTTAATATTTCCTATATCAATAATTAAAAATATATTATTTAGAATCATATATTGGTGTAATTTGGGATATTCTTTATAATGACATGTTTTTTCTAATAACGGAAAATATAAGTAATTTAGATGCAAATTAGGGTGTTACTATAAATTATTTTTATAATGGCATATGTGGGTAATTTGGATGAATATTATGGGTTACTTTAGTTTATTTTCATAATGACAGATGTGGGATATGGGTACCTCTGGGCCCACTACCGACCGGGTATGTGGTCGGCCTGGGCCCACGTCTGACAAGGATGTGGGCCGACCTCAGGCCGGCTGTAACACCCTAAAAATTTCTTTCCTAATATAGTAATTAATTTGCTAGCTCTTGTGTGTGCATACTCAGAATTTAGAAAAAATATAAAAACCTTTTTAGTAATTAAAATCAACTAGGTTTAGAAACTTGTTTGTGCATTTCATGCCGGTGCATCGTTTTCTTGTATGAGTGTTTTGTGTGCTAGTCCTAGAGCCCGGAAAACCCAACCCTAAGCTCGGCCTGTTTTTGTTTCTCTTTTCTTTCTTTCCCAGAGTCCGAGAACCCGACCCTAAAACCCAAGTCCAAACCCGGGCCTGACTCTCTCTTTCCGAAACCCAGAAACCGATCCAGATCCAACCCAGGCCCAAACAGATCCATTCTCTTTCCCCCCTTCTCTCTTTTCACGCAGGAAGACCCGTCGCCCTCCCTTCCCTGAACCTTCGCCCCTTCCTTTCATCTTCAGCAAAATGAAACTGCCGCCCCCTTCAATCCTCTTCAATGGCATTCATGCCACAGCAGCACAAATGCCTCCCCCTCTTCAATCTCTGGCTACCAGTGCTCTTTCCCCTCCCCACCATCTCCTTCGCAGGAAACCGAGAAGGAAGCGTGGCCGCCCAGAGCAGCAACGCCGAGGCCACAACAACCCCATCCACAAATACGTGCAGGTCAGGCCGTCCGCCGCCGTCGCCTCTGGTTGGCCGCCGCCCTGTCCCCTCTCTTGCGTGCGCAAACGGCCCAGCACGCGACCCCGACACCCCGAAGACCGAGTCGCGGCCAGAGCACTCCTGCACCGCACGCCGGCCGAAGCCGACCGCCATCCGTCGACGATCGCCGTCTCTGGGTAAAGCCGCCGCCATCGTTTCCTTTGGACGCCGCCCAAGCCTTCCTAAGCTCGCTGCCCCTCCTCTTTGTGTCGCCTGCAGGGACTCCAAGACCCCGACCACGGCACCCGGAAGCAGGAGACCGACGCCGAATCGAGGACGACCGAGCCCTGCTTGAACCGTGACCAGAGCAGCCGCGCGCCCTGCACCTCGCACCCCCGTCGTCGGTCACCAAATCAGCATCAAGGTCCAGAACAGGTTCGCGGCATCCCTCTCTTGATCCTGGTGCGATCCTCTCGCGAAACGGTTGCCCGCAGCCCTGGGCCCCTTGTCCACGGCGAGCAAAGCTCGCAGGCATGGCCGCCGGCCATGTTTTGTTCGCGTTTTTGACGAAGACGGCGTCGTCTCCTTTCCGGTTGCCGAACAGACCCCCAGCCACCGTCAGATCTCCGATCAACGGCCAGGATTAGATCAAGCTTACCCCTTCGTTTCATAAAAATCCGGCCATCCATCCTTGATCCAACGGCCAGGATTAAATCAAACATACCCCTTCGGCCTTTTCTCTAAAGAGACCCTGAGTTTTTCCACAATCAACCCGCCGTCCTTTCTCAGTTCAGGAAACTTCTCTGCTACCCCCTAGAATCTACGGTTAATTACGTTTAAGTCCTCGGTTTATCGCAGGATAGTCCTTGATCTTGTTTTTAGCGTAGTTTCTTCACCGTAAATCCGATTAGAGTGATTTTCGCGTTGTTGTGATCGTAGAAATGCGTAGATTAGTTTTCTATCCTTTTTGTTTCTGTTTTCATTGTATGTTGTACTGTTCTAATAGATATACTTTTGTATGCATGTACTGGCTTGTGATGATGTATGTGTGGTGATTGGAATGCGTGTTTAGAGTGCGAGCAGTACGAGGCCGGCTTTGATCAAGACTTTGAAGACCAAGATCAGCAGCAATACTTTGAGGAAGGCAAGTGTAACATGATTTATCCTTGATACCTATTCACCTATTAATCATGTTATTCATTCATGCATGTGTCTAAATTTGAGAAACCATAGGGATGACTAGTATCTTTTACCTTATACCTTGACTACCTTGGGTTTATGCATGTGGGTAGACAGGTTAGCTTTGCTTAGTTGCTCAAACGCTAATGATCGATGTTAATTGTTAATCTTGATTAATGGTTATATGGAATTGATATAAAATGTGCTTTTTAACAACATGGTTTAGGGAGCTAGAGCATGTGCGGATTGCTCTAAGCGTCTCTTCTTTAAGGTTCCGATTCTTAAAGCGGCTACCCAGGAAAACCGTACAACCACAGGAATCACATGGTTGTGGTCTTGACTAAGTAAATTGTACGACTCTAGCTTGTCTAAGTGGCTATCTGGCTTGACTTGGAGGAGAGGGCCAGAAGCGGTGGCCTCGGTCTGTCTCGGATGGGCTGACATTTATTTTGGTGGGAGCAGGGAGGGCCTTTGGGTCCCTCACTTGTCTCGGATGGGCTGATATTTACTTTTGGTGGGAGCAGAAGAGGTTCACACTGCCACTAGCTGCTAGGGTGTCTTTTGAAAGGTCTCGTAGTGAAACCCCGTACCTGTTTTTGGAGGTACACTTGTCTATGACAAAGGGGAATCGCGACTTGTGGGTAAAGTTGTACAACCTCTGCAGAGTGTTATGATCTGATATATCAGCCGTGCTCACGGTTAAGAGCGGCCTGGATCCTTTTCGAGCGGTTCCTTGTTTTCGGATAAATGGTTAAATATGATGTTGTTTATTTATAATACTTCACATGTTTCCATAATGTGGGTTTCAACTGGGGTTGTCATATAACTGTAGTAATTCAGGTTAATTCTAAAATTAATCAACTAAAAATGCTAACCGCAGTTTAAACCTTGCATAGCCTTTTGAGCCTCATTTAATCATGTTATGCTTGCTAAGTAAGTTGGATTACTTACACTTGCTTCATATCAACAAAATCCCGGATGGGTACTCAGAGGAGCCGCCAGTGGATGCTTTCGTTTTCCCCGAGGAGTTCCCGGACTTCTAGGCAGTGCATTCCCCCAGTCAGAGTCCCTGTGGAGATGTTCTGGAGTTAGACTACGTCAGGCTTCCGCTACTTTGATAAACTCAATAATAATGTAATGCCTGTGATGTAATGACTTTATTTCTGTTTGTGTTATCGAGCACTGTTTTCCTTTCTTTGATATTCATTTCTGAGCTATATGTGTGTAAAGACTTCCTGGGTACACATATAGTAGCATTCGGATTTCCTTCGTAAATCTGGGTGTGACACCGGCCCACGAGGATCCTCAGCTTGATGGACAAGATTGGAGAAGACTTAGCCCACAAGGCATGAGGTGATACGCTCGGATCCTACCCGGGCATCACGGAGATTACATGGCAACCGACTCAGATTAGTTTTCTAGTCAGAGCTGGATACAATTAGAGATAACCGGCTTGTAAACCCTAGGTCGTCAGCCTATATAAGGCGGCCTAGGTTGACCCCTTCATTCATCTGATTCTACGCCATCCTACAACCCTCATTGTAACCACAAAACTGCCATTGTTCTCCAGAGCATTGCCGAGCGAAGCAATACAAGACCCCTGAGCACAGGACATAGGGTATCATACCTTCGGATAGCCTGAACCTGTACAATCCCTGTCCTTGTGTTACCTCGAGCTCCCTAGTCCTGCGATTGCCCTTTGCCTACAAATCAACCATCTGGGTACCCCCGGGTGAACTGCCGGTCAATAGATCCGACAGTTGGCGTGACAGGTAGGGGTGATCATGGGGCAATACAGCTAGCTCGATGGCAGATCGTCGCTCTGTCATCTTCCCCTACTCCGTCAAGGACTGCGCCATGCACCTCGAGGGCATCAGCTTCTTCACTGAGATGCACACCGCCGCCTCCATCTCCACCACGACAACCAACGTCACCACGCCGTCAAGCTCCGCGCTGACTTCCTCGCCGATCTCGACATCGGTCATCGACCCGCTCCAGCAGTGGCTCGATGCGATCACCATCAGCGACCAGGCTCTGGGCCTGGCTGCTCGCCAGAGAATCCCGCCTCCGGATGAGCTCCTTGCCGGGTTGGATCGTGTCCAGACCACCATCGCCGAGTGCATCACCATGTCGGAGGAGGCTCTTCGTCGACCCTGCAAATCGCTCCTGCTAGGGTTGCGCAGCGCTTCAGCAATTTACTCAGCCCGACTCTGAGAAGACATGTCTCAAATCTGATCTGAGATCCTGCCCAAGCCCACCCAGTCCCCGGACTACGGGGAGTTCCAAGTTGCTACAAGCGTGCTTTTGCCGGCTCCGGCCGACACGAGCAATGACTCAAGCTATGCCACGCCTCCCGGGCGTGAGGTCTTCGTCTCTGAGGATTCCGCAACTCAGGACGAAGAAACAGATTTGGCCAGGGATCGCCGACTGGAGCGAAACGCTGGCCGAGCCCGGCGACGCACTGAAGAAGCCGCGCTACCCTAGGCGGCAGCCGGTGAACCTGCAGCCGCTGCAGCTGCCGGAGAGATCCCCCGGGGGCTCCACCAAGGCAGCAGCCTCAGCCCAGGGGCCCTCGCGGTGTCCCTCCTCAAAACCTCGATGCAGCATTCGCCCGAGTACCCTTCCGCACGCCTCAGGCCAATGTTGCAGCCGCGTTCGCCGAGCTGGGACACATGCCCGACACCCCTGAGGTGCAGCGTGCCCGAGCTCAATTGGAAGCCGCCAGGAACAAATCAAGAGACCATATCATGCCAGATCCCGATCTGGACGATCTAACTCGGCTCGCTCTTCCAGCCGCCGCTCTGCTCGTAGCAGATCGGATCAGGATCAACCTCACCAGAGGAACCCCCCACTACCCGTCGTCGAAGAAGAGGTGGCCCACAACCACCACGAAGAAGAAGAGGAGGAACGGCGTAACCCGCGCAATGTGGACCCACGCCGTGAGCGCTGCCAGGACCGGCGCGACAGGCGCCAACGACATCACCAACCCGACGATCTCCGTGATCGCCTCAGGGACTACGCCCGCGACATCCGCGCCGAACTCGACGCTCGGCACCGAGAGCGCGATGCAGCCGAGCTCGAACGCCGTGAACGGTACGACCGGGACTACGGCCGACTCGACCGCCAGCCGGTTGGAGAGGCAGGTGATGCTGCAGCTGAAGAAGACGAGTGACGCGTTGTTCACGAGCTCATGGAGCGTGAGCAGTACGACGCACGGTACGGCCCCCCGCGGGACGACGCCACCAATGGCGCGATGATGTTCGGCCCCGAGCCGACCAAGCCCGACCTCCTCGCCGCGACCATCAAAACGACGAGGAGGACATCTTTGACGGCTTCGCTGCCTTCTCCGCCCGACTTCGCGCCATCCGTTGGCCTGAGTCCTTCAAACCAGCCCTTGTCGAGAAGTTCGACGGTCGCTCTGACCCCAAGCTCTGGCTCAAGACATACCACACAGCGGTCAAAGCCATCCATGGTTCCAACGACCAAGCCGCCGCCTACTTCCCTGTGATGCTAGGCAAGGAAGCGCTCCTATGGCTTGAGGGCGTCCCCCGGGACACCATTGATAGCTGGGCAGACCTCTGCCACGCCTTCACCAAGAACTACCAGGCAAGCTACACCCGGCCAGGCACCAGATTCGACTTGGACAACATCAAGGAGAAGAAGGGTGAAAGTCTCCAAGACTACACCGACCGTTTCTTCGACAACCGGAACAAGATCGCCGATGTCGAAGACCGGGATGTCATCGATGCATTCCGGCGAGGCCTTATCGACAACCAGCTATTCTGCACGCTCTTCAAAACCAACCTAACCATGGTCTCCGACCTGATGGAGGTGGTCAACTTGGAGGTCTGGATGATCAAGCTGAGCAGGCCCAATTCAAGAACAAGCAGAAGCGCCCGGAGTACGACGACCGGGTTGAAAGCTCGAAGCGCCACGAGCCGCTGCGTGGGCGTAAGGCGGGCCCTGAGCCCCTTGTAGCCCTAGCAAAAGAAGAAGGTCGACCGGAACCTAGGTTCCTCGCCGAGGAGTTTCATGATACACTGAAGGATCAGTGCCCCTTTTACAAGGACGCAAAGCACAATCTCCGCAATTGTCATGTGCTGCTCAAGGAACTCGGCGCCCTGCCGCCGACCAAGAAGCAGCGCTTCAACAACAATGGCGGCCGCTACAACAACTACCGCCATGATGGCTACAACGGGGACCAGCGGGACGACTATCGGCGCAGAGAAGACCGCGACCGCCGCGACGACTACCGGCGTGGTGAACGCGACCGCGATGCTCCGGCTCGCCGGGATGATCAACGTCGCCACGACGATGAATGCCGACTCCCAGCACCACCGGAAGCTCCCAAGCGGGGCACTAACGGTGACTTTCAGCACGCTGACCGCTAGGTCAACGTCATCATCGGGGCCCGGTGCCTTTCCGGATCGGCGCAAGGGCAAGCTCCACAAGCGCGAAGTGAAGATGGTCTCCACCAAGCCAGTGGAATACCTCCAGTGGTCGGAGACGCCCATCACCTTCAGTCGCGCCGACCACTGGGTGTACCTTCCCGAGCCAGGGTCCTACCCACTCGTTGTCGCCCCCGTCGTCGAAAGGGTCCTCCTTTCCAAGGTCCTGGTGGACAGCGGAAGCACCCTGAACATCATCTTCACCAGTACCCTCAACAGCATAGGGTTCGACTACAGCAGGCTCCTGAGCGCCAAAGATCCGTTCTTTGGCATTGTGCCAGGAAAAGCTTCCTACCCGATAGGAAAGGTCGCCTTGCCAGTCATGTTTGGCATGGCCAACAACTACCGCACGGAGTTCTTATACTTCAAGGTAGCCGACTTCAAGAGCTCCTACCATGCCATCTTTGGCAGGCCCATGCTGGCCCGATTCATGGCTATTCCGAACCACACATACTTGGTTCTGGAAATGCCGGCACCCAATGGCGTCCTCTCCATTCGTGGAGACATCAAGACCTCCTTCGAGTGCGACGAGGAGGCCATCAAGATAGCCGAGTTGTCTCAGCAACTCGGCAATGCCACCTTGCTGGCAGAAGAAGCCCCCAAGGCGGTAGCCGGCGAGCCTGTTCTCCCAGAGCAGAAGCAGCAGCCCACGGCGCTGGCACCTGCAGAAACCCCCAAAGCGATCAGCTTGGGACTCGACGACTACTCCAAGATGGCCCTCATAGGGCCAGGGCTCACTCCTAAATAGGAAGACGCGCTCACCTCCTTCCTTTGAGACAACTGGGACATCTTCACATGGAAGCCATCAGACATACCGGGTGTTCCGAGGGAGAAGGCTGAGCACTCCTTGGATTTGAGCAAGAACGCGAAGCCCGCCAAACAGAAGCTACGCCGATTCGCTCAAGATCGTAAGGAGGCCATTAGGGTAGAACTGAATAAGCTCCTCGCTACCGGTTTCATTAGAGAATGCAAACACCCTGAGTGGCTTTCAAATCTTGTACTTGTAAAGAAGCAATTCGGTGAATGGAGAATGTGCATTGACTACATAGATCTCAGCCGCTACTGCCCTAAAGACCCCTTCCCTCTTCCGCAAATTGATCAACTCGTGGACTCTACGTCCGGCTGCGTGCTCTTGTGCTTTCTAGATTGCTACTCAGGTTATCACCAGATAGCCCTGAAGATGTCCGACCAGGACAAGACGGCATTCATCACCCCGCATGGCATCTACTACTACAAGACGATGACTTTTGGGTTGAAGAACGCCGGAGCCACGTACCAGAAGGCCATCCAAGGTTGCCTGCAGAGCCAGATCGGCCGCAGCGTGGAGGCTTATGTGGACGACGTTGTCGTCAAGATATACGACGCCGGCTCCCTAATCGCCGACCTCCAGGAAACCTTCAACAACTTGCGCCGCTTCAGATGGAAGCTCAACCCTACAAAGTGTGTATTCGGGGTGCCATCAGGAAACCTCCTTGGCTTCCTGGTCAGCCAGCGCAGCATCGAGGCGAACCCAGTCAATCTGGACGCCATACGCAACCTCAAGGAACCCAAGTGTAAGAAAGACATCATGAAGTTCACAGGAATGATAGCGGCCATAGACGTTTGTTCATCAGCAAGCTCGGCGAGAAGGGACGTTTGTTCTTCAAGATCTCAAGAAGGCGGACAAGTTCGAATGGACACCTGAGGCTAGCAAGGCCCTGGCTGACCTCAAGGAGTTCCTAGTCACACCCCCGGTACTCACAGGTCTGACCCCCAAGGAAGAGCTACTACTGTACATCTCGGCCACTACTCATGTAGTCAGCACGGCCCTGGTCGTCGAGCGACCAGAAGAAGGCCACCCATACAAGGTCCAGCGCCTTGTATATTTCGTCAGCGAGGTACTCGTGAGTCCAAGGTCCGGTACCCCCATCCTTAGAAGCTGCTCTACGCACTCTTGATCAACACCAGGAAGCTACGTCACTACTTCCAGGCCCACGTCATTCGAGTCATCTCGAATTTCCCCCTTGGAGCTATCCTCCACAACAGGGACGCCAACGGCCGCATAGTCAAGTGGTCCGTTGAACTCGGCGAGCATACCATCAAATTCGAGCCACGGGAGGTGTCGGATGTTTGGACCCGGCAGTCCACACAGGGTAGCCTACGTGGTTGATTTGTTGAGGGACAGATCGAGGATCAGAAGTCGATGGTAACACAAGACGCAAGGATTGAACAGGTTCGGGCCGTCGAGATGACGTAACACCCTATGTCCTGTGTTGGCGGCGATTGTATTGCTGTGTATGAAGTTCCTGAAGGATCTCCGTAGTTGGGTTCTGTCCTAGGTTTCGTAGGTGGTAATTGTTGTTCTGGAGGGGGGTCTCAAGGCGCCTTATATAGTCCGGCTGCCTTGAGTTACAAGTCGGCTAGAGATCGTAACCTACCCGAAATACAAGGATTCGATCCTATAACGATTACAGATATCTTTCCCTATAATTCCGGCTAGTTTATCTTGATCTCCGAGCTTCTTGCGGGATACGCCGTCTTCTTCCTTGCCGCGCGCGCCGTCGCGCCCATCCGGTTCGTCCGACTGGTGGGCCTCCCGACTGGTGGGCCACCCAGTCTGACAAACCGATCCAGTTGCACTCGGATTGGGCCGCCCCTTGCTGGTTGGGCCAATCCGCCTGCTGGGTACCCCTGGGGGTCTACCCCCGACAAGCCCCCGAGTAGTACGTGGTTGAGAGACAAGTCGGCGAGGTCGTGCTGTCTGATGAGCGTCGAGCCTGCTGCAGTTGGAAGCGAAACCGCGTGATACTGGAGAGAAAAGAGACGTCTTCCAACGGATGCGCCGCGAGCTGCGTCCGTTGGCCGTAGCCCCCGAGCCTTGAAGCGATTCCGAAGGAATCGGTCCAAGGGTTAGTAGTCTTCTTCTGAGGTCGTCAGACAATCAACGGATGCGCCGCGAGGTGCGTCCGTTGGCCGTAGCCCCCGAGCCTTGAAGCGATTCCGTAGGAATCGGTCCAAGGGTTAGTCAAGGAGCATCTGGCTAGATCATCCGACGTTAATTTCGGCGTCCAGTCCCCGAGCGTGAGGACCGGCGGAGTCCCGCGGGACACGCCGACAGTCGCCCAGCGCCCAGCCCCCGAGCGCGAGGGCTGAGCACGCCGAGTGGTCGTCCCGGCGCCAGCCCCCGAGCGTGAGGGCTGAGCACGCCGAGTAGTCGTCCCGGCGCCAGCCCCCGAGCGTGAGGGCTGAGCACGCCGAGTGGTCGTCCCGGCGCCAGCCCCCGAGCGTGAGGGCTGAGCACGCCGAGTGGTCGTCCCGGCGCCAGCCCCCGAGCGTGAGGGCTGAGCACGCCGAGTGGTCGTCCCGGCGCCAGCCCCCGAGCGTGAGGGCTGAGCACGCCGAGTGGTCGTCCCGGCGCCAGCCCCCGAGCGCGAGGGCTGAGCACGCCGAGTGGTCGTCCCGGCGCCAGCCCCCGAGCGTGAGGGCTGAGCACGCCGAGTGGTCGTCCCGGCGCCAGCCCCCGAGCGTGAGGGCTGAGCACGCCGAGTGGTCGTCCCGGCGCCAGCCCCCGAGCGTGAGGGCCGAGTCGAAGGTCCGTCAAGTCTTCGTCTTCCTCGTCATGCGGTAGCGCCAGCCCGAGTGCTAGAAAGCACTCGGCTAGCGACCGTCGTGGAGCGTAGCGCCAGCCCGAGTGCTAGAAAGCACTCGGCTAGCGACCGTCGTGGAGCGTAGTACCAGCCCGAGTTCTGACTGACTCGAGTACTCAGCTGGCGGCGATGCCGGAGTGGTCCAGCCCCCGAGCGTAACAGGCAAGCTCGGGATCCAAAACATGTGCCCTGCAATGAAGATATGAAGGATAGGTAGTATATGGTGTAGCAAATACTAATTCTGGAGAAAAACATTCGGCGTTGTATGTAAAAGATTTCTACTTCCAGCTCTTTAAGTCTATTAATTTCCTCGGGTAGTTATCCTGTTACGTTTATGCACCTGATCCCCGATAGCCGTAGTCCGTAGCGCAGGGAGCTGGGCCGCATGCACGCGTAGGAGCGTAGGCGTACGGAAGAGTCGAGGCTTCACGGATTAAGGCGTGTGCTTCCCAAGTACTTTAGCGACTCGTACAAGAGTGGAAAAAGAAATAAACAGTGGAGAAAAATGCTATATGTGCGTCCGTTGGGTGTTGCCCGACTGCTTGTGTAGCGCTCGGGCTGTATAAGCAGTCGGGAACAAACTAAGGGTAGTCGGCGATGATTATGGAGAAATATGGCGAAGTATGGAGATATGAGGTGGCCGAGAAATATTGTAAAAAGTATTTAAATATGACTTAGCTTGATTCGTGTCCGAGTTGGTGCTGGATACGGTGGTCCAAGCTGTTATCGGCGGGCAGCACGACGGAATCGATCAGTGGCAATGACGGAGTCTGCATAGTAGCGTGTGCTCCTGTAGGGCGTAGTTGCCGGCGTGTGTTGGCGAACATCTTGGCGTTTCCAGCATGTCCTCTCCCTGCGATCCCTTGGCACCAAAGGGTGTCTTCAACGTCTATGGCTGGAGCCAGATTGATGAACGAAGGTGCGATGAGCGGCCAGTCTCATTGATCCTGACGAGGATACGGCCACTGAATCGGAGATGCGCAAAGAACTCGGCCATCGTACATACACGCACGTAAACAACATGGAGACAGATTAGAAATAATTAGACCTTCTCTGCATGCACTTACATGCAAAGATAGATTAGAAAATAAATCAATGAAAGCGCGGCGGCCGCGATGCAATTTGCACTCCCTTGCAGATCGATTCGGTCGAGGAGGCAGGAGTAAACGTGAAAATCGCTCCAGGACTGCTTCACTGCAGGTACATGGGCATGTTCTCCTCCGAGAACGTGCACGCGGTGGCATGCAGCTTAATCCCGACGGCGGTGCGGACGTCGCTTGGTGCGCAACACTCAAGGTCACCAGGTACCACGGCGCCGCCAGTTCCCATCCATTCGTCGGCGGCAATGGATCACACAAAACAAATCGGCGATTAGAGAATCCAAATAACAGATTGATTTGGTCGGCGATAATTGGAGTGAATTACCTGGTTTCTAGAGCAACATGAGATTGATACTGCCATCGAGCTTGTAGATTGATCTCGTCGATCCACCCCTACCTGGCGCGCCAACTGTCGGATGTTTGGACCCGGCAGTCCACACAGGGTAGCCTACGTGGTTGATTTGTTGAGGGACAGATCGAGGATCAGAAGTCGATGGTAACACAAGACGCAAGGATTGAACAGGTTCGGGCCGTCGAGATGACGTAATACCCTACGTCCTGTGTTGGCGGCGATTGTATTGCTGTGTATGAAGTTCCTGAAGGATCTCCGTAGTTGGGTTCTGTCCTAGGTTTTCGTAGATGTTGTTGTTCTGGAGGGGGGTCTCAAGGCGCCTTATATAGTCCGGCTGCCTTGAGTT
>CM014272.1:51387849-51448612 GCA_004135705.1 Alloteropsis semialata
TCTTGATGCCCTAGAGCACGATGCCGTTGGCACGCTCTACTTGCCCGTTCGTCTTCGGGTGATTTACCGATGACCGATCATGCCTGATCCCGTGGTCGTAGCAGAAATCAAAAAAACTTTTTACTTTTAAACTACGTTCCATTATCAGAGATTATCCTGTTTGGGACACCGAATCGGATGACAATACTCCGTAGGAATTTGACAGCTGCCTCTTTTGTGATTTTCTGAACTGGCTCGGCTTCAACCCATTTTGTAAATGTGTCAATGCCAACGAACAGAAATCTGTAACCCCCGACCGCCCTGGGGAAGGGCCCGAGGATGTCTATACCCCATGTGGCAAAGGGCCATGACAAGGGTATAGTGTTCAAAGCTTGCGCAGGTTTAGTTTGTTTCCGTGCGAAGAATTGGCATGCCTCGCACTTTTTAACTAACTCGCTTGCGTCTTGAAGAGCTGTGGGCTAGTAGAAGCTCTGTCGAAATGCTTTCCCTGTTAGATATCTGGGAGAAGCATGTGATCCACAGATTCCTCCATGAATATCGTGGAGCAAACTAATGCCCTCGGTCCGTGTGATGCATTTGAGGAGCATTCCATTGCGGGTTAGCTTGTATAATCGCCCGTCAACCAATTGATAGTTCTTGGCTTTACGATGGATTTTCTCCAATGTAGCATCATCGTCCGGAATAGCTTGGTTTGTGAGGTACGCCCGGATTGGATCCATCCAGTTCTCCTCGTTTCCAACTAGAGCGACGGCTCGGGCCGTACTGACCAACATAGACTCCTTGGCGGATTCGTTGGTTGTAGAAACTGAGCCCTTGGCAGGCGCAGTTTTTAGGTTCGGTGGTGAAACCGACATAGATGGCTTAGTAAGAACTTCAAGTAACACGTTACCTGGGAGCCGTGTGCGCTCTGCAGCTGCCTTTGCGAGCTTGTCTGCGTCACCATTGAATTCCCTCTTGACGCGCCGTACTTCGAGTCCATCAAATTTGCTCTCCATGCGCCTATATGCTTCCAAGTATTTAGCCATGACCTCGCTCCGCGCACTGTACTCTTTCATGACTTGCTTTGCAGCTAACTCGGAATCCCCTTTCACGAGCAGCCTTCTCACGCCAAGAGATGCAGCTATACGGAGTCCTGTCAAGAGTCCCTCATACTCGGCAACATTGTTAGTAGGAGTTGGATCAACAAAATTGATTTGTAATGCGTACCTGATGATGTCATTGTGCGGTGAAATCAGGACCACCCCAGCCCCCGCGCCTGCTCGGCAAAATGCTCCATCATAGAACATGGTCCAGTGTTCGGGATTTTGGGCAGCCTCTTCGGGTTCGGGGTTTGTCCACTCTGCGATGAAATCTGCCAGAGCCTGCGACTTGATGGCAGTTCTGGGTATGAATTCAACGTCATAAGCCCCCATCTCCATAGACCATTGCGCAATCCTACCCACGGCATCTTGATTATGTAAAATGTTGCCTAGAGGGTAAGTTGAGACAACCTTGATCTTGTGGCTCAGAAAATAATGCTTGAGCTTCCTGGAAGTCATTAGTACAGCATATAATAATTTCTGAATCTGAGAGTACCTTGTTTTGGCATCATGTAGCACCTCGCTTACGAAGTAAACAGGATGTTGTGTTGTTGACTTTTCTGTTGGTCTCTCGACCACCAAAACAGTGCTGACAACAGTTGGTGTCGCTGCTACGTATAACAGCATCTCCTCTTGTGGCTGTGGCGGGACCAGTACGGGCATTTTCCGTAGGTATTGCTTGAACGCCTGGAACGCCTCTTCTGCTTCTGCCGACCACTCAAAACGATCAGTTTTACGTAGCAATTTGTAGAATGGCATACCTCGTTCGCCTGACTTGGACACGAATCGACTCAGGGACACCATCATTCCTGCCAACTTCTGGACTTCGTGGCGGCTACGTGGAGACTTCATGTCGTCGATTGCCTTGATCTTGTGCGGATTTGCCTCTATACCTCGTTGGGAAACAAAGTAACCGATTAGCTTACCCGATGATACACCAAAGGTGCACTTAGCGGGGTTGAGCATCATCCTGTTTTCACGCAAGTTGTTGAATGTTTCGGTTAAATCTGCGATCAGGTCGCCCTTTAACTTACTTTTTACAACAATGTCGTCTATATATGCTTCCACATTACGGCCGATCTGGCCTTCGAGAATAATGTGAACACATTTTTGATAAGTGCAACCTGTATTTTTCAGACCAAAAGGCATCTTTATATAGCAATAAACACCGAAGGGAGTTACAAATGCAGTTTTTTCCTCATCGTCAATGCACATGCTGATTTGGTGATGCCCCGAATAGGCATCTAGAAAACAAAGCAGCTCGCATCCAGAGGTTGAATCTACAATTTGATCTATCCTAGGTAATGGATACTTGTCCTTCGGGCAAGCTTTATTCAGATCTATGTAGTCCACGCACATCCTCCACGTTCCGTTGGGCTTCTTCACCATGACTGGGTTTGCCAGCCATTCCGGGAAAGGGACTTCTCGAACGAAGCCGGCTTTGAGTAGTCGGTTGATTTCTTCGTTAATGGCGTCTCGCTTCTCCGGGGTATATCTCCTTTGCTTTTGCTTGACTGGTCGGATGCCAGTTCGTATGCCAAGCTTGTGCTCGATCACCTCCCTGGGGATCCCGGGCTTGTCAGATGGTTCCCAAGCGAACACATCTGCGTTTGCCCGAAGGAAAGCAATGAGCTCGAGTTCCTATTTATCACCTAGGCCAAGGCCCACCTGGGTGGTCTTGGTTGGGTCCGCCTCGTCAAGGGCCACAGACTTTGTGCCTGGCTCGGAGCGCTTGGCTGTTGGCACGATTGGTGAGGCGTCGGTTGGCGACTCGCCGGCTGCCTATGATGGCGTCCCCTTGAGTGGGGTCTGGTCCACCACGGTCTGCTTCTCAGCGGCGCCGTCGTCGGTCTTCTGTTCCCCGATGGGCTCCTGTTCGGGAACTTCTTTCCCATTGGCCCTTGATCGGGTCTCCGCTGCTCGGGAGGTTTCAGCCAATGCTGCTTTAGCGGCAGTCTTAGGCTGGTTATTGATCTTTTTCTTGGCAGGTTCGGCAGCCTTGGCTAGCTCCTGCTCGTCTCCCTTGATCATGTCCAGGGTCTTCATGTCGCACTGGACTGCGCCCTTGCGATCGCCGCAGACGGTGATCGGGCCCAGCGGCCCTGGGACCTTGATCATGGAGTACGCAAAGTGAGCAACCGCCATGAATTTCTTCAGAAACGGCCGGCCCAAGATGCAGTTATAGGCCGACGTGATGTCAGCCACCTCGAAGGTGAGGAACTCTGTTCGGATGTTTTTGCCCTCATGAGGGTCACCTGCAGATCGATCCTCCCTAGTGGAAAGGCTTGGATGCCTGGTATGACCCCGTAGAAAGGCTTCTCCACTGGGGACAAGGACCTCCTCGGGATCCCGAGCTCGTCAAAGGCAGCGGCGGCCTCGATGCGCTCCTTGGCCTTGTCTGCTGCTTCCCGAGCCTTCTTGGCTATGGTGGCCATCGGGGTCCCTTCGGCCATTGCTTCCATGGTCTCCAAGAGGGTTCGGATCTGCAGATTGTCCTGCTCGACAGCCCGGAAATCGTTGTTGAGATCTCAGGGAGGCAACAAGGACGCGACCTGCTGTGTTCGGGTTTTAGCCGTCTGAAGCGTTGGTGCGTTGCTGAAACGTGGAGGAGGCATGGGCCTGCGCGAGCTAGATGACTCGGCAGCGGCCTCGGTCCCGTTTGCAGTTAGCACATGGATGCGGCGGTCTTCGAGTTGTTCTAACCCATTGCTAGATCCACTGTATTCGAGATCCAACTGTGCAGTGCGATCTGCAATGTCTTCGGGAGTTGGCTCCGTGAAGGTGGCGAAAACTTCCCGACCGGCGCACGTGAGATCGGGATCATGGATCCCTGTCATCTTGAGCTCGTAATCGCCTTGGTGCTCGAACACGAGATCCCCAAAGCGGATCTCCCGTGCAGGCACTAGATGGCAGTGAGCGTAGAGATCGGAAGCGGAGGCAGAACTCCCGATGGCTTCCGACTTGACGGAACTGGGCATGTAGGGCATCAATGAACTCGACGCGTCGGTGATCCAGACTCCGTTGACGATCGGCATGATCTTTCTTCACGCAAGGGCTCCTACCTGGCGCGCCTCTGTCGAGGTTGTACTCGGCAGATATTTGTCCGGCAAGCACCCTGCTTCGTGCGAAGATTAATCACGGTGATGAACAAAGAGACACAAGATTTTTATACTGGTTCAGGCCCTCGAGACCGAGTAATAACCCTACGTCCAGGTGCTGCTTGTATTATTTCGTCGAGTACAGATTACAATGCGTAACAAGTACCCTCGGGTGGATTGGCTAGATTCTGGGATACCCTCTACGTATAAGACCCCCGCTATTTATATCCAGGGAGACGTGCCTTACAAGACAAAACAGACCTAAACCTAGTGGGACTCTAGCTATCTTCGGGCTTTTCGTCCTGCGATCCGGCCATCGTGTCTTGTTCGGAGTCTTGATCGTTCGGAGTCGGTAGTCGGTAGTCCACGTGATCGGGCACCCTGGTATTATGGCCTCAACAGGCTCTAAGGATCCCAAATACGGTAAGTGGTCACCGAACTGGGAGGGGCCCTATCGAATCGTCCGATGTGTTCCTGGCAATGCTTATACCCTATAGACGCTTGAAGGAGAGAAGTTTCCTAAGGCGTTGAACAGGAAGTATTTGAAGAGGTACTACCCTAGCATTTGGGTAAATTCGTAAAGCCGATGCTGCGCATCAGGTTTGGAAGCCGATGGAAACATCGCCTTGAGAACAAAATATGAAAGCCGATGCGACATGCATCGCCTTAAGGGCTATATACAACAAAAGAAAAGTATATTACATCATCAAGCCGCTCGATGGCGGAGTAGGCTACCAGTGTATCAAACCACTTGAAAAGCGGGACGAACAAGTTTCAGTGTTCAAGGCTGCAGATAGCTAACTATCAAGTCAAGGGCAGTTTGACGGATCTTATCGACATCGGCGATAATCTTGGCATCGGCGTCGGCATGTCCTTCCACAGGTTTGATTGATTTGTGGATCTCTTTGGCGGCCTTGATATGAGTCTCGTAATCTTCTTCGGCCTTCGCCTTCAGAGCTGGGAGATCATCAAGTTCTTTTGTCTTAGCCTGGATGCTTGATCGGACTTGGATGAGTTCTTGTTCTAGCGCTTGTTCCCTGGCTCGCAGATTCTCGAGTTCTAAGTTGATGGAAGCGGGGAGCGCCGATAACTCTTCAATCAATTTTGTTGACTCTTCAGCTTGGGCCCATTTTTCGTCCCTGGCCTTGTTTAGATTCTGCTGAGAAGTCCGGTTGGCAATCCGGCGGCTGGCTTGCAACACTGGAAAGGAGTGACCTTCTATGTATGCCGCTGGAATCAATGCTTCTTCTAGGTCCGATGGGATCTGGCCCCACAGAGTTTTGACGATCTGACGAATCGGCTCTGCATCCTGGACGAGTTCGACGATGCTCTGATGAAGGAGTAGGGATATATCGAGCAGCTTTGTCTTCACTTCATCGGACAGCAAGCCTTGCCCAGAGCTGATTTCCTCCTCTTCAGTTGGCAGCCGATCAAAGTCGACTGATATGGTCTGGCTGGGTTGAGGAGTATCTTGAGCCTGCGAACAAGAAAGTGATTGTGATATCAAATGAAGATGATACAGATGTGTCGAAATAGAAGGCTTACTTGTTTCCATGCCGATTCCTGCTCCGGTCCGATTTGGGAAGTGTCGATGTTTCCACCTTGAATATCTCTTTGTGCAATTTCCAGATCCGTCAAGACGTTCTGAATAGTTTGCTAAAGGAGAGAGAATAAGAGCAAGCTAGTTATTAGCTATTAAAGAGATCGGCCGATGATTACCGTTGCATCTGTAGGGTCGGTTGATCGAGCCCGTTGGAGAGATGCTGAGCGTTCTTCTTGGAGACCCTGGCCTGATTGTGCTTGTTCTTCTTGAGGTAGCGGGCTTGATTGACGAGGTGAGCCAGTTATGGTCCTCTCAGATGAAGGCGAATGAACCGATTGTGCCTGGACGGGGCTTGATTGCATTTGGATTAGGCTTGCTGATCTCTGTGGGTCCGATCCTGAAGCCTCCTTAGCCGATGAGCTTGAAAGCGTTGTCCGGCTTGGCTGATGCGAAGATTGTCCGACGATCTGGGTCTGCAAAAAGAGGATTAATTTCGATGAAGAAAGTAATCGAGTTTGATGAATTCTTAAACTTACCAAAGCGATCTTCTGGCGCTTGAGAGTTTTGGAGGATGTCGGCTTCTTCCTTTTTCTGCTGTCACTGACGATCAACAGAAGCTTGCCGATAGTGGGAGAGTCACAGCCGATCCACGGATCTGGCGAGATGTTGTTGTAGACGACTTGCTTCCCGGATCGAGTCACTGTTGGAGGAGAGAGATCGACATCCTGACAAAAGAAAGATTGTTTGGTAAGCTGAAATAATGCAAAGGAAAGAAGCAAATTCACGGATATTACCTCTGGTCTACCCTTGAAGGTGGGGTGCAGCTTCCGGACATAAGTCTTGCAGGCGATGCAGAATAGATGTTGACGCCATTCGGCCCACCATGTATTGAAAGTCCGATGAGCTACAAGGCCGATTGCAAAAGTATCCAAGTTTGTTTGGTCAAGGGGGGCTCGAGATTGAGGAGGCGATCCCATTCAATGCTTGTGTCAATCTTTCCCCTTGGATAGATTTGATCGGCCAGGACCAAATGAGGGGGAAGTTGGCCGATGCCAAACTG
Organism: Alloteropsis semialata; assembly: GCA_004135705.1. Taxonomy (NCBI): domain Eukaryota; kingdom Viridiplantae; phylum Streptophyta; class Magnoliopsida; order Poales; family Poaceae; genus Alloteropsis; species Alloteropsis semialata. The sequence goes on from CM014272.1 coordinate 51,394,630, forward strand.
ACGGGCGGCCAGATTTGGATGATAATACTCATAGGTCGTTTGCCCTTGCTTGCTCAAGCTAAGGCCGATTGGGAGGAATTGGGCATTGATACAAGTCCGGAAGATGGCGAGGGCTTCTGAATCCATCTCCACAATCATGCCGAACTTGAATTTGTAGGGCAGCTCGTATTCGTCAGCATCGTCATACAAGAACCAGAGCGCCTTGTCGTCAGCAATGCCTCTATAGAGGAGTGCGAAGTACTTGGACGATTCTTTGGCCGACAGCTTATCGGCAGGGAAACCCATGGCAGCTTCACCAAGCGAAGTGCATCGGCGCAAGGTGACCTCTTCTGATTTAGGTCTGCTCTCTGGGAACTTATGTTTCTGGATATTTACTTTGAGGACCTTGCTCAAATGTAGCATCAGCCACATCTGAATGAACCACCATGGCCCGCCGAGATTGGCGATAGGCGATCCGGTCCTCAGGCGCCGGGCAACTTGATGGAGCAAGTTATACACTGACCCGAAGAGATATTGGCCGAGGTTGATGATATTATTACCCGCCAACAACTTGGCCAAGTGTTGATAATTTGCCGTCGGACCGAGTGTAGTGCCGCAGAAGAAAAATCTGTCCAGCCACATATTCAAGAAGGCTGCGTGCTCACGTTCGGTGACAGGTCCGGTCCGATGATTGCTATTCATATATCCTGTCCAGCCACCAGAATTCTTGGTCTTGAAGTGATGGGTGAGTTTGATATTGAGCCTGAGGGGGCGCTTGTTGCTAGTAACGTTGAGGCCAAGGAGCATGACGACGTCAAGCAGCGTCGGGGTCATCGGACCATGACCGAAGAGAAAGGCATTCAGGGCATCGGACCAGAAATGCGATGCGGCGATCAAGAGATTCTCATTCTTTGTGATGGGTCCAATGCTAAGGCCAATGCACTGGGCAATGTCGGTTTTTTCCCATATCACAGACTTGGAGGCCGATACTCTCAGGTACCAATCCTTCCATCCAGGGAGAACTGTTGGCCAAGAGCGGAATGCATTCTTCCAGTCCTCAATGTCGAGTCCAGAGGTCTTGAATGGGATGCGCAGGGTTTCCAGATTGATGAACTCAGTAGGGTCCAGGTCTCCCATCGGACCAAGAAGATAAGCCCCTTGGACATCGCGCACAGGGATTAGGGTTTGAGCACGGATGGCCTAAAAGGATAAATGCGAAATAAAAACCAGTTTGAAAGGCCCAAATTTTGGAATGCGAAATGAGGATGAGTTCGGATACCTCTGGGATCGGGCAGCGTGCTTCTCCCATTGATGATACTGCAGGCACCGAAGAAGAAGGGGCTGAAGAACTCGCTGCTGCCGCCGCTGAGGAGCTCGTTGCCGCCGCCATCGTCGAGGTCATGGTTGCCGCCGCTGAAGAGCTCGTTACCGTCGCCATCGTCGAGGTCATGGCCTCCGCTGCTGAGGAGCTTATTGCCGCCGCCGCTGTCGAGGTCGTTGCTGCTGCTATTGTTGAAGAAAGGGACGAAGAGCTCGCTGCCGCCGCCATTGTCGACATCATGGTCACCGCCGTGGTTGATGTTTTCGCCGCCGCCATGGTAGAGAGCGCAGCAGATGATGAACCTGCCGGAGCAGATGCGGAGAGGGAAGCAGATGCGGAAGACTGGAGGGCATCCATGGAGGATGATTCGGCAATTTGAGCGGATTTTGGTTTGGGCTTGAATGAATGCGAAAGGTCGCTCGGAAGAGGAAAGGAAGAGGATGAGCAGTGCGGATTCTTGACGAAGAAGGAGGAGTGAACAACGTGGCCGCCGGCGGGGGTTTTTATAAGGAGAAAACGGCTGTGGCCCGAAAATCGAGGAACCGCACAGTGCAAGGATGGGAAGTTTCGGCACGAAAATCGGTAAAGGAGTTATGACGACAGATACGAATTTTGGAATAAAAGATATTTTATCCCAAAATTGGGGGGCATGTGTTGACACCGGATTTTCGCATCGGGAGTGCTGAGTCAGATGGTGACGTAGCAGCGCTGGAACTGAGCAGTGGGCCCATTGACTGGTCAAAGCCGAATGTGACAGAGAAGGAAGCCGATGCGGGGAGAGGAGTCCGATAAAGCAGAAGTCCGATCTGATGACGAATAAAAGAAAGGCGCGTCGGCTAAAAAGGAAGCGTATCAGATGCGGGGGCTATTTCCTTTTTGAAGGCGTATTGAGAGTCCCATTTTATATTAGATTTAGTTTACTTTATCTACAAGTTAGTCAAGTCCGATCAGGACTCTTCATGACCATGGTATAAATATAAACCCTCGTCTATTGTAAAAAGACTATTCACACAATCAATACAACCCGACTTCACGCCAAAACCCTAGGAGTAGGTTAGAGTAGATCTCGACGAACTCATTGGTGAACGGGCTGCATCAATTCTCGATCTCCGGCTTACCAGTAAGATTGTCAATTTATCGAATTAGTATAAGCTTTGAATTGAGGCGCATCGCCCTTTCTCGTTTATGCTGTTCAACCGATTTATCTTTGGATCGTCAAGATTAGTTTAGATTCCCTGCGTCGGAGCTAGATTTCTCTTGATTATTCAGTGATTAATCGTTTATCGAGTTGTTCTTTTAGTTTTCGGGTTTGATCTAGATTCCCTGCGTCGGAGCTAGATTTCTCTTGATTATTAGAAGGCAACTTATTGTTGACGGTCCTTAAGTACCACTTTTGGCCGTCAACTCCTGCAGAAAATATGTCAAATATAATCACCAAACATAGTGATAGAGTTTATATCTAATCAATTCCACGAGTTTTGGTGAATATGTAAATGCAGGAACTAATTGGCAAAAGAGGAGAACATTTGGGCTCTGGGCCAGGTCGCCCGACCACCCTAGGTCGGCCGACCTGGGCCCAAGCCCAATGAAGCCAATCTTCCGTCAATGCAAAGATGCACAACCATGGAACATCTTGACCACTGGTTAGATGTCGGTTTCGATCAAAGGACAAGATGAAGCCATGTGTTTATCACTTGGATTGAGGGGCCCATAAGGAGAACTAAATATACTCAATTCAAGCCAACCCACACAGAACCGACCTTAGGACCCACAGGGAAGGGACTCAAAGGAAGATGGGCCCGAGTCGAGCCAACCACAGGTCGGCCGACCTGGGCACGTCGGCCGACCCCCACGGGCGACAGAACTGGTCCACCTTCGACGATCGACTCCATACCGACTTGAGGAACGCATCTGGACCGTGCTTGAGGCAAGGCGGTGCATCGGAGTGTCGGCCAACCACCTTGGATCGGCCGACCTAGTCCTGGGGCCGAACGGCCTCAACCGCCTCGAGCGACCTCTCCACCGTCCTACCAAGCTATAAATAGGTGCACCCGGCTCCGGTTCAACACACACAAGATTGAGAAGCCACAAGCTCCACTCCAAGGCGAAGCTCTACTCCAGTGTAGTATCTAGAGAATAGGGAGAGAGTGAGGGGTAGTCCGGGGGAAGTGCCGGGTCTGTCGGCACTCTTCCCGATCTTGTACCTCGACGGATGCTTCCTTCTTCTAGTAAGTGTTCGTGATTTCTTATGGTATTAAGTTCTCTTGATTAAGTAAGTTCTCTGCTATAGTTGCTTGCGGGTTCATCGTTCATTCATCATTTACGAATGCTTAGTGAATACTTTGGTCTAGGAACAAGACTAAAGTAGTAATTGATAGCATAGACGTGGTGTCTGGGCTAGAAGTTACCTTTGTTTGCCTCGTAGCCCCACGTATTCAGAAGTAGGCGGCAGGTGGTGACAGCCCTGTCCGTCCTTTGTAATCCTCGCCATTCGGGTACGGCGTAGAGCTGTTGGCCGGCAATTTCTTAGAGGCCTAGGATACCCCGGTGCCCAAAGTAAGTAAACTATAGACACTGAGCTTATTCTTCATCAAGGTCCTTTGCCATAGGAATCCTCTCTACCCTCGCCAATCATTTCTCTTGTTGTCCTTGGACGATCTAGTTAGAAGATTAGTACACACGTTCCCTGTGGATTCGATACCCTGAATACTTTCGGGTGAAAGCTACAACGGTATCTGTGCGCTTGCGGATTTATCTGTGATCATAAGAAATACCAACAAGCTTTCTGGTGCCGTTGCCGGGGAACGGTTGCTGTATTATCTTCGAACCTTGTTCGTCCTCGTACCTTTTTATTTTTATTTACCCCCTCTACCATGGAGCAATATTCTATTATAAACTTCTCTGCTCCAAGGCGTGAGTTCTTTGAGCTACCACCTTCTGATCAACCAATCACCACATCTAGCTTTGAACTCCGCCCCGGCTTTATAGCCATGGTTCGGAATAAAACCTTCTCAGGGGCCAACAACGAAAATCCTTATGATCACCTGCGAGAATTCGAATTGTTGTGCTCATGTTTGAGAATCTCAGGCATGGCACAAGAGACCATCAAATGGAAGTTATTTCCATTCTCTCTCGATGAGACGGCAAAGAGATGGTACCGCCAGACCGTTAGGGACGTAAATGAAAATTGGGGAAAATTACGGGACAAATTTTATCTTTACTTCTTTCCCATTCACCGTATATGTGCCCTTCGGAGGGAGATCGTCTGCTTCCAGCAGGGTGAGAAGGAAACTCTAGGTGCAGCTTGGGAAAGATTTGTTTCACTAAACAAGTTTGGCCCAGACTTAGGCATACCCGATTTCATGCTCATGCAACATTTTCGATCGGGCCTAAACAAAGAAGCTGCTTTCATCCTAGACAGTGCCGCCGGTGGTTCGTTCATGCACGTAACCTTGGATGAAGGGAGAGCTCTTCTAGAAAAGATTCTGGAAAACACTCCCTCCACCAAAACACACCACGAATCCCAGCACAGCTCTAAGACAAGATCCGAGCCAAACCTATTTACTTCGCACGATCCAGTCTTAGAGCCCGCTCCCGAACCAAAATCCTTGAAGGAAGAAAAAATTCAACCTTTAGGATTCAATTTTAAATTTGAGGATGATCTATATGAAAACCATGGAAACACCTCAGACTACTCTTGGCACAAGAAGGCTATGACACTTCCTTTTTCTCATCCTCCCGATCCCCCCAACGAAGCATTTCTCGTGAAAGCCATAACGGAGGAGTGGTCGGATGGAGGAAGGCACTTTTCCGTAGCAATTTGGAATAGTTCACCTTCTATAATCCTTCCTTGTTATATAAAGGGAACTGTCGTAGAAGCCCATTTCAACCCCAACATGGAGATCAATGTCATGCCATGGCACCTAGCGTATGCACTCCTAGGAAATGTTCCGCTAAGGTCATCCGACACGGTTTTAAAAAGTTGTCCTTTTGGACACATCCTTCAATGTCGGGGGGTTGCAAGTGCTGTGACGATCATGTTAGACAAAATAGAGGTAGACTTAGACTTCCATATCTTCGATATCCTTGATTTTGATCTTCTCATAGGCTTCCCACTAGAAAAGCTTCTCCAAAAAGAAGCATCTCATGGGAGCCTTCATGACACGCTTGGGAATGCTGCTTTTGCCAATCCTATCCCTTGCGCAAAAATTCCAAGAGCAAAGCCTCCTCCCCATCATAGCCTGCTCGAGAAGGTAATGTTTGTGTCGCCATTAGAACATACTTCTCATCTCTTTGAACACAAGCGACCTTCATCATCACCTTCAATCAAGCGGAAGCCGTGTCCCTTAGGCCCTCAGGAAGTTATTCTCGATAATGGTCGAGAAACAACTCCGATTTTCAATGATGAACCTCTTGAGTTGGAGAACCCAAGGGCCATGGACACGTTTGGAGTATCGACTCTGGAGTCCGAGCAAAAGGATCCTATAAATGAGCATGAAACCTTCTCTTTCGAAATCCCACAAGAGTCATGCTCATTTAATGAATCTCCAGAGTCAAACATGTTTTGTGCCCCGAGCGCACACGAGGGCTACAACCACCTTAGGGTCCTCATTTCTAAAATATTTAGGAGGTTGGTTGTGGATGTATTCATTTATCATAAACATTGCAGATTTCGTTTTGCATCTTTGGCATTAACATTGCAGCTAGAACTTCAACGGTACATTAACAATTGGCGATAATCATGGGAACAACGTCGCCAATGACAGCTGCAATGTGAGGATCCCCATGGTCTAGCTTCAGACCATAAACAAAGCACTGCCGGGAGATGGCCCGGATTATTATTTATTTTTCCTTTCGAATAAAAGCAAGACATGTTGTTAGTATAAACTTTCCTTCGGGTATTTTTGGTCGCTAACCGTTTCAGGTGGAGATTGAAAAGAATGATGGACAGGTGATGCTTAAGAACATGGAGCTACATCAGCAGTAACACCTTGGTAAGTTTTGTTCATGGAACAAATTTCAAAGGAAGCCAATACACTTGATTTTTGTTGTCTCGTGACACAAAAATCCAAGTGTGGGGGAGGTCGGTAAGTATTTCACAACATGTTCCATTTGTACAAAATTTTATCTTGGTTTTCAGGTGATGCTTGTTCTTTCATCATGCTCTAAAAAAATGTTCTATAAAAATTGCATAACTAAAAGAAATATTTGAATCCAATAAAGGCTCTTGGTTCCCAAAACCAAAGAGCCATTGTTTTGTTTCCACCATGTATGAATAAATGCTGGTACAAGATCAAGTGTGGGGGTCTCCCGAGTTTCTTGACGTGCACATGATCGAGACCACCCATAGACAGGTTGTACAACATCGCACAGGTCAGCTCAAGAAAGATCAAGGTGAGTGAATCCCAGAAGGGGTCGGCCGATCCCCCTGGTCGGCCGAAGGCCATCTGGCATCTCTCGTCCACATTTTCGTCCAGAGCGATGGTTTGCACATCCTGTCCCTCACCCTCTCTAATTCATGAGTTTAATAAGCCTTATCTTGAGATGATCACTGAAATTAAACTCATGCTAAAATGAACTTGGATGCTCCTTTGGTTTACATGTCTATCCTTGATTGGCTTGCATATACTTTATTCCTTGCACATACACCTGGTGCTTGTGAACATATATCTTTAGGAAACATGTTTATCTAAGTGGTTGGTGAATGGGATACGGTATGATGAAAGAAATCTTGCTCTTTCTGTACAAAGTGCTTGGGATGTTTTTCTTGTAAAACCTTAAAATGAATAGCCTTACAGAGCTCCTCAGTGATGCCTTATTCCTACCAAAGCCATATGTTGTTCACATTGCAAAACTTTACATATATGCTGCTTGTTTATTGCATTGAGCTTTGTCAAATTGTTGTGACCCTTATAAGATTCTCTTCATGCTTTCATGATCAAGATCACGTACACTCCACATACATATGCTAAACTTCTACACTGGAAGTTAGCAACATACATTGCATCCATCCACAAAATAAATACTCCACTTAAAGTGTTGATCTCCTCTCCAAGTGTTATTTCAAAAGAGACATGGGCTATAAAAAAATATGGACACATGAAGGTCCAAGCATAAAAAAAAGAAAAAAAATGTGGACACATGAAGGCCCAAGTATCATGAGAAAAAAATAGATAGCCATGTTCTAAAAATAAATTCAAGAGGAGAGAGATCATACAAAAAGGAGCTACAATTCCATTGTTCCACACACATGCACATCTTGATCAGATTGTATGAATAGTTTTCTTCTTGGATCCACTCTTTGACTTTGCAATATATGTGATGCAAGTGTGCCTTATCTTTACTCCTACCTTGAGCTCCACATAAGCCTTTTAGAAGTAGGTTAAAGAAGGCAAAAAAATGCCTTGATGAGGAATCATACACATTGAGCGATCTGAGAGAATCATTTGAGGAGCTAGGAAAGGTTATGTTTTTGAAAACTTATAAAAACCCAAGTTACTTGAATAGAAGAGTTGAGATGACTTGAATCAAAGCCGTTCCGTTCCTCAACCACCCAAGATGGCACGATAGACACTTCAAAATTCACAAGTGCAGGTATGACTTGGAATAACTTATATGTTTGCATCATATCAGTTGGAGTCATGTTTTCCACCTTAGTCTTTAATCTTTACTCGAGGACGAGCAAAGGCTAAGTGTGGGGGAGCTTGTTGACGGTCCTTAAGTACCACTTTTGGCCGTCAACTCCTGCAGAAAATATGTCAAATATAATCACCAAACATAGTGATAGAGTTTATATCTAATCAATTTCACGAGTTTTGGTGAATATGTAAATGCAGGAAGTAATTGGCAAAAGAGGAGAACATTTGGGCTCTGGGCCAGGTCGCCCGACCACCCTAGGTCGGCCGACTTGGGCCCAAGCCCAATGAAGCCAATCTTCCGTCAATGCAAAGAAGCACAACCATGGAACATCTTGACCACTGGTTAGATGTCGGTTTCGATCAAAGGACAAGATGAAGCCATGTGTTTATCACTTGGATTGAGGGGCCCACAAGGAGAACTAAATATACTCAATTCAAGCCAACCCACACAGAACCGACCTTAGGACCCACAGGGAAGGGACTCAAAGGAAGATGGGCCCGAGTCGAGCCAACCACAGGTCGGTCGACCTGGTCACGTCGGCCGACCCCCACGGGCGACAGAACCGGTCCACCTTCGACGATCAACCCCATACCGACTTGAGGAACGCATCTGGACCATGCTTGAGGCAAGGCGGTGCATCGAAGTGTCGGCCGACCACCTTGGATCGGCCGATCTAGTCCTGGGGCCGAACGGCCTCAACCGCCTCGAGCGACCTCTCCACCGTCCTACCAAGCTATAAATAGGTGCACCCGGCTCCGGTTCAACACACACAAGATTGAGAAGCCACAAGCTCCACTCCAAGGCGAAGCTCTACTCCAGTGTAGTATCTAGAGAATAGGGAGAGAGTGAGGGGTAGTCCGGGGGAAGTGCCGGGTCTGTCGGCACTCTTCCCCGATCTTGTACCTCGACGGATGCTTCCTTCTTCTAGTAAGTGTTCGTGATTTCTTACGGTATTAAGTTCTCTTGATTAAGTAAGTTCTCAGCTATAGTTGCTTGCAGGTTCATCGTTCATTCATCATTTACGAATGCTTAGTGAATACTTTGGTCTAGGAACAAGACTAAAGTAGTAATTGATAGCATAGACGTGGTGTCTGGGCTAGAAGTTACCTTTGTTTGCCTCATAGCCCCACGTATTCAGAGGTAGGCGGCAGGTGGTGACAGCCCTGTCCGTCCTTTGTAATCCTCGCCATTCGGGTACAATGTAGAGCTGTTGGCCGGCAATTTCCTATAGGCCTAGGATACCCCGGTGCCCAAAGTAAGTAAACTATAGACACTGCGCTTATTCTTCATCAAGGTCCTTTGCCATAGGAATCCTCTCTACCCTCGCCAATCATTTCTCTTGTTGTCCTTGGACGATCTAGTTAGAAGATTAGTACACACGATCCCTGTGGATTCGATACCCTGAATACTTCCGGGTGAAAGCTACAACGGTATCCGTGCGCTTGCGGATTTATCTGTGATCGTAAGAAATACCAACACTTATGCAGTTGTTTGGAGTTGCTAGATTGATTTAGATTTGTGCCATGTGAATTAATCTGATTCTTCAACAGCTATGAGCATTGGTTTTAGTCCGATTTGAGCAATACTGATCTTACAACATCGTTCTAGGTCCGATTTATCTTTACAGCTTAATCTGGTTGTTCTTTGAGTGTCGAGTTTGATTTAGATTCCCTGCGTCGGAGCTAGATTTCTCTTGATTATTCAAAGACAGCTTTGAATATTGGAATGATCTTGTTACCGTTTTAATGCTTATTTGCTTTAATCTGATTAATTACCCGTGCGAGCATCTTGTTTAGTTGTTCTGTTGGTGAATCGAGTTTGATCGTTTAGCTATTTGGTCTGATCATAGCTGGAGTATGTGCGCAGCATCCGTCTGTGAAACTGTGTCGAAACAGTTATGGTTTGATTGGATAGCTAGATGGTCCGATGAGATGAATCATACTGTCAACTAGGATAGGTGGACGACGCATCGGCTCTACTTTGATTATTTAATATCTTGCTCAAAGGCATAGCCGATCTGTTAATTTTGCATCTAGATTAGCTGTAAGACTACTATCTTGTATTAGATCTGTTAGCAATTACGTGAGGCAATATCGCTGGAGTATGTGCGCTGCATCCGTCTGTGAAACCGTATCGAAACAGTGATATAAGTAGATCGGAAAGTTGATAGATCTGTTAGAAGTAGCAGTCGAGCAGTTAAGATAGGTGAACAGCATATCGGCCATGTTTTATGCTTTATTTTATTATTCAAAGGCTGATCTGTTACATTAATCAAGGTCCGATCCTGATTGGTCCGATTCTGAGATCCGATTCGATGATCTAATTGAGGTCCGATTATATTGGTCCGATTGATGTCATCTATGAAGTCCGATTTTGAGGTCCGATTGGCATCGGCCGATACAAGTCCAATTGGGTCGTGGCTAAATCCAACGTGCATCTGCCGTCTGGAATAGAGCCGGCACAATCAAAGAGTAATTTAATTGTTTATTCCCTTGTCAATTACAGGTCAAATTGACTGGCACGCCGCGAACCTGGACAAAGTGCAGGACCAGCACCGGAGTAAAGCAGATCTCCCTGGCCTTGTTGTGTTGATCACTGAGGATACGACTGCCGATTTTCCGCGTCAACAACAGGGTTACAAGTCGGTTTGGGTACAGGAGTACTAGTCGAGTACGACTATGAGAAGGCTATTGCGGGTACAATGTGTGCTTTTCTATTCTAGTACTAATCCTGAATTGCCTTGTGGAGCACGCCGTCTTGTACCGCGGTCCACATGTCAGAGTGGTCCTGGTGGCCAGTTCCCTGTACTGGCATGGCCAACCTCGATGGTGGGCCCATAGATGTCTGTACGACAAGCCCCCGAGTACTTTGTAGGCGAGTGTAGCGGGTTTGAGTAGTCTTGAAGGCCTCTGCGAGTAATCCTCAGGCGTCCCCAAGTACTACAAGCAAAAGTCCTCAATAGTACTTGAACCGCCATGAGGCTGGAATGTGCTCCAGCTCATCTTCGAGTAGTCATGAAGCTTCCCCGAGTAGTTCCCAAGCGTCCCCAAGTTCTGCTCTGAAAGTCTTCAATAGTACTCATTTGTCTTGAAGTGAGATCCCCATATGGAAAATGCGATTGCGAAATCACATTCCATATGGAATGTAGCCCCCGAGCCTTAGGTTGAATCGAAGAATCAGGCTGAGGGTCAATTTGTAGTCTTCATCAATCTTATCCTATAAAACCCGGAGAAAAATTACCAAGCCGAAGGACACGTGGCACAGAGCCCCCGAGCCTTAAGTCGAGTAGTTTCTCGAGTTGAAGGGTTAACTGACTGTAGAGCATGACCGAAGTTTGTAAATCATGGCCAATGTATCATCCAAATCTTGCAAAGACTGAAATCCCCAAAAATCTGGATAACTGTTGGTGAGTCATTAGGGTTACCGCACGGCGTCAGTGCGGCGCGGTTATAAATAACGGGGGAAGGCATTCCCTCTGCATAGATCCAATCTCCCTGCCGCCGCATTTGTGACCTAGCGCGCCCCAAGCCGCCGCATTAGATCGAGCGACTGCGCCGCCGTCCTCCCTCCATCCCAAAGCCCCCGAGCGAATGCGAGTGAAAACGCTTGTGACAAAGAAGATGGGGAAAAAAGCCGATCCATCAGAAGCGCAGTTGGAGAAGAAGGATACCAAGGGCAAGGGCAAAAAGAGGGAACCGGAGCTGCCGGCGCCCAAGTACGGGAAGACCACTCAGACAGCGCCGCCGAATCCGGTCTGCGCCTGGAAGAGATCCAAGCTGAAGGATGAGGGGATCCAGGTGCTGGTGAATGCAGGCCTTCTTCAAGAGAAAATCATAGCCGGTTGGAATACCGCCGCCGGAGATGCAATTCCAATGGAGAAGAACCCGGACGAGATCCCAATGTTCTCGTTGTTCGTGGAGCGAGGACTGGCATTGCCAGCCTCCGACTTCTTCCGTGGGCTGCTCGAGTACTACAAGATTGAGTACGTCCACTTGAATCCCAACGGTATCTTCCACATCTCAATCTTTGTACATTTCTGCGAAGCCTTCCTAGGCATCAGGCCCCATTGGACGTTGTTTCGCAAAATATTTCGAGTGAAGCCGCAGCCGAAGAAAAAGCACACATTAGTAGTCGGTGGAGCCGGCATCCAGATGCGGGAGAAAGCCGGCGAGCTGTACTTTGAGTACAAGTTGATAGACTCCAATGCGGATTGGAAAGAGAAATGGTTCAACATAGGGAACCACCATCCGCAGCTGACTGCCCCAAGTGGCCGCCGTCCAGTCCATCATGCATTGTGGAACGATGAGCCGAGGTTTGACGAGTGCCATCAGATCCCAGAGCTGCTGGAGCGAATCAAAAAGCTCAAGAGGGAGGGCCTGACTGCTGAGAGGGTAGCCTTCAGCTTTATGAAGCGCCGGGTGCAGCCGCTGATGCAGAGGGCACACCTCAGGTACAAGTACACCGGCCAGGGTGACAGCTCCAGAATGTCCCAGTACGATATCAGCAATGATGTTGTAATGGAGAGATTGTAGAAGATCTTTAGGGGTCTGAAGACGATCCTGAAGCCAGTTGAGGAGTTCAGCGCCGAGCACCCACCGAACCAAGTAAGTAGTCGTGGCCTAAGCCCCCGAGTACTTATTGTTGATTGTAGGCATTGTGATAACCTGTTTGCTGTATGCAGAATGATGTAGATCTGTACTTTTCCATGGCTCCACCACCTGGCTCTGACCAAATCCGGGTGGACCCCCGTCAGTTATTCACGGGAAAGGAGCCCGCGAGTGATGAAGATGAAGTGGCCGAGAAGGAGGAGGTAGTCGTCGAGTCGTCAGATGATGATGATTCGTTGATGTTGGGGAAGTACATGATGAAGTCACGGGCTGCTGACAAGGCCACTACTTCTGCTGGCGGATCGAAGAGGCCAGCAGATGATCTTGAAGACATGGTCCCACCGCCGCCTAAGAGGAAGAGGACGACGGTGGCGAAGCGAGTAGTAAAGAAGTTGTCAGACCCACAGGGTCTGCTGCCAGAGGTAATGAATTCCGAACTGAACTGATCCTTTGTGTAGAATGTCTGTGCTCGTACATCTTTGACGTTTCTGTATTGTCTGCAGGAGGTGACGAGTATTGAGCAGGCAACGGCAGCCACTCAGGAGAAGTCACTGGAGACTGATGAAGTCATTGAGGTGGGGGACAGCCCGTCCCCCCTGTTGTGGAGAGGCCTAGCGCAGATGCTGGAGAAGAGCAGGTTGAGCAGTCGTTGCCCGGGCAAGCGCAAGAGTAGCCGGTAACAACTACTCAACCTGAGGATGCCCAGGGTTCCGCGAAATCGTCGTCGCTCACCCAAGGGTTGTTCCGGTTCCATGGAGAACCAAGAATTCGATTGGCGAGGTCGTTGGTGTAAGTACCCGAGTACTCGAGTACCTATTCTTGCAACCATGTAGCTTGAAGCATTGAATAACCCATCTTGTGTTGGCATAGGTAATCGACAGACTTGACCGTGGACGAGGCTGGTTCGAGTACTCAAGCTGATGGCGGAAGCCACTCAGCGGAGCAGGAGAGGGCCGCACCGCAGCCACAAGACAGAGCCACAGAAGAGACGCCAGTTGCTGCCGACGCCATGGCAGGTTTGTGCATGCTGTGGTCTAGAGTAGTCAAATCGGTGATAGCCACGAGTACTCCAACCCCCGAGCCGAGGACTAATCTTCTGGCGGAAATTGAAGCAGAGCTTAATGAGTCCGTGGCGCCCGACCCAGACGCAGATTTGCCCCCGCCTGAAGACACTGTAGACCCAGCCCCCGTGCGTCAGGAAAACGCGCGGGTAATCTTGGAGGGCAGCCTGGAAGGGCAAGTGGTGGTCCGGGAGATAGAAATTGAAGACCCGGAGTCACTACAAGGTGAAGCAATGACAGCTGCTGGAGAATCCAGTAGTCGAGCTACCAAGGATGACATCGTAGTCTGCTGGAAGACGACCTGTTGAATCCAGAGCACGTGGCACTGCAGATGGAGGCGTACTGCCATGCCGGCGTGTATATGGAGGTAACCCGAGTACTTCAGTAATCTTGATTAGTCATAGCTGATAATCCTTTGCCAAATACTGATTCTGAATACTTGTTGCAGAGCGTAATTGAACGATCCCAGCGGAAGTCCTAACTGCTGCAGGAGTATGGTGATGCCATACTCCACAGGGATGAGCTGGAGAAGGAGCTGCAGAGCCAGAAACTGCACGCATCGCGGCTCCAGATGAAATTGGACGGTACTTCCGCCGAGTACCGCAACAAAGTCCAGAAGCTCACGGAGCAGAAGGATGAAGTCATTGGGAAGAATAAGTCACTGCACCGTGAGAAGAAAGGTAATATCAAGTTGCCCCAACAGTGCCGAGTACTGATTTGTGGGTATCCAAGCTGATGTGTCACCATGTGTACTGCAGATCTTGAGAAGTCCAATGAGCACCTGGAGGCGGAGCTGACCGACTGGAAGTGTGCCTTCTACCGGGAGAAGAACAAATTTGAAGAAGCCGCCCAGGAGCTCGAGGTGCTAAGTATTGAACTTGAAAGAGAGCTGACTCTCCGCCATGATGGCGAAGTTGATCTTGTCACATGCATGCAGTCCCTGAGGAGTGTCAGCGACGAGAATGAGGTGCTGAAGAAGTCCCTCAAGGAGTTGACTACAGCTGCGGAACCCGTGGTGGGCATGTTCGAGGCGCCGGTTGCTGGAGCGGAGCCGCGCCCCCTTGTGGATCGTCTGAGGGAGGTGCCAGACAAGCTTGGTGCCTTCATGCACCGGATGGCGAGGTCAATCCCGCAACAAGTGCTTGCATTTGTGAAGTCCTTCTACTCGGTGACCAAGCTGGAGCTCGTGGGTGAAGGCAGAGCGGCGGACTGCTCAGATGACCAGTACAAGGTGTACATGCAGGAGATGGTCCCTGTCGCAGAGAGGGTAGCCGAGCGGCTAGATCTGCAATAGATGTATCTATAGAAGAAAACACTTGAAAAAGTGTGATGTAAACAAGTAGGGTGTAATGAACTGAAGTAATTGAAAAAGTAATATTCAATTATCTGTATCCCCTTTTTGTGTTGCAACTCCTGGATCAAGTATGAAATCCGTAGAGTAGAGCTGCCAAAGAAGTAGTCGAGTAGTAGTACTCGAAAGCTGTTAGTAGCAAAGTAGAAGTGTGAGAGTTCAGGAGAACTCAAGTAGTCTTGTAGAAGACGAGGACCTGAGTAGTATAGGAACCACTCGTGGAGTAGTGAACTCCGGAGAGCCTTTGTAGTAGGCGAATTGGCGCATAGCCAGATGCTTGTAAAAAGCAGATAAACACAACATGTTACTAGGAACATTTTATTACTGTGAAATCAAGTTGCTAGAATACAACTAAGGCCAGCAGACGGGTCGAGTACAGTAGAGGCCAGCGGATGGGTCGAGTACATTAAAGGCCAGCAGACCGGCCGAGTACAGTAGAGGCCAGCGGATGGGCCAAGTACTAGAATGAGTAGTCGAGGACTACGGGTAGAATCGACAGAGCTGCTCGATGTTCCATGAGTTGTCGATTTCTTCGCCTTCGAGAGTCTGGAGCCGGTACGAGCCAGGGCCAGTGACTTTGGCGACTGCGTACGGTCCTTCCCAAGGTGAGTTGAGCTTGTGAACCCTGCCGTGTTCTGGATATGGCGTAGAACCAGATCGCCGACGTTAAAGGAGCGTTCCTTGACGTTGCAATCGTGATAGCGACGAATACCCTCGAGATATCTGGCGGACTGGACGAGAGCGGCGCAGCGGGCTTCTTCTAGGCTGTCTATATCGACCCGCCTGACTTCCTCTGCAGCGCCTTCCTCGTACTGTTCAACTGCTGGAGACTTCCACATGACGTCGGCCGGTAGCACAGCTTCGGATCCGTAGACCAGAAAGTAGGGCGATTGCCCAGTAGGCTTGGTTGGCTGAGTGCGGAGCCCCCAGAGTACGTTGGGTAGTTCCTTGAGCCACTTGCCACCTCTGGTGTTAGAGATGTCATGCAGCCGCTTCTTCAGGGCGTCGAGTACCATCCCATTGGCGCGCTCAACCTGGCCGTTGGCCCGCGGGTGAGCAACAGAGACGTACCGGACATCGATGTCGCTGTTCTTGCAGTAGGTCCAGAATCCATGATTGTTGAAGTTGGACCCCAGGTCTGTGATGATGCGGTGAGGGAACCCATAGCGATGCACGATCTCATCCAAGAAGTCGAGTACCCGGTCGGCCTTGGGACAAGTCACGGGTTTGACCTCGATCCATTTGGTGAACTTGTCGATAGCCACCAGAACTGTAACAGCCCTGAAATTTGAATGTTTTACCATGTTTGAATTTTTGCTAAAATTTAAAACTTTTTGTTTAAACTTGAGTGCTACCAAAATTTTAACCAATTTGCTAGCCTCTCATCTCCAATTTCCATATAAGATAACCATATAAAAATTATTTTTGAATTATGGTGTAATTGTGAGTTGGATCTTTATGGATTTTATTTGGAGTTTTCAAATTGTGTGAAGTTTGAATTTGAATAGGATTCAAATTCAAATTAAATCTAAAACTAGTTTGAACAAAAATTAAACCTATTTTCAAACTCTAATTCCTTTCTAACCCAGCCCATCAAGCTAATCGGGCCGGCCTTCCTATCCTACCCTGCGCAGTCCAGCTTGCAGCCCACCTAAGCCGGCCCAGCATCTCAGCATCCTGGCCCGCTCGCGCACCCCCTCCCTCTTTCTCTGCCTAGTGGGGCCCACGCATCAGCGGCACTATGCCGTCGTCTCCCACCTCGTGCCCGCACGCCGCACGAGCCGAGCGCCTGCGCGGGTGGATGGGATGGCCGCATGGCGTCCCTGCCCAGCTGGCCTCCACACCGCGGCCGCTTCCTCCTTCTAGAAGGCTCCGATGTGGGGAATTACCCCTTATGCCCCCGTGCGGTGCCCCAAACCCCAGAGGCGGGCCGTGGGATGCCGGCCACGTCGCCTCCACGGCGAGGACGCCATGGATGGCCAGCGGATTGAGATTTTGCTCCTGCACCGCCTTGCCTCGTCCATATATAGGAGGCCGAGCCCCCCGCTTCTCCATCTCAAGCCACCAAAGCCCTTTTCCTTTGCGCCGCCACCAACAAGAGGAGAGAAGAAGAAAGGGGAAAAGAAGAAGGAAGCCGCCGCCGCCGCTGTTACAGGAGAGGAGGAAAGGAGAAGGGGAAACCAGCGCTGCAGCCGCTGCACGCCGCGAGGAAGCCACCACCGTCTTTAGAACTGCCGGCGCCAAGCGCGAGGAGGAGGCCAAGCTGCTGCCATCGCCAGCGCCGCTGCTGTCACCATCACCGCTGCTGCCAAGGAGCCAAAGCCGCCCATGATGGTGACGCTGCACCGTACCACGACGATGCCACCGACTGCAAGCTCGACGGCGGCCACCGTGCACTTGGGGACGACCACAACACCACCGCCGAGCCTGCTACGCCCACCACCTGCTCGACGATGTGCGCGGGAGCCAAAGCTGCTGCGTCACCAGGAGGGGCACCGCCAACGACGACGAAGCCGAATGGAAGCTGCCGCCAGGGGCAACGACGACATCGTCGACCACGAACACAAGTAGGCCGAGCCAGAGATCGACCCTGACGCCTCGAGCTGGAGGACGGTGATCGCGTTGCCGCCGGGTAGAAGCTGCTGCTGCGAACGATGGCGATGACGAAGTGCCAGCCTTGGAACCGCACCTGTTGCCTCGGCCTTGTGCTGCCCCGGCAACACCATCCTGCTACCAACAACAAGTCCCAAGGTGAGCCACACAGCTAGCCGTTGCCTTGCCCTCAACGTGCTCGGTAAAATGCTTGAACGTCCTGTCGAGCCCCTAGATGAGCTGCAAACCCCGCCTTGTTGTTCCTGTGTGTGTGCCGGCCTTCGTGCCGAGGAGTGGGGCCATGATGCATCGCTCACGTCGCCATTGTCCACCTGTCCGGCCTTCGTGCCGTGAGCGTGTCCATGAAGGTGTCTCGCTGAAGCCGCACGCCGCTGCCTTGCCTCATCGCCGCCTTTGTTGTTGTGTCGCACGCCTTCGCGCCGTGTGCTTGGTGTAGGATTTGTGGCCGCTGCTCGCCACCGTGCCATTGTGGGTCTGGGACGTCGGAGCCCCGCAATTAGCCACGGGCGTGCCGCGGACAGGAATCCTTCCCTAAGCCGCTGTTGACGGTCCTTAAGTACCACTTTTGACCGTCAATTCCTACGAAATACATATGAAATATAAACACCAAACATAGTTATAGGGTTTAATACTAATGAATTCCACGAGTGTTGGTGTTTTGACTTGTCTTGCAGGAAATACCCAAAATGACGCTCTAGGTTTGAGACGGATCCAAATATATTATTATCACAAAGTATATCAAATGCCCATTTGGATTGCACCATTGCGAAGAGCTCGCCGAGACGATCAAAATGAATATATTATTTATCTATACTATAAAGAGTGAGAGATTTGATGTCAAATCCTACACAACAATAAACCTACCCTCACCTCACTAGACGCCCATTTGGGCCCACCCGTAAGGCAGGACGAAGACCAAAAGGGGGGGGGGAGAACGATTCCTTAGTTGTTTCCTAGCTGATTCATCCCATTTTTTCTCACCACGTTTCCTAGCCGTACCCGCCGGACCCACCCCTTCCCCACACTCATCCTTGCCCATAATTATCGCTCACCATTTATCACTGTCAATAATTATCGCTCACCACTTATTTCCGTCCATAATTGTCGCTCACCATTTATCCCCACCCATAATTATCGCTCACCATTTATCACTGTCAATAATTATCGCTCACCACTTATTTTCGTCCATAATTGTCGCTCACCATTTATCCCCGTCCATAATTATCGCTCACCATTTATCACTGTCAATAATTATCGCTCACCACTTATTTCCGTCCATAATTGTCGCTCACCATTTATCCCCGCCCATAATTGTCGCACACATTTACCTCCTCCGTGATTTCCTGGCGCAGATCCTTGGCACGCAGGGCAATCCACATGTATTTATCCCCTCCATGATTTTCTCGACGTCTGCACCCTATAAATAGAGCGAGGCCTTGCGGCTCCTGCTACCATTCTTGTTCTCGCCTTCCTGCAGCTCGCCGCCCTCGCCTACTTGCACAGCACCGCCGCCATGTGAAGCTTGTGTCAGAAGCCGAGTGCTGCACTGCCGTCCTTTGGCCGCCCGGTTGGGTTCGACGCCTCCATTGTGGACCACCAAAGATGGACGCCAAGTCAAGATTGGGCCCTCCACTAGAGGCCGTCGCCCAGTGCTCCACCCGGCCACCGTGGGCGCCGCGTCCTTGCTATGGCCCCTCCACTTGGAGCCACCACATGCCACCGCCAAGTGCTCCGCCCAGCTGCCATGGATACCTTGCCCTTGCCATGGCCCTTCCGCTCGGGGCCACCAAAGGCCGCCGGTTGGAGCACCACCATGCCGAACGCTGCGGTTGCCGCCCTCTCGGTGGGGCCCCTACCTCGCTTTGGCGGCTGTCGGCGCCTGGCGTGGCCCAAGGCCCTCTGGCACACCTCGCCCTCCACTTCGTCCAATGCGATGGTTTGCATGCCAATCTCTCTCTCCCTCTCGTCCATGAGTTTAACAAAATCTTAAGATAATCATTAAAATTAAACTCAAGTGAAACTTATGCTCTTATGGTTCCTATACTCATCCTTGATTGGCTTGCATATTCTTTATTCCTTGATCTATATCTGTTGCTTGTGAAAATATATCTTTGGGAAAACATGCTATCTAAATGGTTAACGAATGAGAAATGGTATGGTAAGAGAAATCTTGCTCTTTTTGTACAAAGTACTTGGGATGTTTTCTTGCAAAAATTAAAATCAGTGGCCTTACAAAGCTCCTCAAGTGATGCCTTATTCCTACCAAAGCCATATGTTGCTCATATTGAAAACCTTAGATATATGCTGCTTGTTATTGCGTTGAGCTTTGTCAAATTGTTGTGACCCTTGTAAGATACTCTTCATGTTTTTTTGATCAAGATCACGTACACTCCACATACACATGCTAAACTTCTACACTGGAAGTTAGTAATATCCATTCTTCCACCAAATAAATGCTCCATATATTTTATGCATCTCTCTCCAAATATCCTTTGCAAAAGTGACATGGGCTATAGAAAAAGATTTTGGACACATCAAGATCCAAGAAAAAAAGAAATAAAAAAATGCTCATAAAAGCATTGAGCATGAAAAAAAAAGGAAAGAGAAAAAAAAGAGATAGCCATGCTCTTAAAATAAATTCAAAGGAGAAAGATCATACAAAATGGAGTTCTCATACACTTTCCACTTTCCCACACACGTGCACATCTTGATCAGATTGTATGAATAGTTTCTTCTTGGATCCACTCTTTGATTTTGCAATATATGTGATACAAGTATGCTTTACCTTTACTCCTACCTTGAGCTTCACATAAGCCTTTTAGAAGTAGGATAAAGGAAGGCAAATTAATGCCTTGGTGAGGAATAATACACATTGAGCGATCTGAGAGGATCAATTGAGGAGCTAGGTAAGGTTTTGTTTTTGAATTTTTTTTAAAAAACCCAAGTTACTTAACAGAGGAGTGGAGGTGATTTGAATCAAGGCTATTCCATTTCTCAACCATCCAAGATGACATGATAGACACCTCAAAACTCGCAATGTACAGGTATGTCTTGGAATAACTTATATGTTTGCATCATATCAAAAAGGAGTTATGATGTTCCACCTTAGTCTTTGAACTTTACTCGAGGACGAGTAAAGGCTAAGTGTGGGGGAGCTTGTTGACGGTCCTTAAGTACCACTTTTGACCGTCAATTCCTACGAAATACATATGAAATATAAACACCAAACATAGTTATAGGGTTTAATACTAATGAATTCCACGAGTGTTGGTGTTTTGACTTGTCTTGCAGGAAATACCCAAAATGACGCTCTAGGTTTGAGACGGATCCAAATATATTATTATCACAAAGTATATCAAATGCCCATTTGGATTGCACCATTGCGAAGAGCTCGCCGAGACGATCGAAATGAATATATTATTTATATATTTTAAAGCTCAGAATAAATAGATATTGAAATCAGAATTTTAAAGGGCAGTGCTGACGTCAGCATGACGTCAGCACTGCCACTGACGCCGCCAGGCCGGGTCAACGCCAGGCGGGTCCACGGCCATCTGCAGATTCTCCACGCGGGGCGCAGCTGCCAGTCTCGGCATGCACTGCCGCCGCCATGTGAAAGCGCCGAAGCGCGGGGAGGCGGCCGTCCCCTAGGGACGCGTGGCGGCCACGGAGTGGCCGCATCCCGATTTGCGCGCGCGTCCGCAGGAAGCACGGCCGGCCCGGGACACGTGGCGTCGTGGGACTGGAGGCGCTCCGGTCAGGCGCAGCCGGCCCGCGGTTTTTGCCCCGCCCGGCCGGTTTATTCTCCGTCAGCTCCTGGTTTTGCTGCACCGACACGCAGAATACACAGCAGGGCGCGGTTTTCTCTGGTTTTTGACCTTGGGCGCCTGGTTCTTCACGGTTTTCCATGGTTCTGTGCTCCTACCACCTGTGATGAGGTCAGGGGCGCCCTTTACCGACGTTCCCACGTCGGTTGGATACCAGGTGTCGCCAAAAGTTGGATTTAGGGGGGAATATTCCCTAGCATCAAGGGGAGGATCTCCACTACCCCAAGTCTCCTCTCCACTATAAATAAGAGGACCTCCCCCACTCATTCAACACACAAGAAGTGAAGCAAGAGCTCCAATCCTAGATACTATGTAGTGCTATAATAGGTGAGAGGTGAGGCGAGAGTCCGGGAGAAGCCGGGGATGTCGGCTCCTCTCTTCTTCTTGTTCCTCGGCGGGTGCGGCTCAGGTCCGAGTTTCATCCGGGTATTTTCTCTTGTATTTCTGGATTAATATTTATTTAATATAGTTCAAGCTTTACTTTATACTTGTGGGCTCCTTGCTGTGATAAGTGTCTTAGTACTTGCAATGCTAAGATAGTATTTAATTGAGTATACGTGGTGTATAGTCTTTTGAATACCTTGGAGTGCGCCTAGTGCCACAGATTTGTAGTGGTAGCCCCAGGTGGTGACAGCCCTGACGGCCTACGTAGTCCACCACGTGAGAAGTACTAGAGTCAGTAGGACCATTGCTTGGCTTGCTTAGTCCCCTTCGCATCCCTTTCCGGATTTTGACGGTTGAGCGTCCCGAAGCAAGTAATATCGTAAACACCTTGAGCTAATCCTTAATTATCCAGAATACATAGAAATAACCCTCTCTACCTTCTACACAATTATCACTTCTTTTGTCCTTGGTCGATCTTAAATCGTCACTAGTACACACACGTTCTCTGTGGATTCGATACCCTGGAATACTCTCAGGTGAAAGCTACATCGGTATCCGTACGCTTGCGGATTTATCTGTGATTGTTAAAAAATACCAACAGCCGCGTACGCGACGCTTGCCTTGCCTACACCGCTGCCACCGCTTTGTGCTGCAACGCGCACCCCCGCTCTAGCTCCGTTTCGCTTCGTGCCACGAAGCGTGTGCCGCGCCATGCGCTTGTAACCAGGATGCCACGCGTGTTGGACGGCCGTGCCGTGAACAGGGGCCCCTGCTCCATGCACGGCAACCCCACGCTACAACCTAGCTGCCTCGCCATGGTCGCCGCCGCATCGCTAGCACATGCCCTGTTGAGCTCTTGTGCACGCCCTGCCGCGTCACCACCCAACATCGGCCACGGATCGATCCTTTCATCCTCCTTGAGCTACCGCTTTGTTGCAACCCACCGTTGAGCTACTACCTTGCAAGCGCGGTCACCGAAGTACTAAGTCGTATGATCAACAACCTAACTGTTGACACCGGATTTTCGCACCTAACATGCTGAGTCAGATGATGACGTGGTAAGGATGAGGCTGCGCAGTGGACCCGTTGACTGGTCAAGACCGAAGGTGACAAAGAAGGAAGCCGATATCGAAAAGGGGTCCGATGAGGCAGGAGTCCGACCCGATGACGAGTGCAAGAAGAAAGGCGCGTCGGCTAAGAAGGAAGCGTATCAGATTCAGGGACTATTTCCTTTTCAGAAGGCGTATAGGAGTCCCGTTGTATCTTAAAAGTTTAGTTTGCTTTATTTAGTTAGTCTGGTCCGATCAGGACTCTCCATGACCAGGGTATAAATTTGAACCCTCGTCCATTGTAAAGAATAATTCTCACAATCAATACAACCCGGCTTCACGCCAAAACCCTAGTAGTAGTTACCGACGAAGCTCATTGGTGGACGGGCTGCATCAGTTCTGATCTCCGGCTTACCAGTAAGTTAGTCAATTTATCGAACTAGTATAGGCTTTGAATTGAGGCGCATCGCCCTTTCTCGTTTATACTGTTCAACCGATTTATCTCTGGATAATCAAGATTGATATAGATTCCCTACGTCGGAGCTAGATCAATATTGATTATTCAACAGATTATCGTTATCGGACTATACTTTAAGCCTAGATTCCCTACGTCGGAGCTAGGTATCAAGATTAGTCTAGATTCCCTACGTCGGAGCTAGAGTAATCTTGGTTACTAAAGGTAGTCTTTGCGGTTTGTTGAAGTTGCTAGATTGGTTTAGATCTACGCTATGTGAATCAATTCTACTTCTTCAACGGCTTTGAGCATGGGTCTTGGTCCGATTTAAGCAATATTTATCTTACAGCATCGTTCTATGTCCGATCCTGCTTTGTGGTTTAATCTGGTTGTTCTTTGAGTATTGTACTGGTGTAGATTCCCTACGTCGGAGCTGGATCTTTGTAATACGCTTAGATTAATCTTTGACTGTCATGTTTGGTCTAGATTCCCTACGTCGGAGCTAGGTTCATCTTGATTAGTCAAGGGAAGCTTAGATTATGTCTTATTGCTATTTGAATGTTAAGTGTGGTGTAGATTCCCTACGTCGGAGCTGGATCTTGCTTAATTGTTCAGTAGCATATCTTAGAATCAGAACGTATCTGTTAATGTTTTATTTGCTTATGTTGTTTAATCTGATCAACATCTGTGCGAGCATCTTGTTTAATTAACAGGTTGATGAGTCGAGTCTGATTATCTAGCTATCTGATCTGATCATAGTTGGAGAAATCTAGATTCCCTACGTCGGAGCTAGATTTCTCTGAAAAGGCTATAGTCCGATTGGTTGGTTAGATGGTCCGACAAGATGAGTCAAACTGGCAATTAGACAAGATGGACAATGTATCGGCTTACACTGTGATTATTTAATATCTTGTTTCAAGACACAGCTGATCCATTATTTTACATATTGGCCTTGTTATATGCTTTATTTTATTATTCAAAAGGCTGATCTGTTATATCAATCAAGGTCCGATCCCGATTGGTCCGATTCTGAGGTCCGATTTGATGTCTGATTGAGGTCCGATCACACGGTCTGATTGATGTCATCAAAGAGGTCCGATTCTGAGGTCCGATCGTATCGGCCGACACGTGTCTGATTGGGTCTTGGCTAAAATTCGACGTTACTCCATCCTCTGAAATAGAGCCGGCACAATCATAGAGCAATTTAACTGTTTTATTCCCTTGTCAATTTCAGGTCAAATTGACTGGCACGCCGCGAACCTGAACTGGAGTGTAGACTGGCACTGGAGCGAAGCTGATCTCCCCGGTCATCGTGTGCTGCACGCGGGAGATACGTCCGCCGATTTTCCGCGTCAACACATTTTTGGCACGCCCGGTGGGACACGAAAAACAAATTCAAGATGTCGTCGTCTGATGCTGAACAAGAAACTGCAGCAAGACTTGCTGCTGAGAAAGAAGCTGCTGAGAAGGCTAAGAACGACAAGAAGCGACTGAGGTGACCATGCCCATTACAAAGGCCGATCTGTCCAAAGCCCAATTGGATGCAGTTCAGGCCCAGATTGATGCGTTTGAGAAGCTGTGCCTTGGCCAATTCGGGCGTAATCGCTCAGGTCCTATACTCAAAGGTCCTCTCCCGGATCCAGAGTTGATTAAGAAGACAACTGAGGCTCGGGAGCACCAGATTAGCATGACAGAGATGATTCACCAAGCTGTTCATCATGCATTGATCAATCAATCAGGCACTTTGGTGAATTCTTTGGACAATCTCATCAAGAAGGCGGTGGACGATGCTATTTGCTTGAAGGGTCCAGTCTTTATAGCAGATTCTGCAGGAGCATCAGGATCAGGAAGAGGAAAAAAAACTACAGATAATACCATGACCGTTGCTCCACAGATGCCAATTGCTCCACCACCTCCTGTTGAACTGGCCAACGGTTTCCTGTTGATGGCCGATGGAACTATTGTCGGCCCACATGGTGAAAAGTATGCCAGGACTCTGAGCGAACAAGAGAAACAACCTGCAGCTGCAAGGCTACGTACAGAGGTTCCTTCACATCAGCTTATGGTCGGAGATTACAATAACTATGTGATGGACATAGCTGATGGGATGCCACATGGAAATCAACAGTCCGATTGGTCACAAAAGATAGCCGAGGTGATCCAAAATCAATTCGGCTTGAAGCCTAAAGATGAAGCGAGGTTGTATCGGCACCCGTACCCATCTTACTTTGATGCAGTGCCACTTCCTCCACGTTACAGAGTGCCGGATTTTTCCAAATTCTCCGGGCAAGATGATATGACCACCATCGAGCATGTGAGCCGATTCTTGGCTCAGTGTGGTGAGGCTGCCTCAGAGGAGGGACTTCGGCTCAGATTTTTCCCTCTATCACTATCAGGGCCGGCGTTTACCTGGTTTACGTCGTTGCCAGCAGGATCAGTCACAGGGTGGTCCGATATGGAAAAGCAGTTCCATAAGTACTTTTTTTTCTGGTCTCAATGAGATGAAGATCTCTGATTTGATTGCTATCAGGCAGAGGAATGATGAGACCGTCAAGGAGTACATTCAACGGTTCCGTGACACTAGGAATCGATGCTATAGTTTGAAGCTATCTGACATGCAATTGGCCGAGCTTGCATTCCAAGGTTTGCTCGCGCCGATTAAGGAAAAGTTTTCTGCTCAGGAGTTTGAGACATTGGGGCAATTGGTTCAGAAAGTGTCAGCTCATGAGGTCCGATATCAGGAGATGAAGCGCATGAAGTTTTCTAAACAAGTATCTTATCTCTCTGATACTGAAGAAGAAGCTGATGTTAACATAGCTGAATGGACTAAATCCAAGAAGCCAGTGTCGCTCCCGTGGATCAAACAGAATCCTGAGAAGTTTGGTTTTGACATAACAAAGGCCGATAAGATTTTTGATTTGTTGCTCAGTGAGAAGCTTATCCAGCTTTCTCCAAATCATTCAATTCCATCGGCCGATGAGTTGAAGAAACGTAAATATTGCAAATGGCACAACTCGACATCTCACGAGACCAATGAATGCAAAGTGTTCAGAAGGGAGATCCAATTGGCTATTGAGTCAGGCAAGATCAAGTTTGAAGACAGTAAGAAAGCCATGAAGATCGATGGTCATCCCTTTCCCAATAACTTTGCTGATTTCTCCTTTTCTGTTAATATGGTTGATGCTAATGAAAAGGGGAAGTTCAAGGTGCTTACATCGGACCACGCCAAGAGTTCTGGTGCCGTTGATCCTGCTGTTCAAGTTACTGTTGAAGAGCTACGCCGGAATCATCAGGCGTTTGGGCGTGAATTTAATGCTCCTGGTGGATATCGGCCGCGTGTGACTTCCCAAATGTTGATCAACAAATACAAGAGGCAGCAAGCAGCAGCCCGGGCGTGGGAAGAACGCGAGGAACGGCGACGTCAGAGGCGTGAATATCAAGCAAGGCGCCTTGATGAAGAGTTTGATGATCGGCGCCGACGTGATTACAGGTCCGATGGCCGACGCCGATATGATGAGTGGTCCGATGACCGACGCCGGTATGATGACAGGTCCGATGGCCGGCGCTGGTTTGATGATAGAGTTGATAGTCGCCGGCAGTATGATTATAGGTCCAATTGGTATACGGATGAACGTCAAGATTACGACAGATACAACCAGGATGATGATCATTGGGGGTGTCCTTTCTTCGTATTCTGCTGGAATGAGAAGCTTAGACTGCCATCGAAAGCACATTGTCCGGAATGCAGCTTCCAGTATGAAGAATACAGAGCTTCCAAGAGAGGCCGACGATCAGTTCATGAACGGATCGGCGTCAGGATCGATGATCATCATCAAAGAGATGAAGGCCGGGTTAACACTCATGGCCACAAAAATAATGAAGGCCGGGCTGATGCTCATGGCCCTGAAAAAATGGAAGAGAAGGCTCCAGTTCAAAATCGGACTGAAGAACCTCCAATGAGGCCTGGACAGTGGTGCCCATCAGGGATTTCCAAGTCCAAGAAGAGACGTGTGCAACGCTTGCGCTATAACGAACAGATTCAGGAGCAAGAGTTGGCAAAAGAGAAGAAGTGGCGCGTCAAGATGGCCAATGATGATGAAGCAAGCACATTGGCCGCAATAAATATGGTTTTGGTGTTGCCGTCCGATTTCGCTGCTCCTGATGAACAAGACGACCATGAGGTCGATTATGAACTGGAAGAAGCCGCTGCATGCTTGGTTCTTGATTCAGAGAGGGCGGTTTTTGAAAAGCCAAATGCAAATGGGTATCGGCACCTGAAGCCTCTGTACATCAAGGGATATGTTGATGGAAAGCCGATGACCAAGATGCTGGTTGATGGAGGAGCTGCTGTCAATCTCATGCCATATTCCACGTTCCACAAGTTGGGTAAAGGGATTGATGATCTGATTAAGACCAATATGACGCTTAAGGACTTTGGTGGGAACGTTTCAGAGCCTCGGGGGGCAATTCATGTTGAATTGACCATCGGCAGCAAGACATTGCCGACTACCTTTTTTGTGATTGATGGCCAAGGTTCCTACAGCATGCTCCTCGGACGTGATTGGATCCATGCTAATTGTTGCATACTATCCACAATGCACCAATGTTTGATCCAGTGGCAAGGCAATAAGGTGGAGATTGTCCCGGCTGATGATTCGGTTAGCATTGCTACAGCTGAGTCAACAATTTGGGAATTTGAAGGAGTTGAATGCCTGTCAGGAAAGGTGTGGGATGGTGACTTCCTCAAGGTGTCCGATCAAGGACTAAAGCCGATCCAAGCAGTCGGCTCTGAGACTTTGTTTTAAATGGATGATTATGTAGGAGATTTTAAAGGCCGATATGGTTAATGAGTTCTTTCAAATATGTATTTGATAGTTCTTCTTATAAATTGAATCGGCCTGATTATTGTTTCGCCTTGGGGGGCAAGGTTCGAGTGTGTTTATCCAATAATACTACCTTAGTGTTTAGGTAGATTTGTAAAGCCGATGCTACGCGTCAGGCTTGAAAGCCGATGAAAAATCGCCTTAAGGACAAAAGGGTAAGAGCCGATGCGATATGCATCGCTTTAAGGATTATATACAACAAAAAAGAGTGTATTATATCGCTAAGCCACTCGATGGCGGAGCAGGCTATCAATGTATCAGATCGTTTGGCAAGACAGATAAATCTCAATGTTCAAGGCTGCAGGTATTTAACTATCGAGTCAAGAGCAGTCTGACGGATCTTGTCAACATCAGCAATGATCTTGGCATCAGCTTCAGCATTCCCTTCTACAGGCTTGATTGTCTTGTGGATCTCTTTGGCCGCCTTGATATGGATCTTGTAATCCTCTTCAGCCTTTGCCTTCAAAGCCGGGATGTCATCAAGCTCTTTTGTCTTAGCCTGGATGCTTGATCGGACTTGGATGAGTTCCTGTTCCAATTGCTGTTCTCTGGTTCGCAGGATCTCAAGTTCCGACTGGATAGAAGCAGGACGAGCCGATAGTTCTTTGATCAGTTTGGTTGACTCATCAGCTTGGGCACGTTTTTCATCCCTGGCTTTGGTCAAGTCCTGCTGAGAAGTCCGATCATTGATTCGGCGGTTGGCTTGCAACACTGGGAAGGAGTGGCCTTCTATGTATGCCGCTGGAATCAATGCTTCCTCCAGGTCTGACGGAAGTTGGCCCCTTAGAGTTTTGATGATCTGACGAATCGGCTCTGCATCCTGGACGAGGTCGATGATATCTTGGTGAAGAAGGGCAGATATGTCAAGCAATTTTGCCTTCACTTCGTCAGATAGCAAGTTTTGCCCAGAGCTGATCTCTTCCTCTTCAGCTTGCAGCCGATCGAAATCAACCGATATGGTCTGGCTGGTTTGAGGAGTATCTTGAGCCTGCAAAAGAAATGATTAGATATAATGACAAGAGAGCTGATACGATTATGTCAGGCTAGAAAGTTTACTTGTTTCCAGGCTAGTTCCTGCTCGGGTCCGATCAAAGGGTTATTGCTGCCTTGGATGTTAGCTTGGGCGATTTCAAGATCCGTCAAGACATCCTGGATGATTTGCTAGAAGAAAGAAAATAAGAACAAGTTGGATATCAATTATTGAATAAGTCGGCTGATAATTACCGTTGCTTCTAGGTCAGGGAGTTGGATCTGTGGAGGAGTTCCTGGTTGATCTCCTTGAGGGCCCTGGCTTGATTGTGCTTGTTCTTCTTGGTGTAGCAAGCCTGGTTGATGAGGTGAACCAGTTATTGTTCTCTCAGATGAGGATGAGTGAGGCGAACGGGCCTGTGCCGGGCTTGGTTGCATCTGAGCTGGGCTTGGTGATCGTTCTGGGTTCGATTCTGGTAATTCCTCGGCCGATGGGCTTGAAGACTCGTCCGGACTCGGCTGGCGTGCAGAAGATTCTCCGATGACCTGAGCTTGCAGAGAGGGTTAGTTTTAATAAAGAGAGAAATCAAATTCATGAAGTTCTTGAACTTGCCAGAGCAGTCTTCGGGCGTTTTGGAATTTTTGAGGACATCTGCTTCTTCCTTTTTCTGCTGTCGCCGTATGCCGATAGAAGCTTGCCGATGGTGGGAGAGTCACAGCCGATCCATGGATCTGGCGAGACATTGCTGTAGACGACTTGTTTCCCCGATCGAGTTAATGTTGGAGGGGTACGATCGACATCCTGGTAAAGAATTGGTTAGTAAAATAAAGTTATGTAGAGGAAGGGAACGGATTCACAAGTATTACCTCTGGTTTGCCCTTGAAAGTAGGCAGCAACTTCTGGACATAAGTTTTGCAGGCGATGCAGAATAGGTGTCGATGCCATTCGGCCCACCATATGTTGAAGGTCTGATGAGTTACAAGGCCGATTGCAAAGGTGTCCAAATTGGTTTTATCAATGGGAGGCTCAAGTCCCAGAAGACGATCCCATTCCAAGCCTGAATCAACTTTTCCCCTTGGGAAAACCCGATCGGCCAAGATTAAGTAGGGTGGAAGCTGTCCGATACCAAATTGACGAGCAGCCAGGTTTGGATGATAGTATTCATAGGTTGATTGCCCTGGCTTGCTCTGACTGAGGCCGATCGGAAGAAATTGAGCATTAATGCAAGTTCGGAAAATTGTCAGGGCTTCTGAATCTGCCTCTACAATCATCTTGAATCTGAATTTGTAGGGCAGCTCGTATTCATCAGTATGATGGTACAGGAACCAGAGCATTTTGTCGTCAGTAATACCTCTATAAAGGAGTGCAAAGTATTTGGAAGATTCTTTGCTTGATAACTTCTCAGCAGGGAAACCCATAGCAGCTTCACCAAGTGAGGTACATCGGCGCCAGGTGATCTCCTCTGATTCAGGCTTGTTATCTGGGAATCTCATCTTTAGGAGATCTACTTTGACGGTCTTGCTCAGATGTAACACTAACCATATCTGAATAAACCACCACGGCCCGCCAAGGTTAGTGATGGGTGATCCAGTCCTCAGGCGCTTGGCGACTTGATGAAGTAGATTGTATACTGCTCCCAGGAGAAGTTGACCAAGGCTGATGACATGGTCACTTACCAGCAATTCGGCCAGGTGTTGGAAGTTGGCCGTTGGACCAAGGGTGGTACCGCAAAAGAAGAATCTGTCCAACCACATGTTCAGAAAGGCCGTATGCTCACGGTCAGTCACAGATCCGGTCCGATGATTTTTCTCCATATATCCTGTCCAGCCGCCACAGTTCTTGGTCTTAAAATGGTGTTTGGGCTTGATGTTGAGCCGGGAGGGACGTTTGTCGCCAGTGACATTGAGGCCGAGAAGCATGACTACATCAAGTAGTGTTGGGGTCATCGGACCATGTCCAAAGAGGAAGGCATTCAATGCATCGGACCAAAAGTGTGATGCAGCAATCAAGAGATTCTCATTCTTAGCAATGTGTCCGATGCTAAGACCAATACACTGGGCGATATCTAATCTATCCCAGATTGCAGACTTGGAGGCCGACACTCTCAAGTACCAATTCTTCCATCCAGGTAGAACTGTCGGCCAAGATCGAAAAGCATTCTTCCAATCATCCAAATCAAAACCCGAAGTCTTGAATGGGATCCGGTGGGTTTCCAGATTAATGAATTCAGTGGGGTCTGGGTCTCCCATTGGACCAAGAAGGTAGGCCCCTTGATAGTTGCCTACGGGGATTAGGGTTTGAATGCGAGCGGCCTAAAAAGGAAGATGCGAAATAAAAACGAGTTTGGAGAAGCCGAATCTAATGCGGAACTTAAAATGGATTCAGATTTGGTGAAATACCTCCGGGATTGGACAACGCGTTTCTCCTGCTGGATCTGCATGTGCCGAGGAAGAACTTGAGGCAAAGAAGGTTGATGGGGAGGGGGTTGAAGAGCTTGTTGCTGCCGCCATCGTCGAGGACATGACCGCCGCCATTGTTGAGCTCATGACCCCAGCCATAGTGGGAGGCATGGCAGATGGAGAACTCGCTGGAGCAGATGCAGAGGTGGAAGCGGACATAGAAGAATGAAGGGCGCCCATAGAGGATGATTGCGCCATTTGAAGCAGTTTTTGGTGTAAGTTCGAGTGAATGTGAATGGCCACTCGGGAGAGAGGAGGAAGAAGATGAGCAGTACGGGTTCTTGGCGAGGAAGGAGAAGTGTACAGTGGGGCCACCGGCAGTGATTTTATAAGGTGAAAACGGTCATGGTCCGAAGATTGAGGAGCCGCGCAGTACAGAGATGGAAAGTTTCGGCACGAAAATCGGTGGAGAAGTTACGATTGCAGATACGAATTTTGGAACAAAATGATATTTTATTCCAAAATTGGGGGGCATGTGTTGACACCGGATTTTCGCACCTGACATGCTGAGTCAGATGATGACGTGGTAAGGATGAGGCTGCGCAGTGGACCCGTTGACTGGTCAAGACCGAAGGTGACAAAGAAGGAAGCCGATATCGAAAAGGGGTCCGATGAGGCAGGAGTCCGACCCGATGACGAGTGCAAGAAGAAAGGCGCGTCGGCTAAGAAGGAAGCGTATCAGATTCAGGGACTATTTCCTTTTCAGAAGGCGTATAGGAGTCCCGTTGTATCTTAAAAGTTTAGTTTGCTTTATTTAGTTAGTCTGGTCCGATCAGGACTCTCCATGACTAGGGTATAAATTTGAACCCTCGTCCATTGTAAAGAATAATTCTCACAATCAATACAACCCGGCTTCACGCCAAAACCCTAGTAGTAGTTACCGACGAAGCTCATTGGTGGACGGGCTGCATCAGTTCTGATCTCCGGCTTACCAGTAAGTTAGTCAATTTATCGAACTAGTATAGGCTTTGAATTGAGGTGCATCGCCCTTTCTCGTTTATACTGTTCAACCGATTTATCTCTGGATAATCAAGATTGATATAGATTCCCTACGTCGGAGCTAGATCAATATTGATTATTCAACAGATTATCGTTTATCGGACTATACTTTAAGCCTAGATTCCCTACGTCGGAGCTAGGTATCAAGATTAGTCTAGATTCCCTACGTCGGAGCTAGAGTAATCTTGGTTACTAAAGGTAGTCTTTGCGGTTTGTTGAAGTTGCTAGATTGGTTTAGATCTACGCTATGTGAATCAATTCTACTTCTTCAACGGCTTTGAGCATGGGTCTTGGTCCGATTTAAGCAATATTTATCTTACAGCATCGTTCTATGTCCGATCCTGCTTTGTGGTTTAATCTGGTTGTTCTTTGAGTATTGTACTGGTGTAGATTCCCTACGTCGGAGCTGGATCTTTGTAATACGCTTAGATTAATCTTTGACTGTCATGTTTGGTCTAGATTCCCTACGTCGGAGCTAGGTTCATCTTGATTAGTCAAGGGAAGCTTAGATTATGCCTTATTGCTATTTGAATGTTAAGTGTGGTGTAGATTCCTTACGTCGGAGCTGGATCTTGCTTAATTGTTCAGTAGCATATCTTAGAATCAGAACGTATCTGTTAATGTTTTATTTGCTTATGTTGTTTAATCTGATCAACATCTGTGCGAGCATCTTGTTTAATTGACAGGTTGATGAGTCGAGTCTGATTATCTAGCTACCTGATCTGATCATAGTTGGAGAAATCTAGATTCCCTACGTCGGAGCTAGATTTCTCTGAAAAGGCTATAGTCCGATTGGTTGGTTAGATGGTCCGACAAGATGAGTCAAACTGGCAATTAGACAAGATGGACAATGTATCGGCTTACACTGTGATTATTTAATATCTTGTTTCAAGACACAGCTGATCCATTATTTTACATATTGGCCTTGTTATATGCTTTATTTTATTATTCAAAAGGCTGATCTGTTATATCAATCAAGGTCCGATCCCGATTGGTCCGATTCTGAGGTCCGATTTGATGTCTGATTGAGGTCCGATCACACGGTCCGATTGACGTCATCAAAGAGGTCCGATTCTGAGGTCCGATCGTATCGGCCGACACGTGTCTGATTGGGTCTTGGCTAAAATTCGACGTTACTCCATCGTCTGAAATAGAGCCGGCACAATCATAGAGCAATTTAACTGTTTTATTCCCTTGTCAATTTCAGGTCAAATTGACTGGCACGCCGCGAACCTGAACTGGAGTGTAGACTGGCACTGGAGCGAAGCTGATCTCCCCGGTCATCGTGTGCTGCACGCGGGAGATACGTCCGCCGATTTTCCGCGTCAACACTAACCTAGAGCTATCTTCTGTCCCTACCTTGTTTTCTAGTATATAATACTAGCTGTTTAATCTGCTTTTAATATAAAAACCAATTGCTCTAATATCATTAATTTAAACCAGTGCTGCTTGTAGCTAGTTTGGAGTTATTTGGATCTTCTAAATTGGCTTTTATTGGTGTTTTTACATTAGATGTAATGCTCGTTATTTATTTTCGCGTCGCATCTCGTGTATGTTGTAGACCTACCCGAAGACCCGACCTGCGACAACCTGAAGGGAGGCCTCAACCCCAACTACTCCAACGAGACAACTTCAACGACTACCGCGCAGGTGTCATGTCACTCCCAACCATGTAGATCCTATGCATGCTTAGAATGCTATTGCTTTATTATTAATACTTGATGGATGAATTGCATAGACAATCTTTTAGCCATGCCTTGTTTGATTATATCCTGATTGCTTGAATTACCTATCTTTGGGACTGGCTACAGACCCCTAGCTAGTCTCCTATACTTACTATCCATATTATTTTGACACTTTGAGATATGGATGGAATTCTGGAACTTGTGGTTATGGATGGATATTCTGGCGTGTGTTTTGGGTGAGTGTGATCCTTTGATGTGTTATGGCAGGAGCGAGCCGTGTGGTTACTTTGGAACACTTGGATAGGGGAGGTGTGTTCTGGACCCTCTCACTAGCCGGTGTGTCGTACGGGTGGAGTTGTTGAGGTGCTTGCTCCCTGCCCTTAAGGACCGCCGTCAGTTTAACCATGTTTCGTTGGACTATTTCCATACAAACTGTTCACCTTGTTATGGGCGGGGTTCGGTCCGAGACTAGCGGTGGATAGCGTTCAGCCTGTAGGCGGACCGGTGTGATCATGTATGGAGGTGCGGCTTCGACCTACTCCGGACAATACGTCGCCCCGGTTGGGCCGGGGATGGTTTCACAGCTTCGAGGACCTTCGCTGGACGGTGTGCCCTGCAGACGAAGGACATTTCTAGACTCGAGGAAACAGGCGAGTGCTATCCACTGTCTAGGTTCTTCGGCCGTTAGGTAGGGTTTGGCGGGGCTGATGCCCCTTCCGGCCCTATTCGGGCAGGTCAATTGTACAACCTCTGCAGAGTGTTTTAAACCTATAGCTATAGTCCGTGTCCACTGGTTATGGACAGTCCTCTGATCTGTTACTCTGACTAGACTTATATATATTCTCTTCTTCTCCTCCTATGTGAGAGTGAGCCCGGCTGATGCCGTTGAGATGTGGGGATAGGAGCTGGTGACCCCACATCGCAGATGAAAGATGGGTGCTGGATCTTGGGATGAGATTCAGTGTTTGGTGATGACTTCCTTGACCTGGGGCGTGGACCCCGGAGGTGTGGACCTCGGAGGTGTGAACCTCAGAGGTGTTGACCTCGTGCTATTTCTGCATTCCTTGTTGTTGCTGCTGCCGCTGCTGCTGCATAAACTTACTACAGCCATATATAGGCTTATCCATGCATACTAGAATATATCCACCGCTTTTGCTCTTTGTTGGGAAGCTGACATGACCTACCCGCTTATCGAGTAGATGGTGGCGTTACAGGTTCAACCGACTACAACTTGAAGCTGGATGGGAAGACTAGGGTGTTGTCCTTCGCTCAAGCTGCCTGTTGGATATGGAGAACCACTCGCTTGATGCGCTGCGCTTCGTAGGATTTTCTCTTGTTTGATTTAGTCCCATTGGACTTGTACTGGCTTATGCCATGATGATGTATGATATATGTATGTAATATTACTTTTCTTCTTTTGCTTCTGCTTTTGTATGGATTTGTACTACCTGAGACAGGGATTGCACATGATAGCCGCTTCCTGGGACTATCACCGAGGTGCAGAGGGTCAGATTCTCAGAAATGAGAATCCGGTCCATTTCAAGAACTCTGTTGAATCCCCCTGGCGCAGTTGGTAAAGGCCCAATCATGTCGAGCCCCCAGCAAGCGAACGGCCAAGTTGATAGTATCGTGATGAGCTTGTAGGCTGGGACGTGTTGTTGCTTGGTGAAGAATTGACATCCTTGGCACCTTCGGACTAGTTCCTCAGCATCAGCCAGTGCGGTAGGCCAATAGAAAGCTGCCCTGAAGGCTTTACTCACGATGGTCCAGGAGGACGCGTGGTTGCCGCAGATTCCTTTGTGTATCTCCTCCAAGATGTCCTTGTCGTCTTCTCGAGAAACACACTTCATGAGTACATTAGAAGTTGTGCCTCGTCTGTAGAGCTTGTCTCCGACTAGTACATAAGTCTTGGCGCGTCGTGTAATTTGCTCAGCTTCTGCCTTATCAGAGGGTAATTTGTGATCCTTGATGTAGTCGATGAAAGGAATTCATCAGTCCACGTCCACCATCATAACCTCCCGGCTAGGCTCAGAGGGCCCAGGATCGGTGGTGGGGGGTGGTGGTGCCTACTCCGGTATGGATGGCTTGTGGAGTTCATGGACGAAAGCCCCCACTGGAACTTGAGCTCGAGTAGATCCCAGCTTCGACAATATGTCTGCAACAACGTTGTTGTCGCGGATGACGTGATGGAACTCGAGACCAGAGAACTTATTCTCGAGTTTGCACACCTCAAGACAATACGCATCCATGTTGTCCTTGTTGCGATCCCAGGAGTCGTTGACTTGGTTGATGACCACCAGGGAGTTGCCATAGACCAGTAGTCGCTTTATGCCAAGTGAGACTGCCAGACGGAGCCCATGTAGAAGAGCTTCGTATTCAGCTTCATTGTTGGACACCTTCCAGAAGATCTGCAGGACATATTTGAGCTACTCGCCCTTGGGGATATTAGGAGTACTCCCACGCCAGCGCCTTCGAGCTTGAGGGAACCATCAAAGTACATGGTCCAGTGTTCAGGGCGCTCAGCCGATGTAGGAACCTGATTCTCCCGCCACTCCGCGATGAAATCCAACAATGCTTGAGACTTGATTGCATTTCGTGGTCGGAATTCCAGAGACAAGGTGCCGAGCTCAACTGTCCACTTGGATATCCTGCCTGTGGCGTCACGGTTGTGTAGTATTTCACCGAGTGGGTAGTCCGTGACCACAGAGATCGTGTACTCCTGAAAGTAGTGCCGCATCTTGCGCGAGGTGAGTAGTATTGCATAAAGTAGCTTCTGGACCGGTGGATACCTGGCCTTGGATTCTGACAACACCTCACTGATGAAGTACACAGGCCGCTGCATTTTGTATGCATGGCCTGTTTCCTGTCATTCGACGATGATAGCCGTGCTGACGACGTTGGTGGTTGCGGCTATATAGAGCAGTAGATCTTCGTTGGGTTGTGGCGCCGTGAGGATCGGTGGCTTGGATAGAAAGTCTTTGAGCTATTGTAGAGCTTGATCAGCCTCCGCAGTCCACATGAAATTCTCTTGCCACTTGAGTAATTTGAAGAAGGGAAGCCCCCGTTCTCCAAGCCTTGATATGAATCGGTTGAGGGCCGCCATGCATCCAGTCAGCTTCTGGGATGGTAGCTGAAGCGTGCATCTCGGTGATGGCGGAGACCTTCTCAGGGTTTGCTTCAATGCCACGGTGGCTGATGATGAACCCGAGTAGTTTTCCCGACGGTACGCCAAAGACGCACTTAGTGGGATTGAGCTTCCATTGGTACTCCGGCAAGCTTGCGAAAGTCTCTTCAAGATCGTCGATGAGAGTGTCGGGATTTTTGGTCTTGGCGACCACATCATCCATGTACGCTTCGACGTTCTTGTTGAGTGGCCTCTTGAAACAAGCCTGGATAGCTCGCTGGTAGGTAGCGCCGGCGTTCTTCAACCCGAACGACATCATTGTATAGCAGTAGGCGCCGAACGGGGTGATGAACACGGTCTTCTCTTGATCTTCTTCTTTGATCGCTGTCTGGTGATACCCCAAGTAGCAATCGAGGAAGCAGAGCAAAGCACAGCCGGTCATGGAGTCGATGACTTGACCAATCCGCAGGAGACCGAAGGGATCTTTAGGGCAGTGCTTGTTGAAGTCTGTGTAGTCGACACACATCCTCGACTCATTGTTGTTCTTCTTCTTGACAAGGACGGGATTTGCAAGCCACTCAGGATGGAATACTTCCTTGATGAAGCCTGCCGCGAGTAGTTTTGCAAGTTCCTTCTTGATGGCTTCCCTGCGATCCTGGGCAAATCGTCGTAGGTGCTGCCTCTTTGGCATAGCCTTAGGATCGACGTTGAGGGAGTGCTCGATCAGCCTCCTGGGCACCCCTGGCATGTCCGCTGGTTTCCACGCGAAGATGTCTCGGTTGGCTCGGAGGAAGCTGACGAGCGTGTCTTCCTATTTGGGGTCGAGGCTAGTGCTGATCATTATAGTCTTGCTGCTATCACCGGTGCCAAGGTCGACGGCCTTGAGTTGGACTTCGTTAGTTGGCTTGACCTTGTTTGCTCCGTCACTCTTCTCAGGAATCTCGAGTTCATTGGGAGCGACCTTTTTTGACGCGGCGAAGTCCTGTATCATTGAGTTAGGTACCTGAGAGGTAGCAGCGAATTCCACGGCTTCTGTGTCGCAGTCGTAGGATCTCTTCAAATCCCTTTGCAGTGCGAGTACTCCTTTAGGTCCCGGCATCTTGAGTACGAGGTACACGTAGTGCGGGATAGCCATGAATTTGGCCAGAGCGGGCCGGCCGAGGATGGCGTGGTAGGATGTCTTGAAGTTAGCAACCTCGAACTTGACGTACTCGGTGCGGTAATGCTGCTTGGTCCCAAAGGTAACTGGCAAAACCACCTGTCCGAGGGGTACAGCCGCGTTGCCTGCGACGATGCCGTAGAACGGTGAGCTCGTCTTGGTGAGCATATTGGCGATGTCAAGGCCCATCTTCTTCAAGGTCTTGGCGAACAGGACATTGAGGCTGCTGCCACCGTCGATGAGTACCTTGGTGTGTCTGGAGCCTGCGACTACTGGGTCGAGTACTAGTGGATAGCGTCCTGGCTCGGAGAAGCTTGTCCACTGGTCCGCCCGTGAGAAGGTGATGGGAACCTCAGACCACTTGAGGAAAGTGGGAGTAGCGGGCTCGATAGACATGATCTCTCGGAGGTGTAGGTTCTGGGAGCGCTTGGTCTGCCCTTCGCCAAATATGACGTTGACTGTGTGGTTGGTGTCTTGGAAGCCACCATCTGCATCTTCATCTTGTTTGTCTTTGCCCTTACGATCCCGTGGGTTTTGAGGTTCTGGAGCATTTTTCACAGCCTTGTGCAGTTGGAAGCACTCTATAGCGGAGTGCTTACCTTGTGGATGGTACGGGCACTGCTTTTTGAGCAGGTCATTGAAGGAAGTGTGCTCCGAGTTCTTCTTGTTGCCCTTGGCTGGTTGGTCCATTGCCACGACAGTAATGTCTGGCTTGCGCTTGCGGTTCGGGGTACCCGAGTAGTTGTTTTTGTTCCCACGGTTGTTCGGGTTCTTCCCTTTTCCGCC
The DNA here is from genome assembly GCA_004135705.1 of Alloteropsis semialata. Classification (NCBI taxonomy): domain Eukaryota; kingdom Viridiplantae; phylum Streptophyta; class Magnoliopsida; order Poales; family Poaceae; genus Alloteropsis; species Alloteropsis semialata. Next base: position 51,433,980 of record CM014272.1, read on the forward strand.
GCCGTTGTTCTGGTTGTGGGCACGGTGAGGCTCATACTTGTTGAGTTCTTTGTCTTCCTCATCGGCCCACTCCTGAACCATGGACTTGAGAGCGGTGATGGTGCGCGGCCGCCGTCGACCGAAGTCTTTGTAGGTCTAGCGGTCGTAGAGGCCTTATTGGAAGCAGTCGATGACTTCTTTTTCGCTGACATCTACGACAGTAGCGCGCTTGTCGAAGAATCGGTGCATGTAGTTGCAGAGAGACTCGTTGTTCTTCTGCTTTACTTGTGCCAAGTCCATCCTGTTGCCAGTGCGGCCCATTGCGCCGGTGAAGTTGCTGGTGAATTCCTTCTTGAGATCGGTCCATGTGTCGATGGATCGCTTCTCAAGGTTTTCAAGCCAGGTGAGTGGTGCTTGCTCTAGGCACATGGGGAAATAGAGACACTTGGTGTCGTCATCTCCTCTAGCGGTCTCGATGGCTAGGGAGTAGCAGCGGAGCCATTGCTTGGGGTCCTGCTTGCCGTCGTACTTGGATATGCTGACGGGTTTGAATTTTGCAGGCAGCATGAATCCCCTGAGGTGCCTAGAGAAGGCTGGGAAATCGTCAGCGTCAGTTGCTTCTTCCACTTCGTGAGCACGGCGTCTGGCGAAAATCGTGTCGCGGGCATCGTATGTGCGCCTAGAGTTGATGACGTCCCGGAGGTCGCTAGCGCCCCGGCCCCCGTGGGCACCGCCGCCGGGGTTGGGTTCGCCTCCTGGAGCTCCTCTGCCATGGCCGCGGTTGCGACTTCCCTCCGGAGCTCCTCTGTTACCGCTTGCCTCTGGTTGTTCTTGATTGCGATTGCCTCGCCCGCGATTCCCGTCGTGGCCACCGCGGCTGCTGCCATGGTGGCTTTGCTCGCGATCGACGCTGCGGATGCGGTGGCGTTCGTCGAACATGATGTAAGCCCTCTCGGCAAGTTGTGCGACTACTCGAGTAGCATGGTCCTGTGGCATGGCTCGACCAATGAGGTTGATCGAAGCCACACACGCCTCCGGGGTGTTGTGAGGTCGCTCCTGTACTGCCGCGAGGGTCTCTTCCAGGTTCCTGACAGGGAGATTGGCTGCGAGGTGTCAACGACGCTCTGTGCGCTTCTGGTTCCTGGTGAGACGTATATTGCGGTTTTCTGCTGTCTCCGGGGGGTCGGTTTGAGGTGTGACTTCATCAACAGAGACGTCTTCCGGGTAGCGCTCGATGATGTTGCGAGGGTTGCGACCCTGGTTGGCGTCCCCTTCATCATCTTGACCGGTAATAACCGCGAAGACTTGGCAACTTGGAGAGTAGCTTCCAGAGCTTGAAGTGGCGATCTCTGTGTCGCCTCCCTCCTCGTAGATGGTTGCCAATGGTGCTCCCTCTTGGTAAGGAAGCACCTCAAGGCAGGCGATGAGACGAGAGTCGTGGTACTTGGCTAGAGCAAGGGGCTTCTGGTCCGGCCAGTTGACGAATCTGCCTTCTGGTGTTGAGGTAATGACCAGGCCACGGGCGGGTCCGGTCAGGGGCTTCTCCTCGAGCGGGTTTGAGTAGTAGTCGTCATCCAAGTCCGAGTAGTACTCGAGCTCGAGGTACTTCCGGGATTTCGGATTTTGGGCAGTGCGGCCTGATAGGCGGCGCTGGCGTTGCAGAGACCGAAGAGGAGTCGCCGTGGTGACGAGTCCGAGTTGCATAATGGCTCGAAAGCCAGCTCGCGCAGCTTGGAACAACTGGAGGTGGAACCCGAGTAGTACTCGGATTCAAGCTCGTGCCCTCGGACCAAATCAGAAAGCGAAATTTCACCGAAAATTTCGACGAGATCTTCAACTGAGCTTGTTGAGAGCGTCATGGGTGTAGTCTTCTTTTCCAGGGCCGGCGCAAGGTGACGCTGGAAGGATCCAGTGCCATTGGCAATGCAAACCCAGGAGCCGAAGACGAAGGTGTCGCCTTGCTTGAAAGCGACGGTGGGCTTGATGATGACTTGAGCCATCGAGTTCGCCAGCGGATCTTCGACGAGATCCCCTACCTGGCATGCCAGCTGTCGGTGTTTAGACCCGGCAACCTACCGAGGGGGGTGCCCGAGGTAGATGATGGTGGGGCTCGCCTAGATCAGGAACTCGATGGTGAGACACACGGCACACAATTTAGACAGGTTCGGGCCGCAATATGCGTAATACCCTACGTCCTATATGCTGCGTATCGCTTGATTGATTGCGTGATTTGCGTATTGAGTAGGCGGGGACCCTGCCTCGCCTTATATTGGGGCGGAAAGGCAGGGTTACAAGTCAGTTTGGGTACAGGAGTACTAGTCGAGTACGACTAGGAGAAGGCTATTGCGAGTACAATGTGTGCTTTCCTATTCTAGTACTAATCCTGTATTGCCTTGTGGAGCACGCCGTCTTGTACCGCGGTCCACATGTCAGAGTAGCCCTGGTGGCCAGTTCCCTGTACGGGCATGGCCATCCTCGATGGTGGGCCCATAGATGTTTGTACGACACATAGTGAGGGGCTGCCACAATGAGAACTAGTTGAAAGCTTTTTTTTTTTTGATACACTAGTAAAAATCACTGTGTCGCCATACCGAGAGTTTCCCTTCTCTACCTTATTTACTTCCACATTTTTTATTGCACTTACATTCTACGTTTACATTTTCTAAAATTTCCATGTGCAATTTATGGGATTGCCATGTGCAAATCTTTTTACGAAAGAGGTAGCAGCACATAAAAAAAATCTAGTGCACATCTAAGTTGAAGTTTGGATAGATTTCTATAGTTGCGTGAAGCCTTAGTTTTTATAACACCAATTTAATTGTCCCTCGTAGGGTGGCATGGTCCTTTCATAGTCAAACACTCAAATCAAAGCCATTTAAGTTTGGTTGCTTTTATTTAAGATAAAGGATGCAAAGCCGGTCTCTATATCCACGCGTGGATATATAGGACCAAAAGTTACAAGAGTACTTAGACTCAGAATCACTACAAGGGTACTTAGACTCCAAATCTCTAACTGAAATACAAAAGGCAGAAAAAATTAGAAATACTAGATTTCAAAATTCTTCCGCATCCCGCTTCAACAATGTGGCAACAATCCTTCGCAACTCCTATCTACACATCATGACCAAATCAGGCACCACCATCCTCCAATCTAACCCTAGTGCCGCCATCCCTAAGATTCCAAAACGATGCCCCATGAGGATTGCGACGTCAACACGCCGCCGCCGCCGGAACTAATAGTTCTTCAGTTTTCACCTGGAAATATCTTAGGGATATTGAGGTCCTCACGACAACGCCTTCAAGAAGGAAAATAATGCACTATGGCACCGTCATTGCCGGCAACAGTCAAAGACCGAGCATTGCTTTCTCTTAAGAACCATCACAACCTGACGAACACTGACCGCCATCGTTGCCGCTACCCTGCAAGTCTGCACAGATCCCCAGCGGCGCGTCCGCCACCTAGCGGCCATTCGCCGCTGTGGCCATGGTATGTCAGGGACGAAGGATGGGCCACTTTGCCCTTGCGTGGCCGCTGCACGTCAATAGATGCTGCTACCGCGGACCACCTTACCTACGCTTAGTCGCTGCAGTTGCCGACACTGCCAGGACACCACGCCCACGAGCAGCATCTACGGATCTTAGTCGCTGCTGCCGCAAGCCACCTTGCCCGTGTGTGCAGCTGCTGCTGCAGCCACCGTGGCGGGTCACGCAACCACCATCGCCTAAGGCCACGAGTCGGGCGGGCCATGAGCCGTACCGCTCTGAGCCCCAAGCCGCCGCTATGACATGGCCTAGCAGCGAGCAACACGCTGCCCCCACTTGCTCGCTGACTCCCAGACTGTCTCGCCGTCGACGAGATAGTAGAGCTGAAGGACCGAATAGGCGACCAGAGGAGTGGGGAGTGAATGGGAGCTGATAAAAATTCTTTTCAAGGAGCAAGAACTCAGCCTATATCCCAATCGCAACTCCGAGAGTCTCACACAACCTGAAAGAACAAGACACAGCAAAAGCCTCCAGCACTTGCCAAGATCATGGAGTCACTACGGACCTACTCACCCTAGGAGCAAGGTGTAACAGCCCTGAAATTTGAATGTTTTACCATGTTTGAATTTTCGCAAAAATTTAAAATTTTTTGTTTGAACTTGAGTGCTACCAAATTTTGAACCAATTTGCTAGCATCTCATCTCAAATTCCCTATAAATTAAAACCAAATATAAATTATTTTCAAATTATGGTATAAATTGTGAGTTGGAGTTCTTGGATTTTATTTTGGAGTTTCAAATTGAGTGAAGTTTGAATTTGAACTATATTCAAATTCAAACTATATATCTAAAACTACTTTAAATAAAAAGATAAACCTATTTTCAATGCCTATCCAACATCTAACCCAGCCCACCTATCTACCCGGGCCAGCCCGCTGCCCATCTCTCTTTCCTGCGCAAGCCCACCAGGCCGGCCGTCCTCTCTCTCCCGTGTGGCCCACTAGCACCGGCCCAACGGTCCGGCCCAGCTAACCAGCCGGCCAGCCCGCCAAGCACCGCAGGCCCTTTTCCCTCTTCCTCTCTCACCACCACTCGGGACCCGTACGCGGCCCCGTTCACCTGATTCGTCTGGCGGCGGCGCAGCAGCAGAAGGCGGCGGCCTCGGCGGCGGCGGAGCAGCAGGAGGAGGCGGAGCACGGGCCCTTCCCCATCGAGCAGCTCCAGGTACTGGCCTGGCTCACCCCGTCCCTCGCCCAAACTTGCCGGTTTCTTGGCCTGCTTCGGTGCTTCCTGTTCACCTCTGCGGCCGACACCCCGGCTCTAGCGTTCCGGCCCTGTGCTCCAAGACCCTTATCCAACCAATCTCCCCAACGGTGCGGAGTGGAGCGGAGCACCTGACGCCGTCCCATCCGTAAGTCCATCGCAGGCTAGCCGCCGCTCCATCGCCTGCCCCCGTTTTCCCCAAGCGAGATCTAGGGTTTGCGCGCTCGGCCTTCGTCCTTCTTGGGCCGAGCCTAATCCACCGACCTTGGATATTGCTGTTTAGGGCTACAAGAACAGAGGCAATTTGGGGTCGTGTTTTTGAGTTGGAGAGAACTGCAAAGTTATTGATTGTTTGTCTACCACTCGTGCTCGCTGGTGTTGTTTTCCTTAATCCGCGGGTTTGGTGGTGGAGATGGAGGAGTTTCAAAATAAATTTGGGCATTTGAAGTTGTCAGCTGCAGAAAAGGAGGAAATCCAAATTATGTTTTCAGAAAATGTACAAGATATGGAGTCGCAGGCAATAGGGAATTTGTTGTCTGATAATTTAATACCAGCAAAAGTAATGGCACAGAAACTAGGAAAAATATGGTTCCCGTTAAGAGGTGTACTATGTAAGGATCTAGGGGAGAATCATTTTTTGTTCACGTTCCTGCAGAAATCAGGGAAGATAAGGGCCTTACAAGAGGGACCATGGAATTTTATGAAAAATTGACTAGTATTGGAAGATTATGATGGGACAAAATGTCTGGATGATTTGGATTTCTCCTACATTCCAATGTGGATTAGAGTCTCAAAAGTCCCGATGGGTTTGATGACTAAGGAAACAGGTGAAAAAACAGGCAAAAAGGTCGGCAAGGTGATAGAAGTACAAAGCGAAAATGATAACACTGCAGTCGGAAGGTTTTTACGGATCAAGGTTAAGCTTGATATACGAAAACCACTGATGCGAGGTGTGACACTTGCAATAGGAGAGAGAGAAAGGAAGATATGGTGCCCTCTTATGTACGAGTTTTTACCTAACTTCTGTTACATATGCAGCTGTTTAAGCCATAGTGATAAGGCGTGCTCTATAAAAGTAAAGAACGATGAAGCACCACAATGGGAAGATAGTCTTCGTTATATGCCACCAAGAAAGAGATCCGAGGATAAAATACCAAATTCAATGTCAGGATGTAAAGAGAGTTTTAGAAGACCGAATAATGTTGGGAATCAAAATCAGGAAAGGAAGAACAAGACATATAATGAGGATCCAATGCCAAAAAAGAGCTTTGATGATAAGACACGATATTCAAAAGAAGGCAGAAAGGGGAGCTTCTAGGGATCGCGTGAATCTGGAAGATGGAGATACAAAGATAGAACAGGTAGTGACAGTCCCACATGGAAGAAGGATGTAATGGGAGGTAAGAAGGAGGAGGTTACCACATCTAATCATGATATGGATAAGGAAAATGAGGGTCCAACAGTTTATAATGATAACAAAAATAATATTGAGAGTAGTAATAAGAATGTTGGGATGGATAAAATACAAGAGACTGGTGGTACCAAGGAGGATGAAAAACAGGATAGAAAAGGGGATGTTAAGAGAAATGAGATGAAAGGTGATGTAAACAGTACTGATCGGGCAAGTAATGTACACCCGAGGCATATTGATGTACACCCGAGGCATATTGATGGGGTAGACTCTAAAAATGTCATAGAAAGAGGAGATCAAAAACAGCTTGTGAATGAGAATGTGAAGACTATGCGTAATTTTAAACGCATATCTCGCTCAAGTGGTGAAAGAAAGTCAGTAAGACTAATGTTGGCTACTCATGAGAAGAAGAGAAATTTAAAAGAGGAGGATGCCACAAAATCAGAGGTGACAAAATTCCTTCCACTAGTATACTGTTGGGAAAAGAGGATAAAGCGGCAAAAGAAGGAAGCAGGTTCAGCTAGTGCATTGACGAAGGAGGAAAAAACTCATAATCTGGCGGGCTCCGGGATGGAGCGCCGCCCAGAACAATGAGTTGCTTAAGTTGGAACTGTCGTGGTTTGGGCAACGCCGCGACAGTTAAGGAGCTTCGCGATCTGGCGAAGAGTGTTGCCCCATCCGTGCTTTGTGTACTCGAGACACAGGTTCATAAGTCACGGGTGGAGGGTTTGAAGAATACATTTGGTTTTGATCAATCTTTTGCTGTTAGTAGTGATGGCCGTAGCGGTGGCCTTGGTTTATTTTGGAATAATAATACAAGTGTTTCTATTTTGCCGTATTCTCAGTACCACATTGATGTTATTATAAAGGAGGGGGACCAGGAACCGTGGAGGCTCATGTGTGTGTACGGAGAAACGCAGACCCGTGAGAGGTTTAAAACTTGGGATATGATGAAATTCATCAAGTCCTCATCTCCTCTCCCATGGGTGTGTATTGGAGATTTTAATGAAGTATTGCATAGGTTTGAACATCAGGGAGTGCAGGAAAGGAGCTATGCACAAATATCAGGCTTCCGTGAAGCTGTGGATGTATGTGGATTGAATGATTTGGGTTATGAGGGACGAAGCTGGACTTATGAGAAGAAAGTTGCTGGAGGGTCCTACTGCCGTGTACGCCTTGACAGAGCGCTAGCGACAGCTGAGTGGTGTAGCCGTTTCCCTATGGCAAGAGTGAGTCACTTAACAGTGGCAGCTTCGGATCACTGTCCTATTTCTCTTACTTGGAGACGGGAGGAGCCACGCACAAGAAAAAAGAGCCGCTTCAAGTATGAGGTTATGTGGGAAACTCATGATGGATTTTCAAGTATGCTTACAGATGCTTGGAAAAGTGAGCGAGATGCGTCAAATATAGAAGATCTGCAACGGAAGTTGATACAGGTGAGCGACCAACTGCTGCGGTGGGAAAAGATGACCTTTGGAAGTGTACGGCGAGATCTGTGTAAATTAAACGCTAAGTTAGAACGCATGAAGGCTGACCCACATCGCCTTGAGCCATCGTATGCAGAACTTAAGGTTGTTGAGAGGATTAGAGAGCTAAATTACAGGGAAGAGCTCATGTGGAGGCAGAGGTCGAGAATTATGTGGCTTGCGAGGGAGACAAAAATACATGATTTTTTCACATGAGAGCGAGCAGGAGGCGTAAGAGGAACAGAATAATCAAGCTACGGAAGCCAAATGGACAATTCACGGAAGATGTACAGGAGATGGGCGAGTTGACTACAGAGTTCTACAAAAATTTGTATAGCTCCGAGGGGATAGAAAATATGGAGGAGGTTTTGAGAGTGGTTCCTACAAAGGTAACAGCGGCAATGAATGATAAACTTCTCCAGCAGTTTACAGAACAGGAGACAAAGGAAGCATTGTTCCAGATGTTTCCCACAAAAGCCCCGGGACCAGATGGTTTCCCGGCTCACTTTTTCCAGCGCCATTGGGAGTTGTGTGGGAAGGAGGTTACCTCAATTGTGTTGAGAGTTTTAAAAGGAGAGGATGACCCAAAGAAGATTAATGATACGCTAATTGTGCTAATCCCCAAGGTGGCGAACCCAGAGGACCTTGGTCAATTCAGGCCAATAAGCTTGTGCAATGTCATATACAAAACAGCGTCCAAGGTGATGGCTAATAGGCTGAAGATCATATTACCAGAAATTATCTCTGAAGAACAATCAGCCTTTGTCCCAGGGAGACTTATAACAGACAATATAATCACGGCATATGAGTGTCTGCATTTTATGAAAAGAAAGAGGGCTCAGGATTTGAGGTGTTGTGCCTTAAAGCTTGACATGAAAAAAGCATATGACCGTATCGAATGGGAGTATCTTTGCTCAATTATGCTCCGTTTGGGATTCCATCAGGTATGGGTTGAGATGGTAATGAGACTGATCAATTCAGTATCTTTTTCCGTTCTTCTAAATGGCGAGTGTTTGGAGAAATTTACACCGACAAGGGGTATTAGGCAGGGAGATCATATCTCCCCCTATCTGTTCTTGCTAGCAGCAGAGGGCCTTTTGTGCCTCTTAAAAGCTAGAAGTCAGTCATCTACACTCTGGCATTAGGGTGGTGCCATCGGCTCCGATGGTAAACCATTTACTCTTTGCAGATGACAGCCTGTTGTTTTTCAAGGTAGATAGGACAAATGCTCAGGAGGTGTGGGAGGTTCTAAATATTTATTGTAAAGCTTCTAGACAACAAATTAACGTAGATAAATCTTCGATACACTTCGCCAAGGGGTGTCGGCAGAGCTTACGGGATGAAATAAGAAATATCCTTGATGTGCATAATGAAGCTCTCAATGAAAAGTATCTGGGTTTGCCGTCAGATGTTGGAAATGCGCCTAGTGGTGCTTTCAAATATTTGAAGGACCGAGTATGGAACAAAATACAAGGATGGATGGAGCAATTATTATCGGCTGGTGGTAAGGAGGTTCTCATAAAATCAGTTGCCCAGGCGATACCCACATTCTCAATGTCATGTTTCAGATTGCCACGAGGCCTGTGTCAGCACATTGATGGTCTCCTTCGCAATTTTTGGTGGGGCAGCAAGGAGGGAAAAAGAAGAACCTGCTGGGTTGCTTGGGACACCATGGTGCAGCCCAAATATCTAGGCGGTCTCGGGTTCAGGGATCTAGAGATGTTTAACCTAGCTCTCCTTGCGAAACAAGCATGGCGAATTCTTGTTGATGGATCTTTTCTGAGTGCTAGAATACTGAAGGCGGTATATTATCCTAATGGAGATTTCTTGGATGCGTATCTGGGAAGCTCACCTTCACGTATCTGGAGATCCATCATTGATGGTCGGGACGTTCTAAAACAAGGTCTTATAAGAAGAATTGGGACTGGGGAAACTATGAATATATGGTCGATGGATTGTCTACCCACCGCAGGACTGAGAAGACCCATCAGGTGCAGCACGACAAATTCCCCTCAACTTGTGAGTGAGCTTATTGATGTGTCATCAGTGTGTTGGGACATGGGCAAATTGCAAACTTTCTTTACACCTGCGGATATAGAGGTAATTTCAAATATACCTTTGTGTAATCGACGTCAGGAAGATTTTTGGGCATGGCATCATGAGAAGAGTGGATTTTTCTCTGTGAGATCAGCTTACAGAATGCTAGCATCTATGAAAGCGTCGAGTAATGTGGGGAGATCAAATAGAAAAGAGGAAGAGAAGGATTGGACTGATCTGTGGGGAGTCAAAGTACCGTCAAAGATTAGAGTATTCTTGTGGCGGCTAGCTAGAAGCTCATTGCCTTCAAGAGACGTTTTGCACCACAGGAAGATGGCAGATAGTAGTTCTTGTTCGATCTGTGGGGCGGCTGACTCATGGAAGCATTCTCTTCTGGAATGCAACATGTCTAAGAGCGTGTGGGCACTAGAAGATGATGATATTGTAGAACTGCTAAGTGAAATATGCAAAGTGGATGCAAAGGGCTGGCTTCTATCAGTAATGAAGGGCCTGTCACATCATGATTTTATTCGAGTGTCAGTGACATTATGGGCAATCTGGTATGCGAGAAGAAAAGCGATACATGAGAATACTTTCCAAAGTCCTCTATCCACACATTGTTTTGTTACCAGGTTTGTGGCAGATCTGCAGAATATAAAACCACACAAGGCGGAGAAGGTAGTTGTGCAAACTCGCCCTCGATGGATTCCCCCACCGGCAGGATTGATGAAAATCAACGTGGATGCAGCTCTATCTAAGAGCTCAGGTGTTGCATCAGCTGCAGCAGTTGCAAGAGATATTGGGGGCAATTTTCTAGGAGCATCAGCTGTGGTCTTGTCTGGTTTAACGGACCCAGAAACTATGGAAGCGATTGCATGCAGGGAAGGCATGGCGCTAGCCACTGATCTAGCTTTCCAAAACTTCAGGATAGCGAGTGACAATTTTTTGGTCATTCGGCAAATAAGAGAAGGAACGGGTATGGGTCCCTACGGGCACATTGTTCGTGAGATTTTATCAGGAGCTAGAGAGTTCAGGAGAACGGAGTTTGTCCATAGTATCGAGAGTCGAACGAAGATGCTCATATATTAGCTAGAAGTTCTATCTATAATAGTGTTGGTCGTCATGTATGGTTTATGACGCCACCAGGTGGCGTTTGTATCACCCGCAATGTTTGAATAAAGTGTGGTGTGGATTCTAAAAAAACCACCACTCGGGACCCACCTGTCAGCCGGCCCTGTTGCCTCTCCTTCCACCTCCGACCGAGCTCTGCTCACGTGCGGCGCGCGTGCACCCGCACGATGGGATGGGCTCGACGGGGGCGTCCGTGCTGGCGCACACCACTGCGGCCGCGTGCGCGCACCTGGTCTCCCCCCGTCCCCTTGCTGCTGCGCTAGCACAAGCGGATGCTCACCACGACACCCTACCAAGCCACCCCTGCAATCTGGCCACTCGCTCGCCGGCGCCGCATCTTGGGCGCCCTATCCCTAGCCGCACCGCGCTGCTATAAATAGGAGGCCGAGCCCCAGCCTCTCCATCCCAAGCAACCAGAGCCCCCTCTCCCTAGCCGCCGCCAGGGGCTTCTTTCCCCTTTGCGCCATCACAGACCGAGAGAAGAAGAGAAGAAGAGGGGAAGGGGAAAGAGGAAGGCAGGAGGCCGCCCGGCACCACTGGAGCTCTGAGCCATTGCCGCCTGGGAGCAACGCGCCGGGCTGGAGGAGCGCCGCGCCGCGCCGCGCCAAGGGGGTACAGGACCGCGAGGAAGCCGAAGCCGCACACGTCGCCGATTCCGCGCCGTACGACGACGCCGCCGCCACCCTGAAGCTGAACCGAAAGCATGCTGGCCCGATGACGTCGTTGTTGCTGGCCTGTTCCGTCTACACCAAGCTCCTACCATCATCTATCTCGCCCACAACCTGTTCGACACAAGATCTGGCCGCACTTCTTGCCACGGTGAGCACAGCTGCCAACCGTCCTTTGTCCAGTGCACGGCAAGCCCACACGACGGCCAAGTCATCGTCCTTTTTCTGTCTCTGAAACCGGCCTTCGCGCCGTGTTTATCTCCTGCAGGTCACGACCTTGATGCACTGCCTGTGGCCAAGCTGCTGTCCACCTTGCCCACAACTTGTTCGAGGAATTGCATGAGCGACCTCGACGAGCACCTAGGTGAGCCAAGCCCCGCCTTTCACCTGTGTGCGGCCGTCGTGCCAAGGAAAGTGACATCGTCGCATCGCTGCAGCCCGCCGTCGTTTGTGTGCTGGCCTTCGAGCCGTGCCTCCTTTACTTGCAGGTGCCACTGCTTAGCCGCTGCCAATCTTCCGCCTTGTGCCGTGGCCACGACTTATGCCTCATCGCTGCCATACATCCTTCTCTCACATGCGCTGCACTGCGCTACCATCTCATTTACGGCATAACATCAAACACTTTGCGCGCAACAACTCCTTGTCGCTCTGCTATCCTTTGCTCTGCCGGACATACCCTTTGTGCTCGCCGGTCGGCAAGTCGCTGTGCGTCGCGCGGGCCTGGGACGCTAGTGCCCCGCGCACGCCATAAAACACGTCATGAATGTGTGTGAAGCGCCCCTGTCTGTACGTGTGTGAAGCGCCCCAGTCTAAGCAGAGACTAAATGTGTTACAAATATCAGTCCCAGGAGACTGATACACATTTATTCAACAGATAGTTCAAAACCTTACAGCCCCCGAGGGCACCTGATACAAGCTAGGATAACCAGAAGGTTGATAACGATAATGAGCCAAGCTATGAACAGCTCGGGCTCAACAAAGGGATCAGAGCTACGCGGCAGCGAAGATATCTTGGGCGGGACCAAACTTCACAGGCAAAGTCGGGTGTGGGCACGACCACCTAATCGGCTTCTTCGGCAACAAAGTCCGGGTCTTCTTCTGAGGCAACAAATACAAGGGTGAGTACAAAAGTACTCAGCAAGTCTAACCACACCCACGGAGGGGTTAACACAGAATTATGCACGGGATAAATGAAGGAATAGGCTAAGGTTTATTTGCAATAAAGCCAAGTTTTACACATGCAATGGTTCGCCAAGGAATATTTTAGCAAAAGCAAGTTTTTAGTAACAAAACAATAAGTGGGGGTTGATCCACAAAGGATCCAAATTTTAATGCTACCGGATTTTCCATCCACCGTAGCTCCCAGCACTAAGCCGGACATTTTCAAAACCAACACACACTCCAACCCATCCCAAAACCTTTGGTATTGTGACCAAGCCATAACTCGCCCATGACTGTGGGCATGGCTATTCGAATAGTTTAGGAACTCTACAGAGGTGTACACTTTCACCACAAATAGGGTACCGCAACATGATCACCTTAGTGCCAGTGCGGATCCAATCGAAGCCATTACCCACCATAGCCAAAACTGCCTAGCCATCACGAGAAAATAACCAAGAGGGTTTATGACACCAAGTCGGCAACCATGACACTAAGTCGACACTTGGTTTTCCCGCTGCACACCTGCCACCAGACAACTAACAGCCTGGCTAGTGGGATTTAGACTAAGCCCTTGCACCATACAAGAGTCGAGTGGTTGTACGAGATAACTGGGTTAGGCAAGATGACACATCACCTCGGTTTAAAACCGGACAAAATGGATATCTCCCAACTTGCTTAACCACAAAGGTATAAGCCTCCAAATGGTATTTCACAAAGAAATACCCATCCATCTTATCCAACACTCTCTTTATTTTCAAAACCCAAAACCCATTTTCTTACTCCACACACTCACACTTTTATTCTTTGATAAACCAAGTGTAGTCATGATTGATTAAGTAATTGAAATAAGTCCTAAGCGTTCTAGCAGGGGTTATCAACCAAACAGAGCAAATCATATTTAGTGATAACTAGGTTGTCAAGGCATGATCATATCAATCGAAGAAATGGCTATCCAACCGGATTTTCAATAATAAGCGCATGCAAGTTGTCAAAGGCCAATAGGTTGTGTTTATAAAACTGGGACAAACATGCATCAAAGGATGGGATTGGAATTGCCGTCTTCAAAAGCTTCCGGGAGTTCCTGCTCGCGGTACAAGTCGTCGGGCTCGGGCTCGCGGTATTCTCCTGCGTATTCCGGCTCGCGATACTGCTCCTCCTCGATTAAACCGTCGTCTACAGCACTCACAACAAATCGCATAATAAGAAAACAAACAATTCTTTTACCGATGAGCTCAGAACAGAAAGTGATTAAATAAAATAGGAAGGAGTGATATTTTTTGAGTGATTTGTGTATAGCTCGGCCGAAATAGATGAAAGAAAGACGTGTTCGAGTTTGGTGGAATTTCGGGGAAGTTTGGCGCATAAAATGAAGGGTTAAGGGATGATTAGGGCTTAAATGGAGGGGTTTAGGACCTCTTTATAATAATTATAAAGGGCCAGGGACCTTTCTGTAATTATTTTGGATAGTGGAAGGCTGATTTGTAAATATAGAAAGTGGTTGGGGGTTTGGTAAATACCAGGGACCTATTTGGAAATATGATAAAAGGACAGAGGGTTTTCTGGGGTTTCTTCTAAAGGAATATGGACTATTTTGGAAATACAGGAAAGGGCAGGGGGGTTTTTGCCAATCGGCCGGCCTTCTTCTTTCTTCTTCAGGCCGAAACAGGGGAGGGGGAGGGGAACTCGGGCCGGCGGCCCGTCGGCGCCGATGGCCGGCCTTCCTGGCCATGGGAGTGGCCGGGGAGGGACGGAGGAGCAAGAGGGAAGGGAGGGGAGTCGATTCCCCTCCTTACCTCGGTCCGGGGCGGCGTGAGGCGGCGGCTCCGCGTGCGGGGCGGCGGTGGAAGGAGGCGGTGGCGGTGGAGAGCTCCGGGGGCGGCGCTGCGGGGCTTAGGGGCGCGGGAGAGCGGCGCTGGGGAGGTGGAGGTGGAGTGGAGGTGGCTGTGGTGGTGACCAAGGGCGCGGGGGGGCGGCTTATATAGCCGGAGGCGAGGGGAGGAGGTGGTGGCCGGCGGCCGGTGAGGGCGTTGGCACC